>VYXH01001601.1:29523-55191 GCA_013397275.1 Burhinus bistriatus | reverse complement strand
CTCCGCCTCACCTGCGGCCGCTTCCGCCTCGGGGTGATGTCAGCGCGCGCGCGGGGGCGTGGCCTCGCCTCCGCCCCGCCCCTTTGCCGCGGCGCATGCGCGGTAGGTGGGGAAGGGGGCACACGTGGAGCGGCGCGGAGCCCGACCCCACGGGGGAGCGGGGGGCGCCCCGGGGGAGACCCGGGCCCTATAGTGCATCGGGTTCCCGGCCCTGTAGGCGACTGGGGGCCGGGGGAAGCCCCCGACATGGCCGGGCTGGCATGAAGCTCAGCCTGTCCCCCTCACTGCCCCATACGGAGTCCCCAGTCTCCAGCCCCAGTAGGCTTTGGGGTCCCCATCCCTAATTACCGACACTGCCAGGCTTTGAGGTTCCCATCCCCAATTTCCAGCCCCAGCAGGCTTTGGGGTCTCCCGACTCCAACGCTGCCAGGCTTTGGGGTGCCCAGCCCCAGCAAGCTTTGGGTTCGGCCATTTCCAGCACTCTCCCCCTTCTCTGAACCCTCCCATTCCTCCCCGCAACCTCGTGCTCCCCCATTTTTCCGCCTCTCTCTGTTGCTCTAACACACCCTGTTAGAAATACTGCCCTTTATTTACCCAGTAAGACCCCAAATCCCCCTTTTCACCCCCAAGCTCACAGCAGGGGTTTCCCTCTACGGCATTTCCACCCCCCAAAACCCTCCCCAAAAGGACCAGCCATCCGTTTCTTTTCCTTTTTTATTTGTTAAACTGCTAAAAATTCATCGGGATGGGGGGGGGGGAACCCATTAACACCCTCCCCCCCCCAAATGTACATAAGATTTTAAATATCACCAAAAGTTGCTTTTCATTCCTATGCTCAGCCGAGCCCAGGATGATGATGGGGGGGAACACACCTGAGTCGCGGGGAGGGGGGAGACACACCTCGCTCACAGCACCAGCGGCTCATAGGGGTGGGGGTGTGGGGTGTGTATGTCAAAATTTGGGATTAATTTATCATTAACAGCGCAGAACGTGCCTTTCCACGACCGATGGGGATGGAGGAGGGATGAGCCCGGCCGCTCGGCGGGTTTGGGGCCAGTTGAGGACGCAGACCACATAAATGTTGGGAAAACGCCCCTTGAGGGATGCTCTGTGCAAGGAGAAGGACATCAACCCACCGACCCGCCCTCCACCCCTTCTTTTTTGACTTTTTGGGGTGAATGACCAGAGACATGCAAAGGGGAGGAGGGAATGGATGCCGAAGCCACAACTGCCCTCCCTGCAGCAAAGCTTCACATGGAGAAGAGATATTTCCTAGATCACCCTAGGTGCTCCTGAGGTTTTGGGGGAAAAATTGCATTTTGCCCTCCCTTCAGACAAATCAAACAGGTTTGGGATAGGAGTGGGAAAGGCTGGATTGAACGAAGGATTTATTTACAGAGGTGGAAATGCCGCAGACAAAGTAAAACCCTCCCCATCCCCACGCGGCTGGGATGCGATTTAAGGCTCCGACCGGCAAAAAGCTCAGTGGGGATGGAGAAGGGGGAAAAAAAAATAATTGAGGCGAAACAGGGGCCACGTCATGGCACTGCCGGTTTGGGGAGGGTTCCCTACTTTTCAGGTGCTGGAGGTTGTTGACCAAAACCCGGCAGAATCCGCCCCTTTTCCCTTCACCCCCACCATCTCAAGGGGAAAGGGAAGGAGGGAGGTTATTCCAGAAGGATGCACAGGTTCAATCCCTTTGGATTTTAATTTATTTGAATCTTTGCGGAAGGAGGCACATGCAAAGATGAGGTGCAGTTACTGCTATCGAGGCTGCTCATGCCCTCAAATTTACCAATATTGATCCTTTTGGCTGGGAAAAAACCCACCCCTGTTCCCAGGCTACGAGGTGCTGGTTCAGCCTTGAATGTGTTTGGGCTGTTGAGTGAAACGAAACCTTCAAGTTTAGAAGGGAATGGGCAGCCAAATTTCTCAGCTTTGGGGGAATAACAGGATTTTTAGAATAGATTGTATGGGGTTTTTTGCTGATCAGGAGGGATCAGGGCTGATCCCGAAGCCTGATCCAGCACAGGGCAGGGAGAGGGGGATGCTAACACCTGGCTAATTCTTAGTATTTTTGGCATTTTGACAGAAAAAAACCTGTCCTTTCTTCCTCTTTACGGTCCTGTACCGAGGACAGGAATGAGAGTGGCAGGCCAAAGGGGTGAGAGGCAGAAAAAAGGCATCACGTTTGTGTCGAGCAAAGGTCTGCAGCGCTGGAAGATTCCTGGTGGGGTATTGCTGTTGCTTTCCTTACGGAGTCAAGCACGGAAATAATCAGTGCGCGCAAGCTAACAGCCTCCTGCCTGCCCGTATTTGGTTTGTTCGTATAAAACCACTTTTACTCACATCCCACGAGGAGTTCTGGAGAGATACAAAGCTTCTCAAACCCCAGAAAATAAAAACCAACCTCAAGAGGATACTGGATGGCAGATTTCCCTACCTGCTCACCCCAAATCCTCGGCTTGGATTGCAGCGGCACAGGTCCTTCCTCACCTGTAAACACGATTCGCTTAACTGGGGTCTTACTGGGAACTGGCGGGGCAGTGCTGCAGGTTTTGCTTGGAGTTTATTGGTTTCTTGCTCCCTAATTCACAGTTTGAACGCCTGCGTGACACAGTAAGGGTTTGGAAAGGAGAGGGAAGAGCCGCGGAAAGGGAGGGGAGAAGGTGATGGCAGCGAAGGGCTCGGGCCACATTATCTTTTTGCTCGCACAAAGTACAAGGCATTTGTTTTGGGATAGTATTTCACGTTTTGTTTCTTGTCCATGAGGCCACCAAATATGATTAACTCCCCTCTGCCTTGCACCACCGTGTGTAAACTGGTTTCGGGTGGTCCCACCACCGAACTGCTGTTGAACACTTTCCATTTGACTCGTCCTTTTTCCTTGGTATCTTTAATGTCCAGCACGTACATCTGCATGGGTTTGCAGTTCATGCTCTGGTATAAAGGCTTCCCCACGTTGAGGGATTGGGGAGGGTGGTGGCCCAGGCGGCGGGCAATGGGAGGTAAGGAATGGCCGTCGCCTTGGGTAGAGCCCGGACGCGCTGCCGAGCCTGTCTCGGCACCTGGGGACCCTGGGGAAGAAGCCAGGGGAGGGCTCAATGCTGCAGAAGCTGAGGAGCCTTTGGAAGAGAGGGCTTTGACGGCCTCCAAGCTCCTCCGGAGCGCACCAGGGGAGACAGCCCCTGGGAGGGAGCTGGCAACGTGGGGTGGTGTGTGGATGCCATTGGTTTGCTCGGGGGGGTTCCTCACACTCGCGCCGACTGTCCTGCCCTCCACACCGTCCATCTGGCAGATGATGGAAGCTGGTTTCTGTTCCCAGCTCAAGTCGACAGATCCCAAACGCAAGTCTTTCTGCTCCGGCAATGATCCTCGTCGTGGTGCCAGGGCAAGCCCCACTTTTAGGTCATATCCTTCAGCCGCGGAAGGCGTGCTGGGCGACACGACCTGCACGGGGCTGTCCAAGGAGGCACCACCGGCCGCCGTGGCTCCGGGCGATAAACTCCCACCGTTGAGTACAGGGGAACTGTCCCCTCTTGCTGGGGAGAGGCTGCCTTCCCGGGATCCTGAAGGGGTTTGCCTCTGCGCTCTGGGTCGTAAAGTGCCCCAGCGGCCGTTGACGCAGGGAGCTTCGTCCGTGTTCCTGACGGGAGATTGAGAGCGGTATTCCCGTGTTTCGGGGACCAGGGCGGGCGGCGTGGCGCTGATGGGAGAGGGGCGAGAGTTCAAGCTGGGACTCAGTGGGGCTCTCCCACTGGGAGCTTGGCTAAAGACGACAACGCACTGTCCCACCTGGAAGAGAAGAAGGGTTACAAACAGCAGGATGACCCTTTGTGCTGTACTGGGGAAAAAACAGGGGGGTATGAAGCATTCTGTGGAGGCAATAAAGATCAAGGGATGTATACGAGAGAGCAGAGACCCCACAGCGTCCGTACCCTGCAGGCAGGATGGCACCACAGCTCCGGGGCTCCGTGGTCTTCGTTCTCCACCTTGAGTGGCTGCCACGTCCAGGGGTTCGCATGCATGTGGAGTAACCAGGCATCTTTAAACAGCTGTGAAGACAAGCATGACAGATTTAGGAGCCCGGCTTGAGATTTAGGAGCCTGGCTTGCTGCTGAGATCATCCCATGAGAGGTAGGAGTGGTGCTTTGCTGCTGCAGACAGAGGAACGGTGACCCAGATCAGGATCTGACCGCCCTGGAGTGACTACACCCTACTGTGGGCACAGACAAATCTCTTCATCTTCTACCCCAATGTAAAATCAGGGCTAATTCTTCCGAGGCTCAATTAACCTCGTGAGCTGCTCAGATAGCGCCTGGGGTGCTTTTTTATTAATTAAAGCAGCTCTAGCAATAGCTAGACAGCTTCTCTGGATTTTTCTGCTGCGTGGGTGCCCAGATTTGCAGGATAAAATGCCACCTGGGTAACATGCAGAGCACCCCCTCTTCCCAGTCCCGTACCCAGGGCTTACAGTTACAGTGAGATGCATGCAGTTCATGTCCCTGCGCCCCCCAGGATACTTACTGCATTAGGACCACCACAGCCACCGAGGATTAAAATGGTTTCATTGTCTATTACAATCTGGAGGGGACAAAGAACAGCGTTTCAGACTGAGAAGGATGCAAAGCAGTCACTAGCGCTTTCGGCAACACCTCCAAGTGCAGGCAGAGCCAGGTTACGGCTTCTCAGCTGCACAGATGCTGCTGAATTTTGTCCGCCCCAGGATGAGGAGCGGAGCTGGGACGGAGAGCCGGTTTTGCTGGGCCCGAGGCAAAGCGGTATGCAGGGTTCACCGCACTGCCTTGTCCTAAACAGCTCGCAAACCAGTTCCTCTTATAGAGGAGAGCAATTACCCTTCCTGAAACTGAGCCAAACAGCAAGGGACTCGACACCCCTCTTCAAATAAGGGAGAAGGTGGAAGGATTGTCTGGGAGGGCACGTGCTTGCAGCAATATTTGTTGGATGCTGGTGGTGGGTGAGCTAAGTCCCTTAGTCTTCTTTTCTAGTGGATGGAGAGAAAGGAACTTTCAAGCATGATCCATCCGATCTCTTCTGGGTGCCCTGCTGAGATGAACCGCACGTTGGGATTCAATGACCATCTTCCTGGGCACCATAAAGGGAAGGCAGGGATGCCAGCTGTGATGGAGACACCTGCATTGAGCCGGGTGACTCCCACAAGCTCCCTGCCACATGCAGGCAATAAAACAGGTGCTGCCAGACACGTGCTTTGAGCGGGTACAATCCAGCGTCGCTCGAACCAAGAATCAGGAGAGCGGAGCAATCAAAAGGGCCCCGAGCCAAACCAACTTGTGATAACACTTCATTGATCTTAAATGCCACGGGGAATGATCACTGGGAGAAAACAGTGATTTGTTTTCTAGAAATGCTCATTAGAGTTCTGAGTCATGTGCAAGACACAGCACGGTACCTGCCTGAGCGTTACGGAGATTAAAAGTGCGCCCTCACAGAACAGATGACTAGAGAAAACAAGGGCCTGTTGGGCAAAGGCTGCAAAGATAAGGTGGAAATGGGCGCTAGCTTTCAGGCAACCTGCTGAGAGCTGCCTGGAAGCTGGAAATTAAGCCGTGTCTGCCTTATCTTTGGCAGCTTGTGTCGGTGCTGGGGAGCCGAGCTAGCGAAGTAGAGCTCACCTGAGACTGGCCACCTCGCGGGTGAGGGCTGGGCCCAGAGATGTTGGGCTTGGACCAAGCCCACTGCTCGAGATCCAGCACCCAGACATCATTGCTCCTGCAAGGATGAGACAATGAGCGTTGACGATACAACGAGGCCCTCTGAGCATATGAAACACGGATTCAGGGCAGAGTTTTTATGGCAGAACTGGGTTCTCTGCGGGCCAGAGCCTCGAGGGGATTCACCACAAGATGCAAAAGCTGCGCTAAGGCAGCCCACAGACTCCAAAACCCTGCAGAGATTTCCTTCTGAAATGCTATGAGCTACCCTAGGACCACCACAACACACTCCCTGCTTGCAGGAGCACTTTTCAGACAACCTCAGCCCAGACTTACATCTGCCGAGATCCTAGCGACCCCCCAAAGACGATCATTTTGTCTTCGATGACGCAGGAGGAGTGTCCTGCCATGGGAGGGGGGCCATGGGTGGTCACGATGCAGTTCCACCTGGGGGAAGAGAAAGACATTCACCATCAGGTTGGAAAGTGCTGAATGAATGGCAAAATGAAAAATCCCAGGGGCTGGCAGTCCTCAAGAACATTTTACAGAGGAAAACCTCAGGGAGAACCTCCAAAGATCCAAATAATAATGAAACTAATTAGAAATACTAATGTGCTAAACATTTTTTAAAGCATGACAAAGTCACAAGGCCAAGTTGGAAATATCGCCCCTTTCAATTATGTTCGCCCTGAATTATTTCCAACGCGGTTTAATTACAGCATTCTAACAACACTGCCCAAAAGTGCACTGGATAATTGACACTTTTGATGATGAAAAGTTCTCAATGAAAGAGAAGCAGGAACCATCACCGCTTTGATACAGCATTTGCTCCTTTCTCACACACAAGCATCAGTGAGAAAGCCTAGTCTAAAACCAGCTGAACAGTGTTTTCACTGAGAAAGGAAAATTCCTGCCATTTCTGCGGTCACTGCTGGATGCTTTAAGAGTCCAGGAGGTTTAAAGGCAAAGAGCTTTCTAAAATGGTGCAGATACCTGCTTTATCGTGTCTTCCTTGGAGGGCCACAGGAGCTTTGAGTTTCGGACCATTGCGAAAAGCAAGACCTCCAGGAGTTAAGGCTTTATCTCCTCCTTTCCTCAGAAAGGCCTCACTGCTCACAGCCAAATCGATTATGCATTTAAAAGATTCAAATCCAGATTTCCCACCTGGCTGGATGGGAACACTTAGGGAGTCTGGCATATTTTCGGTACGAGTCGAGAGCTGTACAGAAGCAACCACCACCCAAGAGGTGCCAGACAGCAGCATGCCCATGTCTCCGGTGTGCTCTTGTGTTTTTTGGGATTTTTTTTGTTGTTTTAGTAAGAGCATCACAGGCAGACCAGGATTAGACACACCTAGGAAACCAGGACTGTGCATAGCTTCCCAGGCAGGCTCGGAGAGACACCCTCCGGCATTCCTCCAGCTGCGTTACAGACATTTTTACAGGATCAAAGCCTAGGCTTCGAATCCAGATGTGCTCTTACCAGTTTTTAGAGGGTGAGTACGTATGGATTTCGTCAAAGAACCTCTCTGGCTGGTGCAGAGGGTAAGGGCTCGGCCGCGTCCACCCACCAAACAGCACAAGCAAGTCCTTGTAGACCACCAGCGTGGCCCCAGCCTTGGGCGAGGGGTATGAACCTGGGCAGGGATAGAGAAGGGGAAGGTTAGAAAACCACACTTGGACACAGCCACCGAACTCTGCATCAGTTTTACCGAAGCGCGACAACAGAGACTCCACCTTTAAAAAAAAAAATAGCAGAAAAGAAGGCAAAATTAGAATTGGGAGCCTGGGAAGAAAACTACTGCCAATTTGTGTCATCGTAATTAGTAGGAGCCTGAAAGCACATCTCATGTATGGCAAAACATCTGTCACTCACTGGCAGGAAATTGCTAGCTTTCTAACGTATCCCTTGAAATTATTGCTTTAGTGTTGAATAAAAGCAATAATTACTTCCAAATACCTACTAACTTCTCCCCAAGGAAGGGGGGAGAACGAATACCAATTCTAACACATCCGATATTGCTCATGGTAGATTGCTTGGGTGCTCACGTACTGAACCCATTTTTTGTGAAGCAGCATGATTAAGCCCTAAATGCTTTGCTGCGTGAATTAACAGTCGCTCCTTGAGTCTGCAGAATGAAGTGCTCTTCTAAAAATTAAGAGACTTTTTGCTTGGCTTGTTTGAGGTTCAAAAGGCTCTGCAGGGGCCAGGGACCTCCTGAGTAGGACCTGGGCAAGCAAGATGACCTGACCTCTTGGGCTCGGTGCTGTTGCGATAATGCTGCGCTCAGAAAATGCCATGCATGCCAAAGGCTTTCCTGCAGTCCAGTAAAGCACCAAGCTCACCTCTCCACCTACTGCTGCTCTGCTACGACTCCACCACCTGCGAATGCTTTGTCACTACCTCCATGATGTGTTAGGCGCCGAATCGCTTCCCAGGAAAAGCTAAAGCCAGGGCTGATGCATCTGAGCATCCTCTTTCCCATGGCCGTCACCAACACCAGGCAGATTCCTCCACCTCTGCAGTCACGCTTTCAAAATAATCATAAAATACATCACCCGAAAAAAACGGATGCGCGTGCCCAGCCGCGGGAACTGGGGGCAACTCAAAGGGCAAGGCTGCACACGTGGCTGCAGAAGCACTGTCACCCTCTCCAAAAAGGCTGATACACCAAACCAACCTCTCTCCCTCCGATGTCCTAATAGGACTTTTGAGAAACATTTTTAGCAGGTAATGACATGCAGAACTGAGACTATTTTTAAAAGAAACCAGAGCAGCTATTTTAAGATGTTGCAGCTGAGAAAAGCAATTCAATTGCGATGAGTTCCAGGTGGTGGGTGGTAAGAGCCCAGCCAAAAAGCAACCCCCGGCCAGACACAGAGGAAATGGCCGCAGGGTCCCTAAGCCTTTCTGCAGGGACAAAAGACATTTTGCTGCCGCTCTCAGATATACAGCTATGGGGACAAAAAGGGAATAAAGTTGTGCAGGGAACAATTCCTGTGCTGGGGCACATATATAGCGTGGCCAGAGCTATACCCAAGGTCTCCTTAAAGATGAGAGTGCCAGAAGAGGGTCACATTTGGTTACTCTTTGTTCCCAAATTCCAGTTTTTCTGGCTCATTCTGTGGCTGTGTGCAATTCATTAACTCACTCCAGCAGGTTTCCAGCCTAAGTATTTCCCCGGCAGAGCATAAAGCTGCTATCTCAAGCTTGGCATCACAAACTAGACTGCTAGAAACATTTTGACCTGACTTTCGGAGAATCGGCTGACTGAGCTTCTCCATCAAGGATGCCACAAGGCAGCACAGGGTGAAAGGTGCTGGGTTTAAATTGGGTTATTTTTAAACAAAAAGGGTTAGCTAGAGTCATCCCAGGATGGAGAAACAGATCGGTACTTCACTCAGAAAGGCCTGGGATAGTGCAGAGTGAGAAAAGCCACCCTCCTACTGCTGTAACTTGAAGGCCAACCCCAGCCTCAGACACCTAGACGGTTCCCAAGTGAGTCAACAACGTGTAAACAGCCCAGGGCAGAGGCTAGCCCTGGTTTTTCAGGAAGCTTTGCCTGTTACTGAATGTTGTACAGGTGTAAATGAGCGGAGTTTCATTCTGCAATGCAGGAAAAAAATACCTTAATTTTACAAGTCAAAGGAAGAGCTGGCCTCTCAAAGCCTCTTCCAACCAGACAGTTGGGATATCTACAGATGCGCTCTGCAAGAGAGACGCACCACAAGCTTGTCGCAGCAGCGAGGGCTTTGGCGATCTTGTGTTTGAGCAGAAATATGCGGGCAAAGAACAGCAGAAACCTGGCGAATTAATAGCACTTCTCTCTAAAGCACGGGAGAGTGGCCGAGTGCTGCTGCCCCTGTCCCCGGGAAGGGCAGGAGCACCTCAAGGGAGGCAGAGCAACACCTGCCCTGCCCCGGCAAAGGGGGAAGGCGACCGACCGGCAGCCTTTGTGACTTCAGGTCTCAAGTATGCGGAGGAGCGCAGGGACGAAGGCAGTAGGGACATCAAAGGGACACGGCTCAATAATTACGTGGGGCCCCGTAACGACCTGCTCAAAGTCCGAGCTCCCAGCGGCGTTTCAAAGGCTGGCAGGAACATACTTGACATGGGAGGGCTTCTTCCTCTCCGGGGATTACGTTTGCAAATGAAACAGCTTCTGTTCCTCACCGCTGGACTGAAGCGTCGGCAGAAGAACATCGTTAGCTAATTGCACTGATTTCAACGGCTGCCTTGGTCAGGGCTGATGAAGAACGCAGAGAGGGCTCTTCCTGGCCGGGTTTCTAAGCTCCACACCCTGATAACACCATCCAGCCCGATATCAGATTATCTTTCCTTGGGGATAAAAATTCAAGCACGCAGAGGGTGTAGCACAATTAACTACTCCTAAACATAGAAGGCAACATCTCTTTACAGCTGACGCCGTTTATTCGGTTGGGATGAGTAACTTAAAGCTGGTCCGAGCTATTTTTTTTTTTTTTTCCAGTTGATGGATTTTTCCTGGCTCGCAAAGCAGATACATACTTTTGAAAAAACAAACAAACAAAGATCTCTGGCTTCCGCGGATGTTTGGAAGAGAAATGCCAGCCCCCGATTGCTTCTGACACAAGCTCTGGATGCTATCTATTTAGGATCTGTCCTTATAAGCATTTTTTGAAGCACATTTATTCAGCCCTCTAATGCCATGGGAGCAGCACACGCAGAGATCAGTGGCCACAAAAGAAAAGCCTGGCTGTAAGGGCACGTGTAACACGAATTTCCAGACCAGCCTTTTACCTATGGTAGGCACAGCCCTGTGCAACTCCAAAAATGAGTATCAAGTGGAGCTAGAAATAAAAATGAAAGAGGGGGGGTGGGGAGGTTTAAAATCATGTGGTGCCTGATTTGATGGGATTACCCAGATAAAAAGATCAGTTCAGATCGATATCATTTGGGGAAATATTGTAAAAGAGATGAGCTGGAGCAGAGCCAAGGGTTTGTACTGTCTCAGGGGGAAGGTTAAGAAATGGAAAGAGTTCTGGGGTTGTATCAAGGGGATAAATTTGGGGGAATTTTATTACGGCTTTCTGAAGATAGATGAGAACTACTAAGAATAACTGGGGGCCATTATTGCCGGATCTGATGGATTTTTCAAGCTGCCTTAGCTCCAGCAATAGACGATGCTATTCTCCCTACGACTCCAGTGAGCTGATCAGAGTCATCGCCAGCCGATTCAATTTATGTGAAATGCCAGGATAAACAAAAACACGCCCACAGCTGCACTACCAATTTCCAAGCCGAGAAATCAAAGCGAGCTCATCCAGCAGCCAGTGGATTTCAATACGCAAAGGAAGCCAAGCTCCTGAGGTTCAAAAGCTGCCCGCAATCTGCACACCAAGGGTGTAGGAAACCATCCTGGGGAAGGGCTCGGGGCTAACAGCCGCTACCTGCACCAGCAAAAAAACAAACCAAACCAAACCAAACCAGAGGCAAGTCAATGGTCTTGCTCTGCTGTGGCTCAAGCCACGCTGGCAACACAGCAGCTGCCTGCCAAAGCTAGCCTTTCCCTGCCACCAAATTACATTTGTTCAACAAATTATGTCCCATCACAAGGATGCGCTTAATTTGGTGGGTACCTTATCAGCAGAGCACATTATAATCCCAGACAAAAAGCCAGAGGGAGATGCTGAACCTGCATAGTCAGGTACAAAAAGCAACATTTGCTGGTGACCAGCGCTGGCGTTTCCTAAATGGTTTGTACCTCTGCAAAGCCAGAGCGTTTCAGTATAGCCCATCTGCAGAACAACAAAAAAGTTGCGCAGGATTTCACCTCAAGGAGCTTGTGTTGCTGAGGGAGAGTCAAAAAGAAGTGGTGAAACACAAATTCCTTTTAAGAAGGGAAAAAAATTGACCGAGCTGTTGGATGTGACAGCAGAAATGAGCCTAAAAAGCACAGCTTGGACCTACTGCACTCTGCTTCTGGTTTAGAAAAGCCCCATCTCGGATCTCTCCTTGTAGGAGGAGCTGCCTGTCCCACTGCTGTTTTAAACTCTGTACCTCTCTCGGGGAGCTGCCTGCAACATGGAGAGTTTGTGCTCTCCTCAATGGCTTGGCAGAGGGTGAAACCTGCTGCGCTGCCTCCGACTGACCGGCAACAGCCAGGGCCTGATGCTCCATCTGGATTTATGAGCCCGGCTTTTAGGCTGACAGAGATTTAAGATGCCAAATCACAGGTCCTAACCTGGAGACCTCATCCACCCCAGCACCACCACCTACCCCAGCCGAGGGATTACCTCGACTACACTCCATCATGCGAAGGTCCATCCCAAACTTGCATGACAGCATGAAATCCCCAAATTTTTCCCCTTCCATGGGAAGGGAAACCAGAGAAGGAAAAAAAAATAATAAATCCCTCTGCTTCCCAGGCCAGCCAGGATTTTTTCTGCAGCAGTCTGCAGATTTGCCTGAAAGCTTTTCCCCTGCCAGCAGTTTGTGAGGTTTTACAAGGGGAAACCAACAAGCCAGGGAGCAGCGGTTCAGAGGCCAGAATACGTCGGGATCGGCAGAGGATGAGCAGCCCGGCAATCCCAGCATTAGCATCGGATTTGGGAGACGCCAAAGGAAAGCTCCTATGAGAACCGTGGACATCTTCACAGCATGTTGCGCATCTTTCCCTAAGTTCAAACCCCAACATTTAGGACTTGCTGGTCAGCTGCCTCGGATCCAGCATCTAACCTTCACCTCCATCTCCGAGATGTTCAAAATGGGGCATTGGGATTACAAACATTTTCAAGACCAGCTTTGACTGGGTCTGCCTAAACTTTAAAGCTTTTAAGAGCCAGGAAAGTATCATTTTCCCTTACCAAAGCCACATATGATTTAGTGTTCCCTCAAATCTGGCTTCAAAACAAAAATTCCTTGCTCAGAAGTAGACAGGAATTCAGCTTTGCAAGAGAAAAAAGAAGAATTGGACAAGATCTGATTTGTCTCCCCAAGAGGAGATAAAACTTTTGCAGGTACATACATCTGCTGCCTGCAAAATACCTCTCAGGTAGTGCGGGAAAAGTATTTGTGCATCATTGTGGAAGGTTGGTTTTTTTTTTTCTTTCTTTTTTTTTTTTTAAGTTAGGGGTATACGTAACCAAACCACAGCAGCCCCCCTGATGTTTACACAGGGAACAAGTTTCCACCACGCTCAGTGTTGAATTTCCACCCTGCAATGACACAGGCTCACAGTACAAGCCCATTCAAACCCACAGCGCTGAACCAAAGGTCTGGTTTCTTGCAATCTTTACAAGGTGGAGGCAGAAATCCCCACCGGGGAGGATAAGTCACCTCCATGCTTTTGCAATGTCACAGTCTTTTTTTTTTTTTTTAATACCTGGGAAATTCTTACATGCTGTGACTTGGAGCCCGATAAAGCTGTTGAAAAGGAGAGGCAGTGCCCTCTGAACCCTGTGCAGCAGGATTACTGAGTCACTCTGTGCTAATGCTGGGCAAAAATGTCCTTATGCAGCAAGTTGAGCAAACAGCTACGAGGTAAGAGTGCCAGAACGCCCTGGGGCTTTGCCCCCTTATTCTCTTAATAGCTGCAAACCAGGATCGCTGCAATTCATGCACCCCGATGTTGCAGGAGAACTTTTATTAGGGTCCATCCTGAGCATTTCTCACCGGCAGCATCACTCCAAGGTGCTGAGTACTCCTTACGGTGAGGTAACCTCATATTCCCCTTCGCAATCATCTCACCCGGTTTTGGGAAATGCAAATTTGGCCCTGCGGTAAAGGGTGCCGCTGTTGCAAAAGCTGCTTTTTCCCTCTAGGTGGGTGGAATCAAAATGCCAGCCAGCAATCCACCCCTCTCTGCTTTAATACTTGTTTTTTCTCTCCCCCTGCTTAAGTGATACCCTGCAGACTTTCAAGTGATTTGAGTAACAGTCTGACATCCTACACAAAACAGCTCTGATGCTTAATTAAAGAGCTCAACACTTGGAGACAAAGGGTTGATCAGCTCCTGCGACTTGTCTTCCCTCCAGGAGGCAAACGGAGAGATGGAAATTGCTGTATCAGACTACACAATGCCATAATAACCGGCTAATTGTAGGGAAGGGACCGAGGTATGTGTGGGTTAGCAGAGCAGTGTGCCCTGGCTCTGCTGAGCTCCACACTTTTTGCTCAAGTCACGCTCCCGTTTTGTTTGCCACAGCACGAGGGAGGCAGCAGAGGCATTTCAGAGAGAGAACCCCAAAATTACTGGCGTTTCAGGAAATGGCTGCTGTGTAATTTGGTGAGGTTACAGCTACCACAGGGCTGAAAAACCCTTAAAGAGCATCCTGTGGGCACAGTCAGAAAAGTCTACTTGAGTAAGTGCAAAAAGCTGAGCGTTGGGAAGAGCAGGGCTATGCTGGTCTCAAAGTTTGCTGCAAAGAAAATGCAGGTACTTACTGAAAACCCAGTATCTACCTACTGAAAGCCCCAGTACAACACACAAAGGGATATTCAGTCCAGCTCTTCGCATGTCCCTTTTAAGCAGCTCTTCCCTCACTTGCTGTCTTCCCCCTTATTTTCATTTTCAAGCCACCGCTTTCTCCACTACACTTTCTTCACACAAGGAGTGCACTTTTCTCCCTCATTCCAGTAAATCCAGTGCTTAGTGCCAAACTCGCTAAATATTTCATGTCAGGAATAAATATTCACCTTTTGGACTGCAGACAAGCATGAGCTAGTGCTTTGTCATTCCGCATGCCTACCAGATTTAAGTTTTTAGAGCAGATGCTTTTGTGAAAGATATAAAATCAGGCTGCGAGCACTTAAAGAGTCTTTGAAAACACATCATGCCGGCCAGGGTATATACTGTAAAATGAATATTGCATATTCAGTCTTGAGTATTACATATGTAATCTTGGTGGAGAGGGTCCTTAAGGCAAAGGCACAACAACAGCATCAGCTTAAAGAAGGAAAACCTCCAGTGGGGATACGTGCCTGCTGGCTGGGACGCCTTGGAAGGAGCTCTTGCCGATAGGTGTCAGCACAGCCTGCCCGAAGCCTCCGAGCAGGACCTTTCCCAAGGCTCCTCGAAGCTCCTTCCCAGCTGACAAGCCTTCTCTAGCCACGGGAGAGTAGGGTTTTACTTCACTGACCCCAAAACAGAGCTGCCCCCGAAGGTGAATGTTCCTGCCGAGGAGGGAAGGCTTTGCAACAGACCCAAGAGGAGATAGGAGTAACTCTATATAAAATGCCCGGGGGTAGCTCGTGGTCAGAGAAACCTCCATCACACCTTGGTACCTCCTGTGCCTCTCGCTCAGGGCAGCATCCGGGATGACAGCACCAGCCTCAGGCAGGAGCTAGGTCAGGCTATCAGCTTCCTCTCTGGTGCAATGCATTAATTATATCTGAGACAACACCAATGTAAACAACCAGTATGTGTGGCTGGGGCGCCCGTTTGCATATTTTTAAGCCTTCTTTCCTGAAAAGGAAATAAAATAGAAGGTTTCACAGATGCCTTGGCTGCTCTCGCAGCCTTCTGACAGCTTGCAAATACCTTGGCTCCAGTCAGCTAAACTCAGACAAGTAGATATCTGCAAGAAATTAAATTCTCCACGGGGCTGTGAAATCAAGTGTCAGGAAAAAGTCAGACCCCTGAAAGGAAAAAAAATCCTCATCGTAAAAAAAACTCTTGCAAAAATCAACCCTAACTTCTGCTTAGGGAAGTACCGGTTTGAATGATTACAGGCCTGCACTTTGAGACCATTAAAAAAGCAAATCGTTCTCCAAGTGCCAGCTTTCCAAGGCGCAGGAAAGAGTACTGCAGGTACCCAAACTTCAGAAGGGCGAGACCTTCAGAAGTTTCCAAACTCATGAAGAGCTACCGGATGCTCAGCACCATCAATGAGACACAGCTACTTCCTTGTCTATATAAGGACTCTCAACCCCAGGAACCTATTTTTGCAAATCACAGACTTCTTATTTACCAACAGGGCTGCAAATAGTTTTCCCCAATTTTGGTATAGCATGTTTGTCAGCAGTATTTTCAGATGGCTTGGGGTCATGTTTAAAATGAACATGTACTACCCGCAATGCTGAAAGTGGTGTGCATCAGCCAGCCCTCGACAGCCAGCCGCCCTGTCCCTGCTCGAGGCTACCTTTGTGTGTCACAAATGGGGATCCGGCTAAAAATTCTCCGCATCCATCCTGGAGGCCAATAAAGGCGATAGTGGCAAAATTCCTCCATTAATCTCTGGAGGGATCTGCGCCCAGGGAGCTTCTCTCTCAGAATCTAAATCCAACAAGGTTAAAGCAACAAGCTATTTTTCATGCCCTTCTGCTCGATCCACACCGATAGCATCTGAAGAACGGCTGCTGCACAAGGAGACACACAATAAAGCTTCTAGACAGATGAATGTTGTACAGGCAGATTTAAAATCCTGAATAAATGCCTCTCCCTCTCATCATCCATGAGACAAGAGCATTACCAAAACCATTCCTTATCAAGTTTCTTGCTCTATTAGATGCGCGGGCTTGCTGGTTTCACCGCAGCAAGGTTGCCAGCTCCCAGTTGAGCAAGCACTCCTGAAAAACTCCTGGCCGCTCTTCTGACCAGCTGGGTGCCTCCTTTCCAACATGAGCAAGAAGGGGTGACAGCCAGCATTTTCTGGAGTGCAACAGGGAAGTGGAAAGAACAACCAGCTCTCTTCTTTCAGGGCTGTCTTGATTGCAGCCTGCATGGATCCCCAGGCCCTCCATGTCAGAGATGAAAGAGATGCAGAATCCTACAGACTAAAACAAACCATGGGCTCAAGGATGAACAGATGCACGGGATCTCCTCCTGCCTGACTTCATTTCTGCATCAACATACAGATGCTCAGCTCTGAGCCTTAAAGAGAACCACAAGCCCCCGGACCTTTACTGAGTCAAAAGGAAAAGCAGATTATAGAATGGTTTGGGTTGGAAGGGACCTGAAAGACCATCTAGTTCCACCCCCCTGCCATGGGCAGGGACCCCTCCCACTAGACCAGGTTGCTCAAAGCCCCGTCCAACCTGGCCTTGAACACCTCCAGGGATGGGGCAGCCACAGCTCCTCTGGGCAACCTGGGCCAGTGTCTCACCACCCTCACAGTCAAGAATTTCTTCCTGAGATCTAATCTAAATCTCCCCTCTTTCAGTTTAAAACCATTCTCTCCCATCCTATTGCTCCACTCCCTGATCAAGAGTCATTGCTTAAAACATCCATTTCCCTTCAAGCCACTTCTGTCCCAGCCTCCTCTGTTGCATTTTCCCCTCCGTATTCCCGCCATGACATATTCCTACCATGTCAGGCCAAGCTGTCTGAGGCAAGACAGGAGGGCATCCAAGGGGTAAAGCATCTTTCCCTGTGGAAGTGCCATGGTCAGAGAGACATGCCTCGCTGACCTGCTGATGAAAGCAGGCCAGTCATCGCTCCAAGGAGCAAATTTCCCACAGGAGGGACTGTTTCCCCCCCGCCAAGTTTCATCTGATGATAAAAGTTTGCTCAACTTCCAACTATTGCGATGCACGGAGAGTAGGCAACAAGAGAAAGAAACCACCAGTTGCTTTGGCTTGCTGATATAAAACCGTCTCTATCGAGTCTCAGCACCACTGTGACAGCTCATTTAGCTGTCCCCTGGCAGGGACAGCCACAGGAGCACACGGAGAGCAGCATCAACCCAGCAAAAGGACAGAGCCATTTCATCCGGTACCACATGGCTCCAGCAGAGCCAACTTGCCCAATACCATGAATGGGATCAGCCACGAGCTCATCCCCATTACAAGCGAGCTCAGCACTCCCTCGGGCAGAGGTATTGCCTGCTCTGGTGATGTGAGCTGCCTCTACCGCCGCCGGCCTCGAGTCCTGGGCCTGTTCCCATGTCTGTGTATGGGCAGGTTGGCTTCTTCAAAGCAATTCCTGCACGCCTCTGGCGCCACATTCCTGCAATGCCAGAGAGGCAATGGCAGCAGCATCCCAGTGTCCCTGTGGACAAGGTGAGGATCAGTTACTCATTTTAATTGCCAAACAGACTCTGCCCCCCACCCTCAAGCTGTAAGACAGGAACGAAGTTATGGAGTGACTTAATGACCTCTGCAGATATAGGGAGCATTTTGGAAATGCCACGGGAACCTGGCTCGAGTGCATCGATAAGGATAACTTACTCAACGCCAGCTGGGGCAAGAGGCAGGCTGCAGCCAGGCACGATCGGGGGAGGGAGGAATGGAGAAAGCCATGCAGTGCGATGGTTTTCAGACGCAGTGCTCAAGAATAGGAGGCGCAGGAATAATTTTCACCCTGGTAGCAGTAGTCCACATCCACTTCTCATCACGCGGACCAGCTAAAGAGTTTAAGGGCTTTACTTCTGAACCATTCAAACAACTGCTCTCTCCAAGCGGGTGCCTCTTTTTGTAGGGAGTAGGTTCCCAGGCAGAAAGCCTCCAAGAGCTGTACGGACCCCTGGGAAGAAGGGAGTCTTTCAGCTTTTCCTGCCTGGTTTGGCAAAGGTGTTTGCAGGATAGATCCTTGCAAACAGATGGCATGCCCAATTTGCATGTGTTTTCTACCTCTGCATCCCTGGTGCAATTCATGCAATGCTGCTGGGTCAGTGGTGGCAGAGTGTCCACCCCAACAGGCAAGAGCTACCCTGCACACAACAAGCAACTCTGGATGAGCGCTGACTCAGAAGACAATGGATCCAGACAACAAAAAGCTTTCAGAGGTTAAATGCAAATGGTTAGAGAGGCCAGGAGAACCGAGGAGGACAGGGCCTGGCAAATCAAAGGGAGGGTAAGATGTGTGGTATAAACCTAAACCCACTCAGATCAGGCAACTAATCACCGTCACAGAGCAATCCTATGGGACCCAAACAGCGATAGATTAATCTCCTGGAAACTAGCCCTCCACACATAAGCAGTGCTTTCCCAACAAGGCATCACTGCTTTTGGGAAAAAAACAACCAACCAACCAAACCACCCTTCACCTGGTGATTTTTCATCTCGTGCCCCTCAAATATTTGATATTTAATAACACAAATTTCAGAGACATTTTTCAAAACCACCCAAGTGAAGAAAGGAACAAATTAGCATCCTGTCTGCCTCACACAGACTAACCGAGGGACCGAAAGGCGCTGAGAAACACCCGAGCTCCACAGAGCCGCAGCTCAGAGCCTGTCAAACAAGCTCTGGGCTTGCTGTCTGGAAGGGCAGTAATGAAGTTTAAACTCTGTATTCAAGGATGTTGCTTCCTTTGGAAAGCAGGGCGTAGCCTGCCATTTCCAAATGCAGCAAGCCCAGCTGCCTGCGCACTCCCTGCAAGGTTGTGTTTTGCAATAGAAATTGTTTAAGGTTTGTACAGATGCAGTTTACACCTGGGAGCAGCAGGCTACTGCCCTGCGTACCTGCAATGGGATGACCACGGCACACTGTGCTTTGCAGCATTTCTATATGTACACCCAGCTAGATGTCTTTAGTTACCAGGATTCTTCTTCAAAAGACGTGCTTTGCCTTTTTATTTCTGCACCGTAGCTTCAATTTCAGAAAAGTTTCATCCTTCAGTGAGCTTTGTCACTCCCAGCCTGACAGGACACCACCAGGCTGGAGGACACAGCTGTCAAAGGCTACCACCACTTTGCAGGAGTGGTTATTCATGTCCTCGTCAACCTGTGAGCCCAAAAAAGGGAAAAACCTCAATATATTTAAATCAGAGAAAGCAATTCCAAGCAACCCGGCACTGCGACAGCATCCGTCCCAAAGGATGGCATAGAACAAAGCCCAGAAACTTGTGGTTTTGTTTCAGAAGGGCAGAAATTAGCTGTGTGATAAGCAAGCTCCGGTCAGGCAGCAGACTCACCAGAATTAAGGCTGAGTTTCCAATGGGGTCAAGTCACTCCAGGCTTGAGGGCTCAAAGAGCATTTTGATTGCGGTGGGAAAGTCACGGATTTTTTGATGACAACGCGGAAAGTTTTAGCTCTGCGAAGGCAGAAATACGCCCTACTGCTACTAAACTCAAAAGGCAATGAGGAAGAAGCAAACCAGATCAGGAGAAGAGCTGCAGAAAAGCTTTCCTCTTCCAGGCTGCATTCAGTACTATGAGAGCAGAAAGACACTGTACATATTGCAAGGGATTTCCATCTGTTTCATTAACCTGTTCTACTTTGAAGTATCAGACACCCACCGCCAGTTGCTGCGGTCAAAATTAGAGACCTTATTCTGTGCTGGGTATCAGCTTTGCACTCTGATTCCCAGGAGGCCAGCAGCTATGACATGGCTTCAGTGTGCTCAAGGTGATCCCACGTTTTTAATAAAAAGTTAGGCATGCCTCCAATTAAAAAGGGCCGTTCAACACCGCACTGAATTCAGAAACACACGGGTACACGAAGACCATTTTGCAGCCCTCCCCTCAAGGGCCATAAGGGGAAATGAGTCGGGCTAAATTTTAAAAGTTTATTTTCAAAACCTGCTCCTCTGGGTTTCTTTCCTTGTGTACGTGGGAATGTGTTTGTTTTGCTAAGAAACATCTTGCAAGCTCTGTTCTGGTGCAGCAGAAGTCCACAGACTGAGAAATGCTGCTCTAGAGAGGATACTGGCATGGTCAGGTCAGGATTTTGCTGGGCTTTTTTTAATCCCCAAAGCAAGGATGTGCCTTAGATCCCTCACTACTTTACCGCAAAGTAAGACACTCTGCAATGGGAACAGAATTGCAATATGGGATCAGGGCAGGGTATTTCAGTAACGAGTCTCAGCTGGTTACCGCTATTCAGAAAAAAGAGGATGCAAAACACAACCAAGGACTGAACAATCCGTGCAATCTTAGGAGATCTTCAGACACAGTGGGTTTTAAATCCAAATGAGAGATGGTTTCCACTACTCTAACCACTGTTTACTCTTTAGAAACCCCACTGATCCCTTGGACTGCCCTGCAGCCGTGAGTCCTGCCCGTTATTTACACCACACGTGAAGGTGTCACACGGATTTGCGGATGCAGAGGGTTGGATGTCTGCTGGCTCTCAGCTGCATCACCACCTCCCTTCCTTGCAAAGTCCAGTCCTTCGCTGCAGCTCACATCTCCTTTCAGCTCTACAAAGCTCACATCACTGAGGAGGCCCTCAACAAGGAAGCTGACCCTGGACTGGGAAAAGCATTATGAAACTTCACCAACTGTTTTGAAAACTTGCCACTGTTTTCTAGAAGGAGACGATGAAAACAGGGCTTTTTTTGCTCATGGCAAGGTTTTCACACAGCTTCATCAAGGGAAAACTGCTTTGCTTGCGCTTGACGACTAACGGGCAGGTTTCTGGCTCTCTCAGCCAAGAGAGCCTCCCACCGCACACACGGGGAGCGCATCTGATACAACCACCTCAGGCAGGTGACAGCAGAGTCTCTCCTACCTCCTTTGGGCTGTTAATTTTGTTGACACAACACCATCAAAGGCACCTTCCCCTTAGCTCACAAGGGGAAACCCGATCCTCAAACTCCAGCAGCTCCCACTCAAAGCGTGGAGGGGACCTGGGGGAAGAACAGAGCCGAGAAGAACTGACATGGGAGAGGTTTTTGGCTTTTTTGCACACTTGCTGTGTCGTGTTAAAGCTACCCAGAAGGTTTTAAACGCAAACTTCAAGCTGATGGTCTCTACGTATTTTCAGGCTAAAGCAGTAAGACACAGGGAGGATCAGCTGCTCTGACGTGGCTATGTATTGATGCTGTGAACATGGACAAAGAAGATCAGAGCACCTACTGAATGAGTTTTGCCTCCAAGCCCATTTTTATCCTGCAATCTCAAGAAAGAGATGAGAAGTGTTACCATCTCCCCAGCAAAAGCAAAAATGCAGCATGACTGCAGGGAGACAAAAACATCAGGAAACAAGTCCTGGGGAATTTTACCCCACGCCCCTGGCGGAAGGGTGGACACAGGGCCAGCCACACAGCAAGCCTTGTCGCCGCAAACAGGAAAAGCAGAACTGTGAGCCTCCTGAACTCCCCTGATATCAGAGCGGGATATCACGGCCCGGCAGTGGGAAAACCCACTGCGTCAAGGGGCAGACCGGTGTCTTTCCAGCTCTCTTGTCTTCCCAGGTAGTCATTGCAAAGATGGTGGCAAGCAGGGGGATCACGCTTGGCTGAGGACAATTAAGCAGAAACAACAGGGATGATGCACAGACCCTGTAGGACTTCAGCTAGCATTCCTCTCCCTACAAAGACCTGGTCTTTAGTCATTCCTTAATTTATAAGCACAGTAAAAGGCTCGGTTTTAAAAAAGGAAACCTTTCCACCTCTGTCCCATAAGCCCCTGGGAGCATGGGCAAAACTACCAGCATTTTTCTCTCCGATTTAAAAGAGGTATTTCCCAGTTTAGTGTACGGTTCTGGCAGACTGAGGCCAAGTGCAGGACTCCTGAGGGATATAAACTAACAAATACAGGAAGGGAGAAAGTCTGCAGAAACACAGAGTCTGAAGTAGCACAGGCAGGCCAGAAGGATAACTGCCTGGGGATACGCTCTCAATTCTGCCTATAAATTATCTGCTGCAGCCTGAGAATGACGTGAACAGGAGACGCAGACGACGGTAAAGGGCCTGGGCCAGTGCTGGTGGCCGAGGCAGCCTCTCCCAGGACCTGTCAGCAGTTTTCACCACACAGAGATGGAAGGGATCTCAAAGAGTGTTTCACAGACCTGCACGGAAATAGGACAGACCTTCCTTGCCACCAGCGCAGCAGATCCAGGGCTGAATCCTGGGTTAGCCAGCTCCAGGCATCAGCAACCTCGTGCCAAAGCCCTCGCCATGGGAACCCCTGCAGATCCTGCATTACCCGTTGCATTACGTCCTGGGAGTCTCCACTTCAAATGGGTTTTGGTTTCTTTCCTGGCTATTTCAGCTGCACAAGAGCTCGTTTCTGGGGAGCACCAGAGGACTATTGCTGCCAAAGTCACCCTGCCCGCATGCTCACTGCAAGAGCAGCGTGCTGCAGCTTGAGTTACAGGGGAGTCAAGACTAACCCTTGCCTCCAGCTGGATAAACAGACTCCAGGATAAACCACCTCCAGTCCTCCATCAGGTTCTCCTCTGTGCAGATGGGCTAAAAGTCAAAGAAGTGCCCAGATTAATTATGCAAATAAAGGCAAAGAAAGCATCCTCAACACATGGAGAAAGGCACCTGCCTCCCAGGGACCACCTACCCTGGGATAACATCGCCGGCTTCCCACATAATGCCATTAATTATCACTCCCCTCCTGCTCCAGCAAGACTCATCTGTGGGAGTGAAGGAGGTGGAAAGTAGCTCTAAAGTGGCCAGAAGAGCTTGAGGGAGAAGAATTTAGAGGCATTCCTGTTTACATTCCTAAAATAGAGATCCTGCTGCCTTACACCCTCCTTTGTAGAGCATTAAGCCCCACCAGTAAAAAGCTCTACATAAAAGCTAAGCATTAACTCTCTTGTTCTGCTCCAGCCTAATAAGTAGAAAGTCAATGCCATTGTTTTAGATCTAAGCAAAAAAAATACTTTGAAACCTCAAAAATTAGGGTTTTTGAAAGCAATTATCTCCCTCCTCCGTCTCCAGCACTAAAGAAACACAAGCCAATTATTTCTTTGAAGGATAAATATTTACTCCTAGATGAAGTGCAGCAGCTCAGGCTAGAGATGAATTATCCAGCTCTGATGTCATCTAATGCCTGCAAGTAAGAAAACCCAAATGAAAACAGGTATGAACAAAACAACAACATAAAAGGGTGTTTTCTCCTGGAAAAGCCCTTCAGAGAGGGGGAAGGGATGAAGCTGTTTCAGCTCACCTGAGCCGTGTCCAAGGCATTTAGCACAACCGTGGCACCACACTCCTGTTCCCTTTAGGTAGCCCTACCCAGGCCTCATTAGATAAGATGCCCATGCTTAACGAGGGCACAAGTAGAGCGTGATCAAACCTCTCCGAGCAAGAACTGGCCTTGTGGAAAAGCTGCCGTCTTATTCTGGAGCAAGACCTACCCTATAGGGCCAGGGGTGGGAACTCCTCCTCACCTCCACGAGCAATTAGCCTGCACACACATCCAGTGTTAATCAATCAACGTCAGCTCTTCTTTTAAAAATAATCCCTCTTGCCTTATTTACGTCTGACTCCAAGATTCAAAGCTCTCTGCTTTTGCCCCCTCCAGTCACTATTCTTTCCCAGGCAGCGGGTGCCAACCCTCTGGTTAAGGGCATCAAAAAAAAAAAAAAAAAAAAAGCAGCTATGTGTAAGAAACCACCACCGGTACAAGCGCAGGGTGACTCATCTCCTCTGAAGACCGAGGAACAAGAGCGCTCTCTGTTCGTTGAGACTGCCTGAAGTTTCAGTTGCGATCCCATCTCGCTACACGCGCTCATGACAGCATGCAGAAATATTTCCTCAGGGGATCTTCCCATGGGACTTAACTCTGACACATATTCCCACAGGACTCGTTCTTTTAAAAGTGTTATTTGTTAGTAAGGCAGTGGGAATTTGACTTTCGAAATACCAAGAGAGTGACTGAGACGTGGAGCTGGGTGCCGGCGGCTGGACTCGTTAACATGACTGTGAGTCGTGCCCCACATTCAATCCGACGGAAGAACTCGCTGGGCTGCAAGAATAGACATCCTGGGTCAGAGCAGAGGTCTGCATCGCCCAGCATCCTGTTTATGCTACCCATGGCCTCTTCTCCACCCCTGCGAAGAGGGAGAGCACTACGGCAGGGAAGGAGGAAGAGCGAGAGCCAGTTTCCACATACGTGTAGACTGGTTTGTTTTCTTCCTCCATTTTAAGTCCGTGACTGCTTAATTCTCACCTGTAGGCATCATACAGTGGATGTGCAAATGCAAGAATCGAATCAAACCACTAGGAGTTGCATAGACTGATACCTAGCCAGCGGTCACCAAGCACCAAGTTACATGTTAACATTTCAAAGTGACATCCAACCAATTCCAGGACACAGAAAGATCTTGATTTTGGAGGACTTCATATAAGAAGAAAAGTGTCAGACAAGAAAATACGACTTTAAACAGTAACTGAGTAATCCACAATACTTAGACCACATGAAGCAGGGTCAGAGGGACTCTGCACCCAAGCAGACAAGTCAGCAAGGAGCACTTGGTGGATGCGGACCTCCTTTTCCTCTTCCAACTCTTCACTAAATGTAAAGCTTTTGCTGAGATGGCTAGTTTAATACCAACTTCCCACACACACAAGAGCTTCCCCTGATTCTTCTGCCTTTCTCAAAGTTATTTTAGTCAAAATCAGAAATGTAAGGAAAACAAGCGTGCCGTGTGTGAGATTTTGAGTACAAAAACCAGTGTGGGAAATAATTTGTGGCGTTTTCCTGCCCTGCTCAGAGCATGTGGACTGCAGGAATGTACCTGTTTTCCCACGCTCTCCCAGTTGCTGTGGGTAGCCCGCACAGGCATGTCTCCTCCACTCCTCAAAATACCTGAAGTGGCAGCTATCAAAGTTATTTAAAAAAAAAAAGTTTCAGCCGTGGGACAACAGTTCTTATCAATACAGGCTCTCACGACTGCAGGTAAGAGTCACTCATCCTGTGTGGCACGAACCAGCACGGAGCAGCTGCTCCAGACAAAGAGAAACAACTCAGCATGGTGCTGCGAGCACAAGAACACGCATGTTTGGTGGCAAATAAAAAAAGGATCTAACCTGAAAACCGGTCAGATAACGATAAAACACATGGGGAAATACAGAATCAGAGCAGCCAGCCCCGGGGACAAGGTGAGTTTTGATAAAGTGGTCAGGGAGTTGCACATCTGCCACCTCTCACCTGATGCCAGGGGCCGGATCCACTCCTTGCTATTCAGGTCAAGTCTCCAGAGGTCGTTGAAGGCAGCGTTACAACTGCTCTGCGTGCAGCCACCAAACACGTACATTGACTGGTTAGCGTCATAGTAACACGCACCTAGAAAAAAAAGCAAACACACAGATTAGCCAAGTCTCTGACCTTCACGCTTTTGGATGGGGGGGGGGGGGGGGGGGAGGATGTTTTTT
>VYXH01001601.1:4745-29510 GCA_013397275.1 Burhinus bistriatus | reverse complement strand
GGAAAAAAGATAATTTTCTTTTCCCCCTGGGTTTCAGACAGGAGAAAAGCAGACAGGCTGCCCCGACTTCAATAAAACCACGGGCCAGCTTAGGGGTATCCCTGACCAGCGTAAACCTCCAGCAAGAACCTTCTGAGATGATTATCCCCTCAAGCAGAGCTGCCCCTGAAAGTGCAAAGAAAGCTGCCTTAGAAGCTCGTCGTTAATTAGATTAGCTACGATTAACGCACTCAACACACTTACCTTCTCTAAGCTAGTTTGTATGGTTTACAGGGTTGCCAAATTTGACTGAGAAACTGGCCTATGTACCTTGACCTGGTCACTTATTCTCTTTTTCCAAAGCTGACAGTATTTCATCGTATCTCATCACAGAAAAGCACCACTGAAAGACACGGATTTTATGCGAGCATCCCCTTCGCATCTTAGGGGAAAGGATTAGGCAGTGAGAAGGGGAACGGGGAGGCAACACAATGCTTGACAACCCCTCAGAGATACCCAGGGAAATAAAGAGCTTTTGGCCCCAAACCAAACTCCGCAGCAAAAAAAAAAAATAAATAAAAAAATGCAAGCATATGCAAGCATTTGGCAGTTAGCATGCTGTGGTATCTGGGCACCTCTGACAAGAAGTCAATTAAACATAAGATAGAGCAGACAGGACTTGCTCAGCTTATCTGCCATGGAGGATGAGCAAGATTCAAAAGTGTTCAGAAAGTTAAAACCCTGCAGTTACAAAGAGGATTTCCCAATGTTTGCATTTCCCTCCTTAAATGTAACTAGCCCCGTTGACTTCATATGACAACCTTGCACCTTCTTGAGATCCCTGCAAGGCGGCAGCATCTCTTCCACGTCTTGCCTAACTCACAAGAAGCAGGACGAGTGCCTGATGGCGATGCTGGAAGAGCAAGCTCATCTTTCAGCGGCAGCTTTGATTGAAAAAACTCCCATTAGTTCCTAAGTTTGCAAGTGAGGATTGAGGAGTAAAGGTGACTTCAGCTCCTGGGTTGGTCTGGGTGATCAGGCAGCAAGTTCTGCATCCGCACCCTCCCATCAGCTGTCTGCTGTCTGCCCCACTGACCAGCACGCGACAGCAACGTGTTTGAAATTCAATCCTCCCTTGACCTGACACAGACTGAAAAAATCTCAATTCTAGGGTTTTCTGTAAAGTTCTTCCCATTCTTCCAATAGGCTTTAGCAGAAAAAAAAAAAAAGTGTATGGTGTAGCTGGCAGGAAGCACAGGCTTGTTTCTGAAGGCTTGATCTGTCTGTTGGTGTGTTGCTCTGCTAGTTACTGCATCTCACAGGACATATTTAATGGTCCAGGAATTCAGGACACCAGGAATACAGCATCACACATGCGGATGGTCCCAAAACACTAAATCTTGTGTGCAGTCCCTTAGCACCAGCCAGGGGAGCAGCAGTCTCCGACCTGGATACCTACCCACCTGACTATATTTAGACAGAGCCAGAAGCACTCAATTTCCTTCCAAAAAGGGATCAGACATCGCCCTGGCATTGTCTCAAAGAGGACTCACTGCCTAAATCCCGCTCATAACTGAGGCATCTCTCTGTAAAGCCCAACTTCATACACCAATGCCCTCAAAAAAAGAGTAATAATCTAATATTAACCCTTTCAACAAGAGCAAGGCCTCCCCAGTAATTCCTCGAACTTTTATTATCAAGTCTAGCAAGGGGAAAAACCACAATAAATCATACCCACACAGACATGCGCCAGTGCATAGTAGAAAGCCGGAGTGTTTTATGCTCTGGGAACACCGAATGGTACCAGCCAGGGCTCAGAGGGAGCAGGAGTCATCGCCCCCACGATGACAAGCGATATATTGCCCAAGAGGAAAAGCAAGAGGAGAAGTCAAAGTTCAGGCAGGCAAGACCACAGCGCAGGGCAGCATCTGGCCCTGGATCTGAGATGGAAGTGAGAAGCACTTGTGATTATGCAGGAGCCCCTCCGCAGAGCACCTCCAGGTTGAGGACCACGTGCTGTCATAACTAACCAGCGTAAGAGAAGCAACAAGATAAAGGATTAGCACGCAAGTACAGCAGCTTTGACAAAAAGCACCAATATTTATTCCCTGCCGAACCAAAGCGGACGTAGATACACAGCAGGGGTGCGAGTTGCACCATTCCTTCCCTCTCTTTCTCCATCACATGTTGTACATGGCTGTTCACCAGTTAAAAAATAAAAATAGATTCAGATGAGCTGACCTGATGGGACACAGGACTGCTCCAGAGCTTTGTACTGACATAAAGGCTTTTTTCTTTTTGAAACAGCAGCAATAAGATAGAAAAAAAACTTGAAAAAGGAGGGTCTGAAGCGAAGGGCTGATAACCTACTTTTGGTAGCAAGAGAAAACGATTCAGAGCAAATCCCCACGAGGAGTCGTCCCTGCTTCCAGCTTCGCTCTAGACCAGTACGAGCACGTCCCTGGTTTCCAATGATCCAACTCCGCAGCCCTAGTTTTGCAGGCTGGAGCTATGTATTTCCAGCGTGAAAAAGCTCTTTAATGCAGCCCACCCATACATACGCCAGCGATATTCATCTCACTGCTCTGAATGAATCGCAGCACCGTAAACCAGCGCATTCAAGCGCCTGCAGACAATACTGTGGGTCAGCGGGGGATGCGATGAAGCCCGGTGGCCTTTGCTGAGGGTCCCATTGTCTGACCTGGGGCTTGTCATGCAGATCCCCTATTGAAAAGCCAGCAGCCCTCATGCCCTTGGCTTTTAGTGACAAGTCCCGAGTGCTCTGCTGACCACACAGAGGGAACAGGGGAGCTGAAGACACGGCGTGCACGAGGGCAATGGTGCTCATAGGAGGAGACCACCCAGCTCTCCCCTGTGCGCATCCACATGATGTCCTTACGTGCAATGGAACTATCTTCATCTCAACCCACATCTTGCCAAACTAATATATTATACACCTACACACCATGGCACATCGCTTCGGAGCTCTGCCTGGGGTGAAGGATATATAAATAGTGGTGTAGTGGATTTACCTGGGATGGGTTTGAGGAAGAAATAATGATTAAGAGCATTTTTGTAGTTTTACCTACTCCTTCAGATTCAACCCATATCATTTTTACACAGTAAGACCCCTTGCAGGCTGCAATGTCACCTCCACCCAGGAAGGCACCAGCCAGTGCTTCCCACCCTAAGTACGTGCAACTAAAGCCTGGTACAAAGCAATGCTGTGGTTTTTCTACTTCACCTTTCTTGAAACGTTTCGTTTCCTTAGAAATCTAATCACTACCTAAACCATGACAGGTTGAGAGCCTCTTACCTCCTCCCCACGCCAAACCCTTGGCAAGCACGGCTTTCACACAACAGCACAGCTCATTTATTATTTTTGAGGGGAGGTGGCAGCATTCTTCTCCTCTATTTGGATTTAAAAACCAGGCCAGCCAGACAGGCACCACAATGGCATGTATTTTAATCCTAGACCAAAATAATTTAAACTGTGCTTTCCTACTTCTTCTTAGCAAGCCATTTAAAGCTTCTGAAGCAGAGGAAAACAGATCAGTTTGGGGGGAAAAAAATTAGGAAAAAAAAAAGCGTAAGTGAAAATTCTAGTTTCTA
The DNA here is from genome assembly GCA_013397275.1 of Burhinus bistriatus. NCBI lineage: Eukaryota > Metazoa > Chordata > Aves > Charadriiformes > Burhinidae > Burhinus > Burhinus bistriatus. The sequence goes on along the minus strand of VYXH01001601.1, from coordinate 25,919 downwards.
CCAGCCTTGCAAAGGTGTAGAATAAATCAAGGGAGGAGGGTGTGAGTCCCTGGTGCCTTTAGCTCTTTTTTGGGTGGAATACACTGAAAGAATTTTTAGTTGGTTTTTTTAAAGTCCCAGTAAAATTCAGTCTCCCCCAGAGTTTCAGTATTGCAGAGGTGGCATATCTTTGCAACTGGAAATGAAGAGAATAAATATTTCTGATGTGTGAAGACACTGATACCCAAACAGACAGCACAGCCAGCTTGTTTTGAATGCATTTCTATTTCCCTCTCTGTGCTGCACAGCAAAGCATCAGAGACTTTCACCCAGAGTGCAAGATAACTGAAATAACGATCAACTGGGAAGGGAACACTGAATGCAAACCCTGTGCCCTTTGCAATAATTAAAGGGCATTGACTTCTTAAACCTCGAGTACATCAAATAAAGTAACACATCCAAGTTCAAAGGTCATATTCCTCATCAGAAAGAGGGGAAAAAAAAGTCAGCTTGGCTATTGAAATCCCATTTCTGCGTGACCTTCGGCTCAAAAACAGCACCACAGCTTTGCAGCTAAAGGTTGACTGCCCTTGGTGTCGGCATTCCCAGGAGTGCCCTGCCAAGCTGATGCTGCAAGCATTGTACGTTGAGCTGCTGGCACTGCTTCCTCCAATGCGGGGCTGGGTTTTGGAGGTAACCTCTCCCAGCACAACCACGCTCAGCTCGAGAGCCGGCAGGACGGCGGCGCTGAGGAGGTAGGGCTGCAGATGAAAGTGCCCAGTCCTGCTGGCTGGCACAGATGTTTACGCCAACTACGCTGCAAGTTGCGGCACGATAAAAACGCACCAGACTTGGAAAGCTCAGCTCTCTGACTGCCTGAGGGGTGTGTGGAAAAAGTCCCACATCTATCTCTTTATTCTTTACAATGCTATTTTCCTGCTCCTTGCAGTGCAGGGACTCAATGCAGACAAGAGGCAGCGATACATTAGACCAAAGCTGGGCGGTACGAAGAGCCGTAGCTCGGGTAGAAAAGCAGCCCATCCTGTAAAATAAACAACATTCCAGCTTTTACCTCTCCTTTGCCTCTCAGGGTAAACCCACAAAATTGCTTTAATTAGTCATCACGTTGGTGCCATGCTCCCCAGACTGCATGGAAAAAAAAATAACCAGTATTTAAAATTAGTCACTCTTCCATCAAAGGATCAATATTTCTGGCACAACAGTTGGCATTCCTCTGCTGCTTTTCCGTTTCTGCATTCCTGCGCCTTCTGACATTGCTTTCTGATTGCGGCCAGTTATTTAACCACATGACTCATCACCCTGCTATGATATTTGTAGGCTCATACGTTAGGGCTAAAAAAGAATTACATGACTACTTCAAACATTATACCTGGTGTTCAGCTCAAAAACCTATGCATGAAGTATTTCTTCCAGTAAGCCTGTACGTTTACATCTAAAAAAACAGCATCATCGATATTGTATGGTGTTCTGCAGCTTCAGTCAAATCCTTTAGAAAACCTACAGCTCATCCATAAAGTTTGTTATCAGTTGTATGATCAAAGACCTTGCCAAACACTCCCTTCCCATGAGACGACAGTAACTGCCATTAATTATTCCTTATCAAACAGTTTTTCTATTACTCCCTTCAGAATTGGCAGAAGACATAGTGACCTCTAACTATTTAAAATTCTCTCCTTTTGAAAATTTCTGGGATATCTCTAATAAACCCTGGAAGAGAGATAGCCACTTCTTTGATGCCAGCTACTGTTGCCTGCTGACTTCAAATAACTCGTGCCTGGTAGATGACATCTTCCTACAAAACCCAGCAAATCACTCACCCCTAAAAAAAGGGGTTTGTGAGTCCTCTCTCACTGCCCCCCTCCCCACCTCTTGTTCTCACTTCACCTCAGCTCACCGCATCTTACTATTTTAGGTCATAGGTTTACAGATACAGTCTGAATTTTTGCTTTTAATGATTTGTAGCTTCAGTTTAATACTGGAATCCACCCACAAACATGCAACACTTTGTTGTAGGGAAGGCAGATACCACAGATACAGAGAACAACTTAAAAAAAAAAATCCGTTTAAATCAGCAAACAAATTAATCCAGATTAGCTTTCTGCGCATAAAGTGTATTAATAACGCTTCCGTAGCGACCGAGGGCTGACCAGAGCCAGGACACTTTCAAATAGCGAGGCTAATACAGATTACACGCTCCGGGGGCAATGGCTTTAGTAAGACAACTCATTCTGGATCGAGTACAACAGCAGCACGCTTAGAGGAAGCTGCCAGTAAGCTGCACAGTAAGTTACACAGCACACAGCAGTCCTTGGTGCAATATCTGGGTCTTCTTCAGGTAATTTCTAGCTAGCTTAAAGGCTGCAAAAATTGAGGGGAAATCCAGGCAAATCTACAAGTCATTACGTAAGCACTTTACTAACATGGCTGCTTAAAAACAAGCTATGAATGGTGGTGTCCTTTTTATTCTTCAGGAGGACAAGGAGATCTCTGAAGAGCGCAATGACTTCACCAGAACTTCCTGCAGCATCTCCTGGACTTGTCTTGGCAGGAGGCTGTGCATCGGTTGCTTCATAAATTATTACTAGAGAATATGAAAATTTTATGCCTGCTTGCTCTTGGAATCACACAGTTTACACCGTGTTTATTTACCTTTAGAAAAATGCAATTTTCTCCCTGGAAGAACCGCCTCCTGGAAGGCTCAGACCCAGAGATGAAGCCACAAGGACCAAATTTTTGTCATATTTGACTATGTCGCCTGGCAGAGCAGGCTAAGGCAGCTAGATGCTACTGCAGTACAAATAACAAGTCTTATTTAAGTATCTTTTCCTCAATGGAAAAGCTTTCTCTGTTCTCTTCCAGAAACTTGGAAGCAGGGCAAAAATTCACCTATACGTTAAGCGGTGTTGTTAACTGAATCGCTTACTTCTATCAGCAAATACGCTTCCCTCAATGCTTCTCGCGTGCAGTTCTGTTTTATTTTGAAGCAAGCCACACTCAGCCTCCTCCAAATTGTATTACTCACAGATGTACAAGACGATCTGCTGTAAAAGCAGCCAGCATACATCCCCCAGTGCTGCAGGTATGCAGACTCATTGGCTTTGATGGTAATGACTTGAGTCTAGGGGCTAAGTGAGGTTTCCATTGAAGGGGACACAAAGCTCACTCTAAGGGGAGCTGCAGAAGAAGTGTGCGTGTAAAACATGCAAAATCAGAAAGCAAAAAATCTCACCCTAGCTCCATTAACACTTCCTAGGAGCAATGAGCCAATAACCACGACGAGCAGCTACTGAATCCCCGTTTTTGTGCAAAGTGCTCGTGTTGGCAGAGCTGGGCGTTACACCGACTGGTTGAAACTCTGCCACTGCAACAGGCACACGTGGCAGTGCTAGATCCCAGGTGACACTGTGCGAACCCCTCGTTACAGCTTTCCATTGCAAATCACAGCTGAAGAGGGGTGAGCAGAGCTTTTCCCAGCAGCTACTTACTGTGCGAGAAGCGTTGCGTGATGGGGGTTCCAGGGTAGGGGTAAGTGCGACTCTCCCACTGAATATTTCCTTCTTGCACTGCTTTGATGAAGCCGTGATAACACTGATGGGCCACACCTAGGGAAAAACAAGATGTCAGCAAAATTTGGAGCATGTTAGGAATGAACTGTGCCTGCACAGTTGCACAAGTGACAGCAATTATAAAGAACCCCTGTATTTACATTATAAATACACTGGTGGAAATTCAGAGGATTAAAGAGAATAAAGAATAGGGACTCTGCAAATGTGGAAGTCAGCAACATTCACTGAACTGATTCACTACATTTCCGATATCTGTCAGCTCTAGCTTGGGAAGGCAAAGCCTTTGTGAAAAGTAAGCACGTGTGATGCCTTCATGGAGCTGGTTTCCAGCCTTCTCCGCTGCAACGCAAGCCTGCTCTCCCCTAATCACACCCCCAGAGGAGCAGCTGCCCTTCCCTTAATGGACCTTAGAGGACAAATAACGTGCAATAATGAATTTTTAAGAGCGTGCATGTGGCTAATGCACAGGAATCTAGAAAAATATGAGAGGAGACACCAGTGATAAAACTCAGTGCGTCTTAGGTGAAAATATTCCTCCTTAGCCATGCGAGGGAGCAGATCTAGCTGACAACAGCTCCTCTGCGGAGCAGGGCCAGCCCCAGAGCTGCAATTAATTCCGTGTATGGAATACACGTGTCTGTGTTTGAGCTGAGAGGGGCCAGAGACGGCTCCCCACGGACAGGAAAAGATCTGGTGAAGATTTACGACTGCAGCAGCTCAGCAGACGCTTGGTGGCATCCGCTATGCTATGGCAGCCCTCGCAGGGAGTATACCACAACCTGCCAAGATTTTTTCCCAAGGATTTGCTCACTGAAAGCCCCATGCCAGGAACACCTCCAGCAAGCGAACACACTTGAGGATATAAAACAGGAAGTTTTTTAAAAAAAAAAAAAAAAAAATTAAGCCTGGGGTCCTCAAGCAGCTGGTCCCCGAGAGTCACGTGGGAAATGTAATCTGAACTACAGGATTTCATAACAGATGTATCCTGACAAACAGGAAAAATTAACCAGAAGAAAACAAATCAAGTGTTTACCTCGAGTGACCCCTCTGCTTCACAGCAAGCAGGTTAGCTCTTACCCCCCCCTTTTTTTTTTTTTTGCTATAATTGCTGCAAAAACAGCATGGCTGCCCAGCACCACTCATCCCCTGAGACATGGATAACTCACTCCGATGCCACATTGCATCTCAGGCTGCTTATCCCTCCCCTCCACTCCAGGGATGTTTCCCACACTCTCTTTTTGGGGTGAATCACCAGGTGCTTGTTCATTCCAGCTGCATCCTCTGCATCTCCTAAGGCCAAGCACGCGTGAGAAAGTGCACCCAAGCCGCAACTCAAGGGCCTCGGACACTTGAAAATAAACCTTTCAACAGGGGTGCGGGCTGCTGCTGACCCAAAATTATGCAAAAAGAGTAATTTTGTGCAACGCTCGCTTCTGAGGTATCTGTGGTTTTTTTAACCTGCAGCCTGTTAAACTCTGGGCAAGGCAGAAAATGCCTGGAATCTGAGCAATGCTTTCACATGTGCAGAGAAGTCCACAAATTAGACATCACCCCACACGTCTGCCAAAGGCATTTCTCACCTGACGCCTGCTCTGCGTTTTCCAGAAGAAACAAGTTACCTTCGCGCAGCAGCGTGTCACATTTCCTACAGATTTAACTGTGGTCTCCTCTTAAACTGCCCGTTTTTTAATGAAGCTTGCAATCCAAATGCGCGTCTCCAACAGAAATGTAACAGAAATCATCCAATGTATTAAAAAATTACCAAAGCAGATAGCTTTGCTTGTATCCTTGTCCAAACTTTACCTACCTAGTTGTTGTATCATATATATCTAGCATTAAAATATCCCCATAAGGCTTCAGAATTAATGCTGCACGGAGGTAAAGCAAACTATCTGTATCTCAGGGCTACTCTTTCAGGAAGTCAGAATATGTACATCTATATTAATGTAGATTTTATATACCACTTATCTTCAGCAGAGCTGTAAGAACCAGACACGGTTTTGTTGCCAGCCAAAAGCATAAGCTTTGGGAATATTAATTATGGAGCAAGATGCAAACGAAGCACAATTACAGCCACATTAAACACGGGACACTGGCAATGGCGGTATGCTGTGTGGTGGAGAGAAAGCCTGAATGCAAGGTCAACAGCGCTGCACGTCAGCAGCGCACGGGGAGCATTCAAAAGCAGCATAAGTGAACGTCTCTGTTGTGCAGGGTTTGGGGTTTCACTCTTAACACACAAGAGGCCGAGGGGCTCAATTCTGCACCATTATTAGCAACACCTTCAGCAAAGCAACGGACCCGATGGCTGTAGCTATTTTTCTGGTATTTTGTGGAAGTCCAATTTTTGAGTTAAAGGGGGAAAACAACAGGCAAGGCTACAGTAAAGCAAAGAGCAGCTGGGATATGAATCTGTGTTCCCACAATTACAAAACTGCACTCTCACTACAGCTGTTTGTACCTTTGATTAGTCGATACCACTGTTTGCAGACAAGCGCAGCAGTTTTGTGCTCCTGATATGGCGATAGGAAGGAGAGGATATATTCCAAAACCTCTTCTGGGAGCTCCAACATTGATCTGTTATGCCTGGTCTCTTCGACCTCCAGCTCAGCATGCAGCTCATCATCTTGCTCCATCGTCCCTTCGACCACAGCGTCTTCTGGATCCACGGCCATGAAACCATCATCTTCACTGTCCGAGGAACTGGCCATGGCATTCCACTTCACAGCTTCACATGGGGGAGGGGGTGGGGATAAAGACAACAGTAAGGTCACAAAGAAAATTAACAGCATCAGAAATGCCTCAGCATCAAGCTCTACCACAAAAAAACTCAAAGTTGAAGACGTGGTTTTAGCAAAGCTTTGAAGCAGGCTGCACAGTTTAGGAACAAGCCGTTCTCCATTGGTGCAGTGCTTTCCCAGACCACTTCATCTCTCATCACTCTCAGCCCTACCATCGCCTGCAGATAGTACCAGAAACAAAAAAAAGAAACCTGCTGGAGGAATCACAGCCTCTCGAACCCCTGCTCCCTTGCTGGCTGCAAGAAGACATCACACCGCCGCACTGGTGGTCCCAGCTGGTTTACACTGCAGGGCCGGGCACCGATGGGGAAAGGGATCCCCTCCAAACCAAGAGCAACCCAAGGCGAGACAGGATGGAAGCGACAGCTTTGCAGCCCCTCCTCCCCTGTGAAACCAGTTTTGCCAGCCAGCCTGCTTTATCCCAAGCAACTTCGCNTGTTAAATACTTGCGTACAGCTCTTACTGGCAGTAGGTGAGGAAAGGAAAAAAAAAAAACCACAGGATTTACTGCTGATGAAAGGCTGAAATATCAAGTATTGTATCTCCAGCCATTCAGAACATCTTAAGCATAACGTAACATAGCGATGACAGAAATACATCATGAAATAAACCCATCTTAATGAGCGGCTGTGTGCAATTCGGCCAGTTGGCGTGGCCTGCAGTTAAACCTGTGGCCGTCGCTGCAAAACAAATCCCTGGACCCTGTTTCGTAGGAAGCAGCTGACCTGTTTTGGGAGAGCGGTGATAGCTTTCCCCTCCAGTGCCACTGGGTGAACACCAAGGGATTTAACTGATCTGTGACTACACATGTATTGATAGCTCAAACCAAAATTACTCGTAAGAATGACACAGGGACTTTCTTTTCCAGAAACTGCAATCACAAATTCCCTTTTTATCTTTTCCTAGCACAGCAGGTTGTAATGAGGGACCCAAAATGAGGCAAGCTCTCTGCTCTTATGTTGCTCAGCGTGTTTCTCCCGACACCACGAGACAGAGGCTGCCCAGCCATCTCTAGGTCCCAGATCAACCAGGATGATAGGATGCGGATCAACACAGTCCATGGGACAAATCCCACTTCCAGCGAGCCCAGGAAGCAAACCTGTTCCTCAGGAGGGAAGACAAGACACAGCTTTTTACCCAACATATTTAAATACAAGTAATTTGCACCATGCTGGTCGTAAACTACAGTATTTTATTTTTACCACTCTCAGTATTGCAGAAAACATGGCTGGAAGGAATTTAAGTTACCTTGCTATCAAGAATAAACTAAGCTGTTGTCACAAGCTTCCAGCAATGCAACCTCTACTGTCTTCAGCAGCTAAACCCAGGGTTTTCCCATCCCAGCATGCACCGAGCTGAAGAGCCATGGGAATAGCAGATGGCAGAGACATGGAGCGGAAAAGCTTGCCATGACAACTAATTCATGGTCAGAAAAGTGACGTTCGACAGCATTACTCTCCATTTTTGTCAGGTTCCCCAATGAAGCAGCCTCAGAAAATCCATGGGGCTGTCAATCTTTGGTAGAAACCACGTCAAAATTAAAGTTACACTTATCATCCCTAACAGATGCTCTGCACGTTTTCCCGTGTCAGAAATCCTTCTTAAAGTCAATGTTATGACAAAGAAAGGCTGAAACCCAAACACTTTGACACAAGTGCTGCTGCTGCCAAACTGCATTATGCAGCAGATAAGACACAAATTCCCAAAGATTAAGAAATGGAAAACTTTAAAATAAAAGCAGAGCTGCACTAAAAAAAAAAAAATAAATTAAAAACCAGAGGGCTGAGTCTTTTCCAAGCAAAACCATCTATTGTTGTGAAGTGTATGTGCTGATTTCCATCTTGACACGGCATGGCAGGAAGCCAAAGACTGCTGGTACCCCAACCTTGGGATTCAGTTTCACTCCAGCCGGGGAGGTCGGAGTAAGGAGGGTCCCTATCTTAGGGTTTGGGAAAACAGAGAGCAGCACATCTACCCAAGAGGTGCAGAAGGCATTTCACACCCTAAAAACGTGCTAGAAAACCAGAGAGAAGTGTATTTACATCCAGATCAGGTACAATGGGACACCTGCAGGTGACAACACCGAACATAAGCCTCAGCTCGACAGGTTCACACAAGACATCTGTTGTGTTACTAATGTTTAGAAGGAAAGATTATGTGTTTCCCCAATAGCTTTTATTTACCCTTTAAATAATGTCCAAAACCTGCTGGAGGAAGTCAGCTGAGAAGTGCAGGAATGCACGCCTGGCTCTCAAGGGGTTTTTTCCAATTATTAAATCCCAATTGTGATCCTCTGGAGCAAGCTTGGGAACAACACAACACAGCAAGTTAATCACAGGTGCAAAACAGCTTAGGGGTTAGAAAAGCATCTCTGAGTCCCGTTTTAAAAAGGCAGGAAGAACAGGGAAACCCCTCGATGCCTCCCAATAGCATGTGCTCGCACAGATCTGGGGATGGAGAAGCTGCATCGAGTTTGTCTGTTCTTACCAGACCACTTGATAACGTTATAAAGATTCAAATGCATTCACTTTGCTAGATCCTCATTTTCTAAACATTTGAGGGTAAGAAATAACCATTCTCCAAGCCTTCACACCTACGCTGTGTTATTTTTCTTCAGGAAAACAAGACTAGCAATAAACTCAACTCCCAAAAGGCAAGTCGCCGTCAAAACAACCCTTCAAGCTTGACCTGCTGTGGTTTCAGCTTTTGCTCTTACGGCACGGGAACAGCGGGCTGGGAATAACCACCCCCGGACTGCAAAGCAGAAAAAGCCCTGTCCTATAACCCTGCTCCAACATCAAAAAAGGAAAAAGGCTAAAGGAACCCAGGCAGCTGGTAATAGGGAGCTAATGCATCCCAGCCAGCTCCTATTACCGATTATTCAGCAGATCCGCAGGAGAAAGTCCCATGCCAGTGTTCTACCTAGTTATTCCATGAGCAGAACAGAGTGTTTCAGTCCCATCTGCATTTCAGGAGGGATGCAGTAGGTGCTTTCTCACTCATCCCAGTTCTTCGCTTGCACCAAACTGAGCTTCAGTTTGTACACAGCCTAGAATTAATCTCTGAGACTCAAAAATCCGCAGTAAAGGGATTTAAGCAGTCGTGTCTCGTCCAAAAGTATGTGCAAGTCAATTAACTTGCCCAGACGGATCCAGGAGTCGCTTTCTGCTTGGACCAATTAGTGTGAAGGCCAACACGAACCCCTTGAAGCATCATATTATATTTTGCACCCTACACAGCCCTCCAGCTCTCAGAGAATTGCCGTTATATTCCAGCAGCAGAAATGTTTTACAGTGTTCAGAAATTAGCCTAAAGCACTACCAAGGAGGGATTGCAACTGCTTAAAATAACATGTAAAGAAATACTAGAAGGGCAATCGAAACAGAGCTCTGCCAGTGCTGATCAAATTTGCCTAGCCCTTCCTAAAAGCTGTGTCTCTGCCAGCTGGCAAAACATTTTATAACTCTTTTCCTCCTTTCAGAGCACTTAAATAATTTCAGGAGGGGGGAGAGGGAAAATTGAAGAACCTGCTATTTATTCTGCTAAAGTAATTATCCACTGCAGTGGAACAAACAGATGAGGAATATTAAATGCAGGTAAAAACCACCAGGTTTAAGCGCTTCTTAAAGGCTGGTAGTGACATCAGGCAGCCCGCAGCCTGCTCCTGCAAAACCCCTCTCAACCCAAGAAGGTTTCCCTACCTGCAGGCACCTCTCCCAGTCCTACGGACCCCAATTCACAGGCGTAGGTGACATCAGTGGTTCCCATCCCAAACCACCTTCTCTTCTCCGCAAGTCTCAGCTGTTTAAAGAAGTGCTTGAACCCGCAGGGTTTTTGACCTGGCCTTTTTTTTTTCTTTAAAAAAAAAAAGTCAACAGATTTTAGGAGAAAAAAGCCTCCAAGGGAAAGATCTTGAATGAAAATAAGAGGCTGTGTAATAGTACTGAGTCAGAGCACATTAGTCATAAGGGAATGCTCATTTTCACATGCCACAAAAAATTCTCTCTCCAAAATCTAGCTGCAGAAGCTATGTTCTCACTCGGGGAAAAAAATACTAAAGGTGTGTGAAAGGACCCAGCCCTGGCTGGCTGACTGCTTCGGCTGGAAGGAGAAAGGGACTCTGCAGAACAGAACAATTAATTGCACTTGGCAATCAGGCTACAGCATTAATTTAGGGGTGGAAGATAGCAACTGCCTCTAACCCGCTCCAGATTCTTCCTCAGACTTTGCAACTGCTTATTCTGTTTGTCAACAGCCCTATCAGCACAGCAGGGTAGCATTTAGGGAGAAATTTAGACCTTTTAGGCTTATTCTCTTAACCAGTTTAAAAAAAAAGCCTATTCCATCAGACAGATTTAATAATAAGCCTTAGGCTGCTTTCCTTAGAAAAAAAAATAAAATAAAATCCTGTCTGTATTGGGAAGGATTATTTTTGCATGATATTCTTGTTTGTCTCCTGCAGTTGTGCCATCAAGGACTTTGATGGCAGCTTCCTCCCCTCCAGTTGGGCTTTTTCTACTATCAAATGCCCTACAGAAGCCCCGAGCCCTTTTCTAGTGATATAAGAGGAAAAACAGAGCGCTGTTTCCTTGGTAGAAGCACACTATTTTATGAAAGCGAAAGCACAGGCAACGAAAGGTCTGTGGGACCCACGGAATTCAGGGTAAGGCTAAACACCATTAAATAAGAAGACGTTTCCAGTCCTCCAGAACTTGAACCAGTTAGAGCTGCCTCCAAAACTTGAACCAGTTAGAGCTGATCCATTTGAAAATCAACCGCTAGAGAAGTTCAACAACAGGAAAAAAAAAAAAAAAGCACATTTTAGTCAAAGAAAGAACACAAAGCCCCTGGGAAACCAAATGATGAGCAATATCCTGTCTGCGCTGCCATCATCGAGCATCGTGCCCAGACAAAGGAGCGAGATCTCGGGGCCACCCGCACCAGCTTTTCTTCTTCTCCCTGCAAAACAGGCAATTGCACGTTCTTTGAAGCACAGCTTTTCCCTCTAGTTGCTTTTCAACAGGAAATTGGGGTGGGTTTTTTTTTTTCGTTCATATAAGACCTAGCTTCACCCATGAAAATAAAAGTTTCCTAAATTCCATCTGCAAGTTTGAAAACACAACTTTGAGTACTACCTCCCTGCTGTGTTTTGCCTGTTAAACCAGTATTTTTATAGACATTCCAGAGATAAATTAAAAATTATGTGACTTCATTTTACAATGCTATATAACCTGCACCATACTGTAACGAAACAGCATGATTACAACTGGATTTTAATTGATATTGTTGCAGTAAAAAGGTTTAGAGAGTTACCAGAAATCCCTCCCACCCCACTGATGACAAGCTAACCCTCAGCTATTCCAGATTCCTGCTCATTTTTATTCTAAGTTTTCAGAAAAAAACCCCAAAGTAGTAACATAACATTATGCAGCAAGATTTATTGCACAAACAGCAAGCAACCTAAAAATAAATTCTGCCTAATCTGTCTTCCTACAAAATTAAAGCACCGAAAATGAGAAAGAAAAATTGATGTTTATTCTGGATTTATTATAAGAATACAGGCCCGGGAAGCAAACATTTTATATACTTGTCCTTAGCATACGGCTCACGAGATACCCCTGCAGAACACCGCTAAACAAGCTGAGAGCTCCAACATCCAACAAAACCCCCCAAATGCATCCATAACAAATGGGATTTGGAGACTTTCTAGTTCCTTTTGACAATGTTATTACCCCTAAACCAGCTTAAGTTGCTTAAAACCTGTTGCAATCTGGCTTGATAAGCACTAACACCACAGAAGAAGCTGTTATATTACTTAATTAGGCACTGCTTGAGCTCACAAGCATACTGTTGGCCAGTGAGGCCCCAGTTTAATCACACTCTGCATTAAATACATTTATCTTGAGGTTAAAAAGATGATCTGGGTGGGCCAGGCATCTATACATGGGGCACCGTGCTCTGTGGGTTTCCCTGATAAAAATTCAAGCCTCCATGTGCATGCCTCCAACTCTGGAATCTCAGTAATCGCTCAACATCACATCCCTCCAACAAAGCCGAAAATCAGTAAGTCTGAATATCAACCCTACCTAGGGTTTTCTGGGCACAGAAAGGGTCATTCCAGTAACCTGGACCCAAATTTGGCCTGTTTTGAAAACTCTTCTGCTCAGGTGCAATAATCAGCTGGACTATACCTAGGTTTGCCCTTGCAACCCATCCCCGCTACTGAAATCACCCTGAATTTTGTAGAGACAGAAATAAGTAGTATTTCGGGCTCACACGCTCCCTCTACTGGCTCCCTGCAAGCCGTTAATTAAAATTATTTCTCGCCTGAACTTTTTCTAGCAAAATAAATAGTCATGATTCATTTCAAAATGAAGGCAAAACAGCACGCTAGCCAGAAAACAGGAATGATCCCTAAATAAGCAAATATAAGGCTTTGAGACTTGAAAATAGAGGATTTTACAGGAAGATGTGCAGATGCTTCTCCTGTTGTAACATACGCTGTCTGAGGATAAACAGTTTGCACAGCAGCTGTCGGGATTAAAAACATCGGACGGGATTTTCGGTACCTAGCCAAACCTGCCTGCGATGATTCATCAGCTAGAGCTCCTACTCAATAACGGCAAGCCAACACACAATGGCAGATCCTGGAAATAATTGTCACCTCCCTCCTTCGTTAAGATAGCACAGCAGGTCTGGAGCTCATGGCAGCACTTGGAAAGCTGCAGTTAAATTAATTATTTTGAGGACAGTCTGTAAAAGATGATACAGCACTCCTTCCTTTTCACAGACATCTCTTAAACCTACCAAAGCCACCACAATTGGTTAATCTGCGTAAAAGTTACAGGCAAATTTACAGCTGAACCACGAGGAAAACACATACTACTGATGTAAAAACCAGTCTAGTTTTGACTGTATGAAAAGTAAGTCTGAAAACACAACTCGGAAACATTGTTTCTGTATTTACATTTCCATACAGCCCAATGCCCATTTCTACATCCAAATCTCCCAGAAGCCCTGCTTAGGCAAAATAATTACATGTAAAGCATGGCAATATCTTAGAGAAGGGTTTACTAACAAAACTAGGAGGTACCCAGACATGTTGGGTGACTTCCTTCCTGATTTCTTAACAGACTGCATTATTTAGTGTGGTTGGGATTTTTATTTTTTTATTTTTTAAAAATAAACTCTTTTCTTTGCACATTGTAACCTGATGCATCCAAACAGCTGCTCCCAGCACAATTCCCACTAAACTGCTGCCCACATGGATGAAACCGCAGTCCCCGAGGTGCCCACGTGTCAAGCAAACACTGCCACAGGAAAGCAGCCCGTGGCAAGTGTCAGAGTCCGACCCGGCGCACGACTTCCTTGGCCGGGAAAGCCCTGGATTGCATCCACCTCCTCCAGCCCAGCCAGAAAAACAGGCAGCTCGGGAAGCAGAAAAATGTCATTTCCTACAGATGCATGGCTTGTGGGTGAGCCCCTGCCACCGGCAGCAGTCGGACTGGGGGGGTTGGACCTCTTTCCGCCCCGGTAGCTCCTCTGGTCTCCAGGATTTTGAGCATTCTTGTCTTCAGCGGGGTCTTTCCTCTCCCTTTCCTGTCCTGTGAAACTTGGGGGAACTCAGGATCTTTGAGACTTATATCCTTCCATGCAGTCAGGCAGAAAGAGGCAACAGGATCAGGAATTAGTGTGAGAGGGAAAGCAAACTGCCTATAGTATTGTTTCCAAAAAACCCAGCCCTGGCAAAGCCCATTGAGAGGCAGACATAGGCTGCTCCACACAGCTTTCTTCAGAAACTACCAGCACTTCAAGAGACTTCAGCCATCAGTGTTAAAACTCATGCTGCAATGTTGTCCATGTAAACTGGACAATCTCTTCTTGCTTTAAGCAGTAGGACAACCAGCCAAGATTTAGGTTTTCAACATCACCGCAAAATTCAGGCTTAATGTTTTGCTGCGGGAATGAAGAATGACATTTTAGCACTCACAAAAATTAAGTTAAGCAAACACTCGGTCAAGGTCAGGGTTTACCAGCGGGGCAACTTGTCGTGCAAGCGATCACATTCAAGCCTCTGGTTCCCCCCTGCAATGTGGTCTTTGGCTTAGCACACGCACATGAAGGAGGAGGGGCATGGAAGAATTTCATTTTTGCAATAAAGAAAGTTATTCTGCAGCCTAAATTCACAAACCACGTTTGTCTATCGACTAAGAAATATAAGTCACAAGCAGCCCCGAGACATTTCATCTGAAGCGAAGATGAGCTCAAGGGTACTGACTTTCAGGCCAGAAAAAGAAAGCTGCACTGGAAAAAGCCATGTATTAGTGTAGACTGGATAGCCAAGGTTTAATTTAAATCGATATCCAGCTCTCAGACGGACTGCTGACTTCGCAGCAATGCACTGATGCAATGTTTTTATCTTTGCTAGCAACCAGGGTACCAAGATCTCTAACACCATCTCAACACAGACATTATCATCAGCATACCAGCACTGCAAACGATGCTCTCCTCCCGATCTTAACTCCTTGCAGATGAGCTGCTTGGCCATAACACATATTGTGTGTCTAACACTGAAAGCATGTTTTTGCACTGTCCACTCGCCTAATCACATCAAACAAATTTGTATGCCACCTTCAAACTAGTTTGCGTAATCCCCGGTGCAAAGCCTTTGATGAAAGCTGCCAACTATGGCGTTAACCATCTAGCAAATATTGCCCAGGAGCAGGGCTGGATCACACCAAAGAGAATTTAAAGGCAGATCTGTTTGCTAAACAGCGATTGCAACAATACATAAAATATGCTCTCTCTCTCAATGGTGGGGAGGGGGGGGGAAAAAAAAAAAGAAAAAAGTTTACATCAACAGAGATACACCCGGCCAGAAAACTCTCTGGCCACGTAGCACATACCTGCCCAAAGCAACCCTGAACGCCTACACACATTACAAAAGTGCAGCATCGGCCTGGCTTGTAAGCACCACAACGGTAATTAACCCCATTTTATAGGTAAAGGAACAAAAGAACCGAGAAGCTGAGGTCAAGCAAGCCCTCGACGGCACTGGGATTACAATACCAGAGGTTTCTGACTCCCTGACCTGTGCTGAAGAAATTAGGCTGCCGCCTCTCCCGAGTTAAGATGAATATGCAGATAGCGCCAAGAGCTCTGTTTTATTTTTGACGGGTGAGTTGGAAACAAAGATACACTAATCGAAACATAAAAGGGTGATGGAAAAGAGCTGGATTTATGAAAAGCAAGCACAGAGCTTATGTGCTTGCCTCGACAACCATGAAGAGGGCTTGAGTGTATAAATTCAGAACGTGGCTGAATTCATCACTGGGTTTTATTTTAGCAGAAGATATTAACTAGGGAGGGCAAACACTCACCAGTCTCTGCAAATACAGGACCATGTACCCCCTGGTCGCACTGTGCAATGTCGATGGAGAGAAGAACGGTGCCTAAGGGTCCACGAGACGCGTGTGCCCAAGGACATCACCAGAACCCAGCAAAGAGGCAAACATTGGCTTCAAGGCAGGACTGACTTGGAGGCAGCGTGTCTTTTCCTCGCTCAAAATCCCGTGGAGCCATCCTTAGCTCGGTGACTGACAGTCTAGACAGCGTCTCTTTTATCCACTGTCAATATGGTGTTGGCAGAGAGCATTGGGAGAGTTCTTCTCCCGGCGCTAAAGCTTCTGCTAAACACATTTCTCCCATAAACCAGCATCTCAGTGGGGGAAAATCCCCACTAGCTCCCAGCAAACAGTGATGTCACTTAAAATAACCAACAGAGGATTCCTTTAAATCTTTTGGGAGGTAAAGCAAATGGGAAGGGAAGGAGAAATCCTTTCCTCTTTGGTGATATGAGCGTGGAAAACAGCCTGCAGGGTGGTGGCGATTGCAACCCTATTATTATAAAACGGGAAGGACTGCTCTGCGTCCCCCTCCGACACCGAGGCTTTAAAGGACAAAGAAATAGGGCTGAAGCCGCAGGGAAGACCCACGCTCCTCGGCATGAGGGGTTGCGAACAGCACTGGCAGCACCACCAAGCAGACCTCGCAAGCAACTGAGCCACCTACAGGAAAATACAACCCAGCAATTCAATTTAAAATCAATTTCACAAGAGCTAGTTTGACCCACCCAACAGGCTGGATAAGGATTTGCTGCTGTTTCCACACATTTTGAGAGTTTGCCTTCCATTCTGTAGGATTTTTTTATTCCCCAGCTAGTGGAAAAGGCGATGCACTGAGAAGCAAAAGCACTGCAAGTTAGGGATGCATCACCACTGAGAAAAGCAAGGGTTATCTTTCCGTCTTATATGCCATATCTTGAGTCTAGTCGTTTAGCGAGGCTTAAAAATACTAAATGCTAAGAGAAGACAAATTACAAGTCTAATCCACATTATGTTAATAAGCAAATAAAAAATCAGGGGAATCATGCTAATTTCAAATTCATCCCTACCTCTTAATCAAAAACTCGGCTTCCCCCAGCAGCCCTTCATTAACATCCCAAATGAAAGCACGCCTGTGGCCCCCAATGAGCACCCCTTTCTAACTGATAAGCACAGCCCGGCACGAGAGCAGGGCAAACCACATATTATCACACATTGTGAAACCCCATGATTTCACAGCACCCAAGAGTGAGGTTCAGAGCGGGCTTAAGCGTCCCACCCGTCCCCTCCCGAGCCGCAACGCATGTCCATGTCTGCAGAACAGGTCCAGGAGGTGTGCAGGAGTCTCCAGCAGCAGTTGCGACAGGGAAAGAAAACAGCCGGCCTAAAAACAAATGCAGGAAGAGCATGCATTCAACGGGACAGATTAAAGGTGGCTGCTCGACAGAGGAATTGAACTAAATAATTGCAGAATGGATGTGACAACAATGGTACAGAAGTAGCTGTTATTTGGTTCTCTTGTTTAAGGCGTTTTGGGCAGGCACCTTCACATGCTGGCAAAAGCATCCAATATGCACCCAATACCAGTGACAAGAAAAAACAAGAAATTCACTGAAAATGTTTGACTTTTGCAGACTGATGCTTTTTTAATCGGCTTAGTACCCCACACATACTCAGCGCCCTCCTCTGAAAGCTCACCACCAGGATAACTGCACCAAAGGGATTCGTGATCCTTTGTTAAAGCACAAATAAATCGCTCCTATCACTGCAGGCTCTCCAGCGTGATAAGAAGCCAGCCGTAACAATTAATACATATCACAGATTCCCCAATGTAAAAATTTCTGGGATGGACAGTTTCTTCCCACAGTCACCCCGACTTAACAGCAAGATTTTTACATTTATGAGCTGCTTTTTATCTGGAAAATCCAAAATCACTCAGCAAATGAGAGATGATCTTTTGCCTGCTTGAAATGTGTCACTTGCAGACAGACCATAACAGCAAGAGCAGTCATTTCTGCAGCTTCACAGGGAGCTCTGCTTAGGCAGAACACACATCACAAAATACGGATTTTGCTAAGGTTATAATGTATTTTTTGTAATGATTTGAAGCATTCAGCAACAGCCTCTTGCTTTGACACCTCTGGTATGAGGCAGTCTGGCAGCAGGACACCTCCTAACATCGTCCCTTCACAACCAACCCAAATAAAAGCAGCTTTTCACCAAACACAACTTGCTGTGGAGACCTGGGGTATCCTTAAACACATCTCGGTCTTGTCAAACCTCAGATCACCACTGATCTGAGGTTTGACAAGACCAGCAGCAGAAGGGAGCGTTACCACAGCACATCAATATTAACCTAACAAGAAGCCCCAAATAAATTCAAGTAGCTCTACCAACTTCCCTTAAGCCTTCAACAGCCTACACTATTACAAAATTTGCACAAGCACAGAACAAAATAAGCCAGATGAGCGTTTCAAAATGAGTCTGAAACACATGAAGAGATACAGCATGTCTGAGTTGCAAATCACTGTTGCCTGAACTATATTAGGTAGGGGGGAAACAAACATTTTACGTCATAGATGTTTCAGTAGGTGTTCAGCTAGCAAAGATAAATATTTTAAAAACTGCCATAGAAATGGGGAAGCAAATACAGTCCACAGCACGATCCAATGTGAATTAACTGAAGCTCCAGGAGAACGTTTGCAGCTCTTGAAATAGCAAGCTCCTGAAGGCAAAGTCCACGTTTTCTGCATCTTGCTCAACACAAGCCACAATTTTCAATGCGGATGTGTCACCCTGCTCCCCTTCAATCTAAGACACAAGTGAGCTCAAAAGGGATTTTGACCTGAATTTCTAAACTACATCAAAAAGCTGCATTAGCCGTTTGGCAGCACAGCCCAGATACCTTGATGCATCTCTCGGGGATGTCACCAGCTGCAGATGGTCCCGCTCACGTCAGAAAAATGCACTCCAAAAGGAGCTCTTACCTGCAGAAAGCACATTATCAGACCCACCAGAGTCCTCTTTTTACAGGCTTTTACCTAGATTTGGACTGAATCTGAGCCTAGCTCTGGCTCTAACACCTTTTATAAGTCCTCGCAGACACCCCCACGCAATGCTGCATTTCAAAAGCCAAGGGCTTGATGCTTATTTATGTTCAACCTTATGAAAATTTGTTAGGGAAAAGCCTGAATCAATGTTTTACAACAAAGCCTGCCATGACTAAATACACAGGGAAAAATAACTTCCCTCGGAGGCGCAGCTCTGTTTATACAGAAAGTGGGAAGCCTTTTCCAGCAGCACTCACTCACATCCTGTGGAAGTGGCTGGAATTGGCAGCAGGCGAAACAGGCTGCGCCGAAACCCAACGCCTCCTTGAAGCCCTGCAAACAGAACTTTAAAAATCAGTCGTGTGCCGGGAATGCACAGAGAACAGACCATCCCCATTCTCCCACTCCAAAGCTACAGCTGATGTCACTCCTGTTAAACAGGATGATTATATACGTTAAATTTCCTGACATTAAGGACAGGACAGTCGAGCATATCCCCGCTATCCTTGGGAACCAACACCCCACCTTCAGAAAGTGCCTGATGCAGCAGTTAGCAATACCAGTGGCTTGAAATCCCCAAGTCAAAGGTAACACACACTCAACAGCAGCAATAAGCCATCCGGATCTTTATACCAACCATAGGCAGGACAATACCATTTGTTCTGCAGGTGAGATTTCTTCTAGGGCTTCTCCGACACCCAAACACACAGGAAATTTGAGTCCCAGACACTAAAGGCTGTAGTAAACTCGAATTAAAACTTTAAATAATACATACTCTCTTTAAAAGTCCACAAGAGTAAACCTGCATAGGTTTGTACACCAGTGCAATAATAAAACCGTACGGTGCCTTTCAAACCCAAGTGTTTCACTTGCCACCATGGAAAAAATGCTGCTTGGGCGGAGTCATCCGTCAGTTAAAATACCAGGTAACACAGCAGGAAGACATGCACAAACATCTTCGCTATGCGAAAACAACCACTGGATGCGATTCTGCTTCTGCTAGAAGCATGCAGATACAAAAGCCCTGGTGAACAGAATTGTGCCTGATGTAGCAACAACTGTAATTTCTCCCTCTGCAAGAGAAACATCACCCTGCCTTGGAAATAGCCTGGAATCCTGCCCAGGATCTTGCTCTCTTCTTGCCCAACTATCACACCAGGGAAAGACCGACCCCAGGCAAACCTGAGGAGCACAACCTAAGGGAAGGCCACTGGTATTTGGCCTTTCTCCAGCGTGAGTGTAAGGAAAAGGAAGGAGAGATGGAGGTGGGAACACTCAGGGCTACGGAAATGAGGAAATAAGAGTGAGTCTATCTTAACTCTTGAATTAACGTCTAGCTCCAATATTTGGCTCTCTAGAAGGGCCAAGCCTGGGCTGTGACCGCTGCGTTGTGATATAAAGCAGTTCGTTAGGACACTGCAGTGTTATCACTGATTCGGGGCTGCATGAGGCCACCTGCGAGACAACCGATCAATTCAGGCTTCGGGCTGCTACGCGACGGCAGGAGGTGGCTCCTGCATTGAAGGGCAGGGTGGGTAAAGACATCGTTACACCCAGGTTACAAATTTAGGTCAGTGGCATCTCAAATGTAATTTATTTTAATTCCTGTCCCCTTCAGTAAAGGGGAAGACTTCCAGCTGGTGACCTGCAGCATGAACCAGTCTCACCAGCGATAATTAAAGCCATTTTAATACAAATGACATCCCCAGTGATCAACTGGGTTATCTTCCAAACAGAACACAGTGCCCACATAACGAACTGATTCACCATACTGCAGACAAGCATTTCAGTTTGCACGACTTCTCTTTTGTTCTTTCTCCAAGCATTAATAAGAGTTTAGGTTATTAAGAGCGAAATACCAAGGCTCTGCTGCTGCTCTCGTGGCTCCTAAGAAATGTCCTCCCTGATTTGAAAACCCAAACAGGCTTGAAGCAAGACACTTCACCCTGGAGAGGTTTTGGGCAGCATCTTGCAGGCAGCATGAGATAATCCTCCCGAGTGAGACTCGTGCATTGAGGCAGGCCCCTGCAGTGTCTGCTCAGCCCAGCCCCATCATGACAAAAAATAGTAATAAATAAAGCCATTATCAAACCACCAACAAGAGGTTATCAGCAAAGACAACGGCGAGTAACACCCCAACCCCTGTTGGGCTAATAAATACCAAGCTCGCCACCACTACCAATTTAACACAAGGCTTTCAGGACCAAAACAAATATATACGTACACATATATGATGAGCAGCACGCGAGGCACGAACAAGTCAAGATGTGGACTGGCATGGAGCTCTTTGGAAAATAACTGGATACTGAGCCTCACCTTTGTTTTTATACGCACCAGACGTGAGCCTTGGGAGGCAGCCCCCATCCCCCCCCCC
>VYXH01001599.1:0-13329 GCA_013397275.1 Burhinus bistriatus | reverse complement strand
TATCGATTTCTCCCCCAGTGCTGCCCCTAGGCTCATCTCTTTGATTATTAATATTTCATTAAAGTAGTTTAGTTCCTTCTAAATTCTTAAGTCTCTTTTTCTCTCTCTCTCCTGCCTCCCTTCAAAGCAGAGCAGGAGAGAGAGAGCATCTGTTGTTCCACCTGACTGGGCCAATCCAGCCCAAACCACGACACTATAAAACTTCCACAGCACTTTGTGCTGGGAATGTTATATCCTTGCCTCTTCATTTGCATCTCCAGCACAACTCACGATTCTGGATTAATTCATTAAATATCTAAATAGTTTTGGGTTGGGGGAAGAGGCCAGAATTTTCTTTCCTTAAGTGATACCTTATCTGTCTGAGATGACTCAGGTGACTCAAGCTAGCAGTTTAATGAAAGAGGACAGATAGGGAGCAATCCTTGACTAGAGTCTTTGTGTTATGTCACGGCTACTTACCATATAATCTTGTTATTAGGAAAAAATTGAGGCAAAACAAATGTGAAAAGAATATTATTATAAAAAGGACCAGCCTGACATTTGTTTTATCCATAAGAGAAAAGAAGGATATTGCTATAAGAAGTTTAACTGCTAGTTGTCATATTGCAGGGCTTTTTGTTAATTTTTGAATGACAGGAATGCATATTTATTATATGAATATGCAACATACTAATAATCCTGTTTTTTTTCAGGATAATTATTGGCCCATGACTGAAAAAAGCAGATTATATTATTATCAGTCCATTATAAAATAATTATTCCAACAGCTTTATGTATTTAATATAGATGAAATTCCTTTCATAGTCAAGTCAGCAGGAGCTTTAATATTGATTCTAGTGCAGCCAAGACTTTACCTGTGGACATTGGAATAAATGCTTATTGAAACACTCTAGAATAATTAGATCTTAGCTCATGTGATAACACCAAGAAGTTACCTCATCTAACATTTAGCAAAAGGAATTCTTTACCTTGGCTAAAATGTAGTATTTATCTAGTTTTAAAAGATATTGAGAAGTTCAGGACAAAGATCGCCTTCCAAAAGAGTTTGGTCTGAAAACAGATCTCAATAGAGGTTCCTTTTATTGCAAGAAGATTTACTGGGCACAAAACCCCCTGTTTAGTTGCCATCCTCTTCTTTGAGCAGAAGCCAGAGTACGAGGCAAAGGGCTGGTGGAATACTTGGAGTTTATAAAGCGTAAACTTGTAAAGTAAAAGTATAAACTCATTTTTGTTTCTTGATGCAATTTGCAATCAAAGAAGATTTGTTAGTGTATGATTAGTCATGATTATCTTCTGCAAGACGTTAAGTCATGCAGCTGTTTGGAAACTTTATTAAATCTGTTACTACAGTTCCATGCTCTGTTCTCCAATGATGTCTTTTTTTGTTCCCCCCTTTCTTTTTTTCTTCCTTTTGTCCTTCCCTGTTGGGCTAACTGCCAAAACTCACAGTTCCTGAAGATCAACTAGAAAGCTTTTGCTTCTCTGCTCGCTTCATCTCTGTGCAGTCCTTCACATAGCTTCAGCAAAAAGACCTTTAGCCAGCAGTTAAATAAAGTATGATATTCAGTGCCTAAGGTAACAGTACAAGTTTGAACTCAAAATAGTAACTGAAGAAGTAAAGTAATAGGTTAGATTGTAGGATTTAAAAAAAACAAGTACAATCCTCTACACGTTCATCTTAGGTTGTGTGAACTTTTCAAGTGTGTGAGGTAAGTACGTGTCAGAGGAAAGAGTAATCTAAACAAGATGTAGTATTTCTCCTACATGTTTCTAATTAGTTACTTTACATCCATATAATACTTTATATGTTTGTATTTGTTACGTTTGCTAATTTAGGTAAATTAGCAGATTTCTAGTTAGAAGTTGAATTTATCATGTTGTGATAGTTGACAGGTCATGTGTGTATATTATATGTATGTGTGTGTGTATTACAAGTATATGCACTTCTCTCTGTATTTATTTCTTCCTAATACCTGAAGAATCATGTCAAGATTTCAAACAGGTAGCTGTATCAAAGCATAGATGTGTCTTAGAGATTTAACTCAGAAAAGCCACAAACCGTACCACTTAGGAAAGCTATCTTAGGAGACAGATGCAACAAGCCTGTATGAAATTTTCTTTGCTCACTACTTGAAAAGGTGATGATGAAAACAAACCCTGTGTGCTTCAAAAGCATTTCTAGTCGTACTTGAGGCATAACGGTTTGGAAGAACAGACTGCTTGTTAGGTAGGTTGAAAATTGGCTGGACTGCCAGGCTTGAAGGCTCAGCATCTAGCTGGTGGCAGGCAGTGAATGGAGGATGAGGAAGCTGGGCTTGTTTAGTCTGGGGTAGAGAAGGCTATGGGGCAGGCTAATAGCAGACCCCAATTGCCTGAAGAGCAGTTGCAAGGGTGGCCAAGTTAAACTCTTCCTGGTAGTGGCACAGAGTGTAAAAACAAAACAAACCCTGAGACCCTTATGGCTAAAAATTGCAGCTTGAGAGATTCAGATTGGACACCAGGAAAAACATCTTACCTAGGGAAAGCGTGGCACTGGAATAGGTTATCCCAAGGCCCTGTGGACTTTCCATCCGCAGGGGGTTTTGAATATTGGCTGCTGAATATGACCTGCTGTGGTGTGAGCAGGAATAGTAACCCAAGCAGGAGCTGGGACTGGAGGTCTCCAGAGGTCTCTTCAAACTAGCATTTCTATGGTTTTGAGTGCCTTTGCCCTGATACCCACTTTATATGCGAACAGAGCTGTTTGTCTTCAATTTTCTGCCAGTAACAGACTATTTTCCAGCTTTCCCATTGTACCCAGCAAAAGAGTTAAATTTCATTTTGACTGTTACATTCAGATAATAGCTAAGAAGTGCCTGGAGGCAACTGAACCAGAGACAGGACAGAAAGAGGTACCTCTGTATGCCTTGAGTTACTGCTTTTGAAAGTAGGTTTACTGCTTTTTGAAAGTCTGGTGAAAGAGGAAGAAATGGCATGTTACGTTACATTTCAAAGAATTTCTTCTACAAAGTCTTGGTTTCTGTACATATGTGGAGCGTTGTAAAAATTATATGGCAATGCTGTCAGGAAATCCTTTTGATTACTTTGTAATTAAAAAGAACTGCTTCCCTCTGAAGTTCTGTGGTGACAAACGAGTAGTTACTGTCATTTTTTGTTTCTGAGTTTTAAAGCACAGGACTCACACATACTGCAACATTACAGTATATCTGAAAAAGCTCTAATATTAATTGGTAAATATTTAGAGTTGAAACTTTTCTTATGATTGAATTTAGCTTTTTTTTCTGTTTTTAAAACAGTGATAGTCACAAGTGAGCTAATGCTGCTTCTGAAGGCCTAAATATTGATTTTCATAATTAAGGTCTATTGAATGAAATACACCAAATAATGTGTGAACAGTGCATGATTAGCAGTACTCTCATCTTGTCCTGTTGTTAAATTAGTGTAGGTTTAGCAAAAAGTTTTAAGAAACAATTTCACCAGTACTTGCGTGATCTCTTCAGTGAATCAGCCCTTAAGTGAATCTGTTCTGAGGCCGTTACTCCACCCATGGTGCTCCTCTCTTCTTCTGCACCTCCTCATCTGTCTCCTGAACTGTATGTGATTTGTTTGAGTTTTACCCATGACCCTCGCTAAAATGTAGTGATTACGATGTACTAAGAAAGAGTTATTTGCTATATTTAAAAAGTGTCAGTGCTGATCTTTTTGAAATGTGTTGTGCCCATGGGGGAAGAGCCTACTTTGAAGTAGGCAGGAATGAGCTTGTCTAGTCGGTAGGTTTAATTTCAGTTTACAGTGGCATCTGCTGATCTGTTTGGTGATACCGTGGTTTTTCATCTGCATTACCATGTCAGTGGAAGGGTTAGGCACTGCCGTGCTTTCAGAATGCCTGGAATCTTGTAATTTTCAGGGGCGGACTTTCTACATTGATAGATATATAAATCTGGTGATAGCATCTTGTACCACATCAAAGACGACTGCGGCAACTCATTCTTCAACTTCAGGCTCTGTTAAGTGTGTGCTGTCCTTTCCTAATAAGCGTAACCGTGTCATATCCCTGGGTCAGCTTAGGGATTTTTCCCATCTAGTGTGCCCTGTTTCCAGGACTTTCTCCTGCAGGTGATCTCAGTTGCCCATCTTCTGATGAAGCTTTTTACTAAAGATGTAAATACATTGTTTTGGTCCTTGTCTATCCCCATTTCCCTTGCGTGGTATTGTTGCCCCCTGGCTGAGATGGTGTCCTCGTTTGAGGTAAAACAGAACCATTTTTATTTTTTTTCAGTAATTTTACTTTGCAGCTAAGCTGCTTCTAACTAACTGAACTCTCTGAAATTAATACTGTATTTTTCAGACAGTAGTCTGCTTCCAGAGTGATAAGGCCTTGTGTATAATTAATACTAAGGAATGGTACACAGAGAGGCTCCAACTTATACTTACTGCTAGAACAACCAAGGTCAACTAACTTTGTTATTTGCCCCCTTGGAGGGTTGGAAGCAGAAAAGCGTAGAGGGGTCACACCTGCAGGAAAGAGCGGACAGGACAGNGGTCACACCTGCAGGAAAGAGCGGACAGGACAGGTGACCCAAAACCGGCCAACAGGGTATTCCATCCCATCTGCCTCATGTTCAATATAAAAGCTGAGGGATCAAAGGGTCAGCCCTCTTTCTTCAACAGCCAGCATCCAAGGAGAACTCTGTCTGTTCATCTGCCTTTGATCCTGATCCATGCGTTCCTGGATCCAATTCCTGGGTTCAGCTCCCGTCCGTCACTGAGTCCAGTCTGGGAGTTTCCCAGTGCCTGCCAGTAATGTGATCATCATCCTGGGAGCTCGATATGGTTTTGTATATATTGTATATACTTAATTATTTTCTTATTATTATTGTCTTTTAATTATTTTATTACTAATATTTCATTAAAGTAGTTTAGTTTCTCTTGAGCTCATAAGTTTCTCTCTCTCAGTCATTCTTCTCTCACTTGGGAGAGAAGTTAGAGAGCATCTGTCATTTGTTTTAGTGGCCAGCCCAGCCCAAAACACGACAGATGGTTCCTTGCCTACCTCAGTCCTTGTCTAAACTGATTCTTCAGGGTTCTTCAGTGCTGTCTGTACAGTAATAACATTTTTTTTTCCCTTCTTTTTTTTGGGGGAGGGTAGGGAGGATGGTTGTTAATAGAAAGACAGACAGATCATGGCAGCAATGTATATAGCTTTGGAGTTACACAGCTGAATGCTGTAAATCTGATTGAACTTGTTACTCCCTTTTAAGTGTGACTTGGACTGATTTATCCATAAAATAAAGCCAGGAATTGCAAAGTCATTCCGCAAAGAATAGAGGCTATAGTCTCGTCTTAGCCATGGTCAGGTAGCTGTGCTCTTCACACAATTTCCTCAAAGAAATGTTCAGAACATGCATGAACTCAGTAGGAAAAGGCTAGCTTTTTGTGGTACAATGGTACGATTAATGTAGAATGGATAAAAAGGAATATTGCGGCTTATCTGAAGACAAATAACAAGCTTCAGTCTCCAGTGACAGCAATTATTTGCCTTTGTAGTCGTACAAAATAATTCTTTTGTAAGAGAAGAAATTCCATTGTGTGAGAGCAAATATTTGAAATGGAGCAAGTGATGTGTGTGGGAATTTGATATGTTCATGGAACACTGTTGTGTGCTAAGATAAATAGATTTTTCCTTTACAAATGAAGGAGCTGAAGATACCAGAGATGCCGTGACTTCTGTTCACTATATTGCCATATGCCTTTTCTTTCCTTTGCCCCTTTTTATTGGCTTCCCATTTGATATGCCTGGACTATTTACAGTCCTTACTTGCTGTTATCATTGTCCTGATGATACAAAAGAAAACACTTAATGTACTGTGAAATATAACATGGTTTGTAATCCTGTATGTGCTTTTAAAGACGAAACGAACCACTGACTACAGTGGCATCAGACACCACACGTTGTTTGTCTGAAATGGTGGTCCTTTGCATACTTTGGAAATAGCACTCTGGTGTACTAATCTCTGGGAAAGTAATTTTTATTATTGTTGGCTCCCGAATTTAGTGTGCAGCTCTCAGCTGACATACTATACATTATAGAAAAATGCTTGTGACTCAGCTAACAAAAGCCCAGTGAAGTGTCTAAATTAGGAATCTGTTTCTTGTGCCTTTTTTGTGCTTTTTTTACTTATTAATGCATGATGTCCTGTCTTATTTGTACACAAGACAGTCAGTCCTCTGCAAGGCAAGACCACACTTCATCAGTTTTATATAAGCAGCAAATCCACTTAAAAGAAAATTTACCATTTTCATACCACAAGTAGAAGGCACGAGTCCATCAGAATAGAAGGCAAAAGTCTGTCAGACTTGAAATTACATTTAAGTATAGGTTAATTCTTTTAAAATAGCAATGCTGTTTCTAAGCCCTTCTTTTCTCGCAGTACATTCATGTAGCTGTCAGCCTTTACAGGTAGCTATAATAAGGTACAATTATTGCAGTGTATGCTTTTGTCGTAGACTGAATCATATGTCTTACGTAGCTTCAAATGAATGTTCATCATAATGCTGGTTATAAAACAATCAGAAATATAAGATAAAGTACCTAACTGCAAGAGACAATGAATAACTGAAAACAGAATAATATTATTTTGTTACGGGAGTTATTAATAGGTAACTGAAAATTCCTGTGATTTATTGACTGAAATGTCAAACCTGACTGTATACAATTTTTTTAGAAAAAGCCAAAGATAGTAAAAGGAACGTGTTATAGCATAAGGAGGGGTTTTTCATTTGATGGAATTAAACTTTGTAGTTTAGAGATCTCGTCATTGTACATCACAGTGTTAACATGTATGCAGATTAGGTCAGTGCCTGTTTTTGCAGCTAAATACCCCATATGAGCTGATTCCAGCTGCTGAATATGAATTCCTACGAATATTGGGAA
The DNA here is from genome assembly GCA_013397275.1 of Burhinus bistriatus. Classification (NCBI taxonomy): domain Eukaryota; kingdom Metazoa; phylum Chordata; class Aves; order Charadriiformes; family Burhinidae; genus Burhinus; species Burhinus bistriatus. Next base: position 6,395 of record VYXH01001599.1, on the reverse strand, counting down.
CTTGAGAATGAAGTTTCTTGAGTTACTGTGAAGAGAGTTGTTGGGGCTCTGAAAGGCACAGCTGCTGCTCACCAAAGGAGTCTTTTCCTTTTGGTAACTCCTCGCAGTTATGAATTCATAACCTGAAGAAGTCTTTTCAGTAGTTTCAGTATTACTTTGTGCTTTAAAAATCAAATGCGGTTGGCTTATTTCTTTTGAATTCATTTGCTGTCACACTGTAAAACACTCATTAAATTTTACATGTGCTTAGTCTAACAATGCTGGGAAGAATTTTGAGGAATGCCCTCAATTGAGGCTTGTCAGTAAATGCCTAATTCTTACACTTGGTGACTTTCCCAAGTTTCCATGTCCCTGTTTCATTCCTGTGTTGGGATAAGTTTGTTCTGATAACAGCCCTCAGGAAGGAGGCAACCATGAAAATCCTTATCACTGGACTCAATAAATGTAGGACAATCTCCTTTAAAGAGAAACAAATTTAAACCATCCCTTCTGTGGTAGGTGTGAGCAGACCTCTCCTTGTACCCTCTGGTGATCTCTGTGCACTCTCTAGTAATAAAGAACTGAAACCATCAGCAGGCTGCACGATGTAGTCTCTTGTGTTGCAGGGCTTCCGTGAGGAGTCCAGTCTTGCATTCAAGTGTTTGCAGTCACATTTCTCTTATCTCCACTTGAACTTCTGTTCTGCTTTCTGAACAGCGGTTGAGGCTTGGGTTTGAATAACTTTTTGCCAGCAAAGTAATACTTATCAATTTTGGGTTGTTGTTACTATGTAGATTTTCCAAGCAGAAATTCCTTGCAAGATGAAGAAAAGCAAACAAACCAGAAGTGTCTTTATCTGTGCATATTATACAAAGACTTTAGGAAAAGGAGAAGAAATGAGTATTGATGCCTGTGCTTTCTGTCTTTACTATAGGTGTGCAGGATCCTCAGCATGAGAAGATAATTACTGTGACTTCTAATGGAAGTATTCACAGCCCCAAGTTTCCACACACATACCCACGCAATACTGTACTAGTGTGGAGATTAGTAGCAGTAGATGAAAATGTGTGGATACAACTTACTTTTGATGAAAGATTTGGGCTTGAGGACCCAGAAGATGACATTTGCAAGTAAGTTACTTTTCCTTTAACTTAGAAAAATCTGAAGGGAGGTGTGGGGGATGGAACAAAAGTGTTGCTTGAGTTTTGCAAAACTGTGACACCCGCACGTCAATATATTTGTAAAATGCATCTTTTAAATGAGGAGTTTATGATTTTCTTTTGCAGTGCTAGAGAAGGGTTTCATGCTTGAAAGCTTTGGGGTCCCCCCATTTTCCTTCTGCATTCAGTATCTGGACCACAGATACATTGTGATACAAAAATGTGGAATATCTAATATCTCTCTCAAATAAAAGTTTTGACACCTGGGAAAATACTCTTGACAGAATGCTAGAAGAATGAATGTCTAATTTTTACAGAGAAAATTGGGTAAGCAAGTTACCTGAAGTGGAATTTGGGTCACAACACACTCCCTGTTCAAAAAACCTCCCCCCCGCTGCATGATATTTTAATGACCTTTAATGGTCAAGTTCACGGTTTTCTATGAAAAACAGCACTTACAGTTTTACGTTAATTGACATTCCTTAATAGTATTGTCATTTTCCCAACTTCAGTAAGTATTCTGCCTGGTCAATCACTGGCACAGGTTTCTGTAGGACCTGTAGAATCTGTATTTCCTTCCTAAGATTTGCAGCTGAAGGCTTCATAGCTTGCCAGAGATACAACTATGACATGACAGGCGTCAGAATGGATGTAGTTCTGAACCAAGCCACCTGATTGATCATGTTTTGGATATTTTGTGAGGCAATAGGGGTGACATTACGTATGCTTCCTGAGAGTTCCTAAACTCTTGCATCCTGTATCTGTCTGCCATCGTAGCAACACGTTGTAAAGAACCCCAATGTGTGAATAGTGGTACGTTGTCTGAACTCTTTCCAGTAAATTAAGTAACAGATAAAATATGTCATTTGAGTGTCATATCCTCCTTTGTTGTGTTCCTGAAGAGGTACTTCACACAAGATATTTTCTTTTCAAGTAGTTTTTTGGTTTGTTTTGATTTTCTCTTTGGGGTTGTATTTTTGAGTACCTTTTATACACATTTGATTTGATTCTCGCTTTCAGTTTTTCTAATTAACTGATACTTGGTTGTTTTTATATCTTGAATCAACGTTTGATAAGAAATTTGAATTTCTTAGAGGTTACTTTTGCACTTGTCCTTAATTTGGGAGCTGAGGTTCATAACAGATGGACAGATATCTTTCCTTTGTAATTCTGAAGGGAGTAATTGTCAAGGCTATGTCAAATATAATTAAAATACTAAGTACTATGAACATACGTTTGCTCAGATGAGTGCACTCCCTTTGCACAATAATGCTTTTCTTTAAATGAAAACTTAGCTTGCTTTTTCTTTTCTTTGCATATGGCAGAGTGAAGTGGCAAGTGAAAGAAAATCCAGGTAGGGTGACTCATTCATCCACTTGCAAAGAAAAAAGTAAGATAAGTTAAAATATTTTTAATATTATAACTAGAATAGTATTTTAATGGGAGTACATTTATTTTAAGTAAACAATGTGCTGAATACAAAAGTATTGGTCAAATTAAGAAACAGTAATAAGTCACTCATAACCTTCACTCGGTTGTAATCTTATCATGCTCATATTTGTGCAGGGATACCAGGAAATTGTATGAATGCAATTCCTGCACTTTTGAGGACACGTTGGGCTTTTTGGCTTGGAAGATACGACTCTCTGAAAAAGAGAGTTATATTGTTGTTTTTAACCAAAAGAAAAACCATAGCTAGGGTTCCTGTGAAATTTAAATTCAATAAAGAAAGAGAAAGTGTACCTTGTTTGATGTGAAGGGGAGTATAAATAATTGACAAGTTGAGTAAATAACTAAAATACAGAGTGTTTAACTATGTAAAAGAATTCTACACAGGCCAAGTAAGTTACCAGTTATCAGAGTAATATCTCTTTATAAGCAATGTCTTGCTTTTCTTATCTCTTCTAGTTCCTAATAAAATTATTTAATCTTTTTTCCAGTACCTTCTGTAGGAAAGCTAAGGGTTTTTACTGACTGCATCCCATACTATTTATTACTCCACTGTGTTTCTGCCATCTTGAACTACACAAATCACTTTCCAAAGTGAATGCAAACTCCAGTTTACATGGAAAATAGATCCATGCATGTATCTCAGAAGAGCTTTACGTTATTTGATTGATAACATGGATATATAATTCTCTGTAATGCTTCAGGAATTTCAGCCTTGTCCACTTTGTTTGATTTCAGTTGTGACTTGCAAAAGAAGGTTACAAACAGCAAACCAAACAAACAACAAAGGAGAAGGATGCAATCTCCTGGCTGTTTTGTGCAGTATTGTTCAGATGATAGAACTGGCAGTGAATTTTCCTTACATAAGGGAATTTCTGGCTAACAGAGGCATAGTGGATTTGCATTCTGTATGTCTACCCTTTCTGAAGAAGAAAAGAAGCAGTTTTTCTTCTGCTGATATGATAGCTTATATGACAGGTCGTTATTTTCATGATGCTAGCCCCTCAATGCTGTTTTAATCATGAGGCTGTTAGACTTCTGTGCCTGGCAGCTCCTATCATCAGGGAGATGCCATAACTCTCCTTGACCAGGAGGGACTGATTTTTGCTTAATTATTGCTTGTTGTCCAAAATTGTTGCTTTCTGTCTCTGAGAACATGCAGCGATGAAAACTTCGGGATAAACTCCTCTGTGACAGGAAGACACGGATTTAGCTTTATTCCAGGAAGAGCATGGATGCTACAGTTGCCTTTAACAGGCAGTCTGATGTGAGCAGGTTGTACTCTGCAGTCTTGTGTTGTAATGCACCAATAGGAAAAGAGAAAAAATAATCTTTCTTACGTTAGTAACCTGTGCCAAACTCATTCTCTCCATGTGCACAGAATTGCTCTAGTTGTTCATCTTAGTGGTGGTTGCAGCTGTTCTTTCTAATCATCAGATGATTACAGTCTGTTTGACTTTTATTTTATGTATAATAAAACACAGAAATGTGTCAGAAATCCAAAGTGCAATTACTGTAGGTAAGATGATAAGGATAAAATACATGAGTAAAAGAATGTGGAACCAACGAATAGCTGAATAATAGATGCCATTTGACCATCTTCATTTTAGGCTAGCTATACTAATTTTTGACTCTCTTCAGTCCTCTAATAATTTAAAATATGAACTATAGCCTGTTTTGTGGGTTTTTTTTGGGGGGGAGGGGGCGGGGAGGCTTTTAGCAGCTGCATATGTGAATCTGTTCATACAGTTATATAGTTAAAGCGTTTACCTATAATGTTTTGAAAGAATTCCCAAAGCTTGTCTGGTTAATAAGTGCAATATGTAGAACTTTTGCCTGAAGAAAATTAGTTAAGCTGAAGGCAGCTGTCAGTGCTAACATGGGTTAAAATCTATGTGAGTAGTACTGTGACTTTTTTTTCTTCTTCACATCAAATTAAATACTTAACTCTTAATACTGGGAATGTTCTTCCTCTGAGGGTTCTTAGGATGATGCTTCAAGATAAAGAGCCACATGCATTAAATTCACTACCTCCCTTTTCCCTCATGTTTCTTAAGCTACTTGCCTTCACTTTAGATCTGTTGTGACTGCACTGTGCCCAAGCTATTCCCTTCCATTTAGGAAACATCAAGGTTCTGTGGTAGAAACCGTAATCCAAACAGCTTCAACAGTCATACGTGTTCCTAATGAATGTGTCTTTTGGAAATGGTTGACAAGGGTTAAAAAATTGGAACATTTGACTCAATCTGACAAGACTGAAACAAGTGTATTAAGAAGAAACATACAAACAGTATCTTTAGTCAATGACTATGAAGAAGGAAAATATTTGCTTAGCTGTCTTTTTTTTGACGAAAATTGTGTTAAATGCATACTATGCAGTGATAAGTTATGGTAAACACAAGAAAAAGGCTAAATGTTTTGTTATGTAATTTTCTAAAGAGACCTTTCCATATAATGTAAGACACAATGAGCAACTTGCACCACGTGCAACTTCCTTCCTTGTAATTGCTACAAATCCGTACATCTAGCATGTGGAGTAAAATATGGATGCATAACTGCAACTCATAAGTGCTTCAGTAAAAAAGAGGATAGGTATTTCACTTTTGTTTGGCCCCTTGTTATAGAAGTACCTTACGGTATCAACAGAGTGCATGCATGAAAGAAGAATTTCAGCATCTTTTTCTTCTAGAAAGAGGAAATTCTACCCCCTTACCCCCTGCCTGGGGGAAAAGAAATACATACAGTGTTTATTTTGCCTTCAGTGCATTGTAGAGGCAATATTGATGTATGTGCAAAGAACATACTAACATCAGGCATAGATTTGGGGAAAAAATATAACTCTTCACATAAAGGAAGTATTAATTTTGGAGCTTTTGAGGGCAGTGAGTTTCTTATCAAGGTCTAGTTCCCAAGAAAACTGTTTTCTGGACAGCTGATGGGCTGTCCTTACTGCCAGACAGTCTTAAATGCTTCTGGTGGACTGTGATTACAGAGGGTGAAGTTATCTCTTCAGTAAGTACAAAGTTCAAGTTGGCTTTGAATAACTGGACAAAGACCTTTACATGAACTCTGTATTTAAAGAGGAACTGGTGCAGACAATGTTCATGGCAACTCATGTTGCTAAGCAGCTGGACTGCTGGGATTTGTGCTGCTTTTTTCTTATTTTCTGCCCCACCCCACCCCAGAAGATGCAGAGCTTGTCGCTGCCACCTGTATTTGAAAATTCAGAAAACAGTGAGAAGTGCCCCAAAATTTCTAAGGCTTTAAATTGAATAAAAACAAACAGTCAGCTCTAAAACCCACAAACCAAGAGCAGAGATGAATGTGAAGACCAGTCCTTAAAGCTCTTTTGTTACAGCTGTTTCCTTAGAATTTCAGTGTGTTCAATTTTAGCCAGCTGGTTTTTATGACATGCTACATTTATAGGAAGGCTAGGCTCTGTTTAGGTGACCCTACATATCAGTGATACTTAAATGTCTCTTTCAGCATTGGCTATAACTTCTTCAGCAAAAGCGAAGTCATACTAAATTTAAAATTTATTATAGCTTAGTTATGCAAATCAGATCTATTTGGATAGGATTGATTCCATTAATATATGGATTTATAAAAAGCATATGAATGCTCATTCCTCAAACATAATTTCTTTTTTACATTCCCCCCTCCCCCCCAAATTACTTGTTAATCATTTTTATTCAAAGTCTGAAAGGGAGTCATATAATGTAAATGGCTAGGATGAGTTCTAACATTCAAGTACCTTAGATTAACTGAAATACTCATAGGAAAGAATTATTATAGAATCATAGAATC
>VYXH01001597.1:0-49281 GCA_013397275.1 Burhinus bistriatus | reverse complement strand
TTCCATGATTCTGTGATTCTTAGGGCTTTTTATCCTATTGGTCTTTCCACAGCAAATTATAGTTGATTGCAAATTATAGCTGTACAATGTTGAAGCTGGCCAACTGTGCAGGCAGGCAGAGCCTGCAGTGAGGGGAAGGAGGTTGCAGGGCCTGCTGGTGTACACAAGGTCCAGAGAGCAAGAGATTCCTTCTTCATCCTGGAGAACAGGGGATAAGATAGACAGCCACACAATCTTGATGGTATGGAGAGAAAAGATCAACTGTTTGCGGCCTCCTCCATCAAGTGATAACATAGGCAGCCAGGTTTGAAAGACACAAAAGGAGATGGTTCTTCATGCAGCAGGTTGATTGACCTGCTGATTCTTTTTCAAAAGCATCGTGGATGCAGTTAGTTTACAGGGTTTCAAAGGGCAACTGGATAAGCATTTCATGGAGAAATCTATTATGAGTCACAAGAGAGATGAATCACTACAGGCTCAGGAAGTACCCTGGGAGAGAGGGGGAAATACAGTATATGCTTTTTCTATTCCCATTAACTTTTAGATAGCATTCATCTGTTCTTTTTAGGAGAGAGCGTAAACACAGTCCCCCTTTGCCACAGATTATGCAGCTGAGTTTCCTGTGTTTGACAAAGTCAGAGGACCCAGCACACCCAGAACATAGGAGCTGAGCCTCACTCTGGGGAAATCATCTTCTTGGTGATGATGTCCCACCTGCCAAGAAAGCCAGAGAAAAATACTTGACTTGCTGAACCTTTAGCCTGAAGCTCTATGGTTATTCTTAGATTCCTCTCAACTGAGTCATTTGACCTATTTTATATATGCTATTCAGAATGAGATAAATTCTTTTCTCCTTTACTAGAGAAGGCAGTTAGGGTGACTAGTTTAGATGTACTTGTCTACTTTTCATCAAATGAATCTGCATTTGGTCAAATATCTTTTTCAAGAATGGATCATGATCTCCAGATGCGGCTCTAAGAAACATCTTTCACTAGTGCATATCCTCCACAAACACTCCTGCCCTTTCCCGTCTTCATAACAAAACATGATCAAATTTTATTGGGAAGCATACCCTCATTCATCTCGTACTCCACTGCCAATCAAAGCGCTAGACTGATTGTAATCCAGTTTCAGTATCTATATATTTCCTAAATATTTACTGTACATTTTTAGCCACCCTAACCAAAACACCATATACAGCCTGCTTCACTGAAACGGATATGAAGTGCATCTTTACCCTAAAGTGACTTTCTAGTATTACCTGAGTAATGGAATACTGAATCCCATGTACCTCAAATATGTTCTTAAATTATTTTCTTTTCTTTTTTTTTTTTTTTAACTAGGAATTATTATTTTCATTATGATTAAAGAAAACAATCATCATGACACAAAAAAATGGAAATAGTAATGCACCTTCAGTGATGCAGTAGTGCAGATCATGTGAACTGGAATAATTAGCCCAAGGAGAGATGATAGTACGTGATAAACCGGTAAAGTCAGGTTACATGACATCACTGGCCTGAGGTGAAGAAATGATAGACTATTAAATTTCAGACCAACTGACTAGTGATGATTTAGTGTCAAATCATTATTCTAAACAAGACACATGATGCATATAGAACATTGTAAAGGCTCAGCAGGAACATAATGCACTCAGATATCACCAGCATCAAAAAGCGTGAACTATGACCTTCAGCGCACAGGAAAGGGGAATGAGGGATTGGAGCAATAACCTATGTACGAGTAATGCATTTTTACATCATTAGCAAAAACAAAAGGAATGTTCTGTTTGTATAAGCCTAGCAAAAGAAACAGCGATCATGTCATATCTATTGTATTTGAACTGAGTTGAATCATTCTATCTGATCTGAGAGCACTGCATTTTCTGTTGCTAAAGCAACAGCTAAGTTAGCTGTAAAATGAATGGACAAAATAATCCATAGGCATTTTAAAATATTGTGTGTACATTTTTATCCTTACTGTATGCTGTACACACAAACATATATTTGAGTATGCTTTGCCAAACCAACAGCAAATTCTTATGCTATGAATGTATATGTAGGGTAATCGTGACTCTGAAATATGTTTTTGCAAAATATTTCTTAAGTAGTTCAATTTGTAGAATTAGAAGTTATTATGAAACAGCTGTGCTAACTGAAGATAATTTATATAGATGTGATCCTGAGGAATGCTCAGGGATTGAGTAATCTTATTTGGTATCTTTAGAATGTTTTTCAATCTAGACAAAATATGTATGTTTTATTGCCACATAACAGTTCCAGCTGAGATAACAGACACGTTATGATAGATGTTGTACATCTTGAGCAGGACACAGTTCCTCCCCAAAGACCATGCAGTCCTACTGGACAAGAGAGGTGACATTTGGGAGAAATACTAGGAATGCCCATCCAGTAAAATAACATACCAGTAACAGAAACAGGAAAGAATAATGAATCTGTGGAGGCCAGAAGTGTTTTTCCTAGACCCAAACACTATAGATCTTCTTACAACCTGGAAGAACAGCTGTCACTGTGAAGGAAAATGGCATTTAAGGTGCTGGGAATCAGGTCATCTTGTGGATTTAAATAGGTTTCCAATCCTAAAGAAGGACAGGGGTTAGACATGCACTTCTTGGAAAGGAAGTGTAGCAGCAGAGGGAACAATCAGTGGTGGAAGCAAACAAGGTTGACCAAGTAGAGGGGAAAAAAGGTCTCAGGAGGGCTGAAAAGTACTGCTTCCATGGTCCAAAAGAGTATAGTTTTCTGTTGCTCTTTTTGGCTTTGCTGCTTGGGTGGAATTGCCTTGATCTTTTGTTGGACTGCAAATAAAGTCTGAGAAACTTCGCATGGCAGTGACTCTGGTACTCACTGTCCTAAATAGTAGGAGGCAAGAGCAATCTAATGCTAACTCTGCTGCCTTTATATACTACCCGGTGTCCTGTAATCAGTCAATGGAATTTATTTTTATTCTAACTTTTCATTTACAGCTGGTAAAGGCAGGAAGAGTTGATAATGCTATGTAACAATCTGTTTTATGATTTCCAGTACTTTCAGATGACTAAGTCTGTTGTTAAATACTTACAAATGACTACCATTAATGAGCCAGTGTCAGTGCACATACATATACAGCCAATTATAATTTATAAATTGCATAGTATTTATTTATATACCATTTATAAACTGTGTAAAATAAAATACATACAGATATATAAAATACAATACATACTGAAACAAGCAGATAGAAAGTGGTTTAAGCTAATTAAAAATCACCCATGCTATCTTCCTTTTGGTTACTAATGTATCAAGCTCTGTTAGAATTTCTTTCACCTCTCAGGTCTGCTGAAGCAAAGGAAAGAAAATTAATTAGGATTATTTTATCCTTTTTAGTCCATGTATGGGGGTTTATTTCCTTTAAAAAATAAAACTCAATAGAATAAACTAGGACACTTCCCTACTTCTCCATGAGTTGTTATGCATATTGTAACAGTAAATCTCTAGCATTTGCTGCTGTTGTTTAATTTACAAGACTATCAATGTTAGCCTGCAACAGCAGCCAGAATTTTATCAGTGAATGGCAAAAGGTTTTCTGCGTTCTTGAAGTCATTGGGAAATGACCTATGTAGTGTTCAAACTATTTCAACTTAAAGTTGAATCAAATCAATTCATAACAGTGCCAGTTTCTCTCCACAATCTGTAAAGACAGCTTAGATCGACTAACATAGATGCATCCCTTCTTGCCTGCCTGTCTTCTTCATATTCTTTCATCAGGAGTTTGGAATATAGAAATGCATCTTCCCAATGTGATACCACCAAAAAGAAGGACACGAGGAAGCATTATGTGGAGAATGTGGCAAAAGCAAGTTTTTCAATTCTGCTAGGTTTCCTGCTTCAGCGATTCATAATGATGGCACCTGGAGTGGTTTTATGCCATTCTCTGATACTGCAAGTCTAGTCTTTTTGGATGTTCATTTTTATCAATATTTTGGCAGCATACAAAACATTTCTAGAGAAACTTAGGCGGGAAAAGGTAATTTTAAAAGTCATTTATAACTCAACCTGAAAAAAAGAGGCAAAGAAAAGTATTTCTTTACCCTGACAGCTTTCTGTCTAAGGTCTCCTCTATATGATAGAGACCAATGAGCGGTATTTCTGTGACACGAACATATATGTCCTTGCCAAATTTGCACTTAACATGCCCCTTGAGACAGGAATTTGAGGACGGTTAGACAAACATGACAATGTATTTTTTTGAATTATCACAAAGGTATTATCCTTGCTCTTTCTAATTTGAATCATATAAGTCATTTTAACAAAAAAAACAGAAAAAACCAAACCAAACCAAAACAACACCAAAAAATCCCCCAGCAATGACAAAACACTCCTGATTTGAGAACAAATGTGCCATATTTCACCCTTAAAGATAAAATGATCGTGGTATTAACAAAAATAAAAAATGCCTCTTTAGAAAGAATCGTACAAACTATTTTAAGAATAAATACAGTTTAGTATTCTGTATAGCTAATGCATATATTTACCATAAATAGGTTTTGTTTGGAGTCATTGTGATTTGTGCTACCTTGCCTCTACAAAAAGAGTAGAAATGATCTTATTTAAAGTGAACGTGTATTTAAGAAACTAAATCATCACTAACACTGGTATTATAATAGAGCCCAGAACCAGAAGAAACCAAGATTGTACTGTATTAGGCACTGAGTAATATTTCAGGGAAAAGTCAGTAGCTGGAAAAGTTTCCAACTGGAACAGAATGCACAATCTCTTGTGCACAACTGAACACATACGACATGCCAGAGTGTAGGACAATCACAGGAATACAGAATAGCTGAGCTGGGAAGACACCTCTGGAGATCATCTCGTCTAACCCTCTGCTCCAAGCAGAATCACGGACAGCAGGTTCCCCAAGACCATGTCCAGTCAGACTTTAAATATCTCCAAAGATATTCTCTACCTGCCTGAAGTGTTTGACTACCTTCACAATAAAAAAGTTTTTTTCTTATATTCATATGGAATTTCTTGCATTTTAATTTGCGCCTGAAGAACAGCCTACAGATCTGCTCTAGCAACTTCATTCCATTTTCTGACTTAGTGGGGGAAGGAAGTGGGATTTTGTTGGCAGGCAATTGACTAAATGGAAACAAAAATATCAAAAAGGGGATGGTAAAGTCATGAAGTTGTATTTAAAAGACCTGTGAAGCTGAAGAAAATGGTACTGAGAGAGATTGTCTTTTATGACTGCAGATAAAAGCTGGCAGGTGGCTGCTGTGCCCACAGGTTCTCAGATAGGTCTCCTTCCCTTTTCTAGCCATTTCCCAGAGGAAAGCGGGATATTGCAATGGCCATGAAACCCTTAAAAAAGACAGGGAGAAATCAGCTCTGTGTAGTCTTGGTACTAGATGAGGAAGTAGAGCTAAATGGACTCTACTATTTCCTGGTAGGTCATTTACCTGTATGTTTTGAGGACTGGACTTGTGGAGAAATACACAGAAGGCAACATGCCTTCTTTGAGTTACAAGTGTATTTGCTTCAGCAGCTGATGGTAAAGTCTGTGGCAGGTTCTCCCACCTGATCATTTCTGTAGCCATCTATCTATTATTTCATTATCTATATTTGCGTCTATCTATATTTGCAAAGAAAAAATGCCTCTGTTCTTACAAAATGCAAATGTCTCCAAGGAAAGTAAAGTACATGAGTGAGAAAATTCTGAACATCAGGAAACAATTTTTTACTGTGAGGGTGACCGAGCACTGACACAGGTTGCCTGGAGAGTTGGTGGATGCTTCATCCTTGGAGATGTTCAAAAGCCATCTGGACATGGTCCTGAACAACTTGCTCTAGATGGCCCTGCTTGAGCAGGTGGGGTGGACCAGATGACATTCAGAGGTTGCTTCCAACCTCAACCATTCGGTGATTCTGTTTTTTTATAAAAATAGTTATATGTCTACAGGAGAATACCAAAGGTGTTACATGAAGCCTGGAGTTTGCAGTCAACACTTTCAGGAGAAAAGGCTTGATCCACGCCTTGAAAATTAACACTTTGTTGGAAGCCTGCAGGCTTTGTTTTGTCCAACAGCCCCTGATTTTAATGGGATCATGCCCAAGGGGTGCACCAGGCCCTGTGTTGTGCCAGTGTCACCAGCAGTCCCCAGAACTTGTTTCTTCCCCTGGGTGTCTGCAAACATATGCTGGCTGAGAGGAGCTGATATATCTCTGGGGTTTTTTTCTCTGCACAGAGAATTGCAACCTTCTCTTTAGATACTGTTATTTTAACTCACATCTTTTTACTGCTCAGTACATTTACAGATCTGAGGGTTGCTTTGGAAAGTCAAGGCCCACACACCATACGTGAGCTGTGGCGGGGGAGGGAAGGAGACAGTGATTTTTGCTGCTTTTAGAGACTGTACAGTAAAGCATCTTTAATTTCAAGGACTCCAGTTCCTTGTCCCTCTACAACACTGAGTGGCTATGGTTACAAGAAGGGCTTTGTAGAGGAAACACAATAAATAGGATAGCAACTCAGCCTGGGCTTAGATGACCATAACAGCATTAGAAAGTAGTAGAAGATGTCAAAACAGTTCCAGGACTGAGGAAGCCTGAAGAAACTTTTTTAAGAAAAGTGTTGCATTGTCACAACCACCCACTTCCAAAGACAAACGGCATCCATTCCAGTCGGTGGGAATTCTGCCATTCATTTAACTGCCGTCACCATGTGGCAGGAGATGAGGGTTTCTCCTACCAGGCTGATCACTAGGTTGCACATCACTAGGCTGCAGACATCCCTATGCATTTGAAGAATAAACTGATAAAGCCTGAAGAATGACAGAATCTCAGTTATATGCACTAGTAATTTAAGATGGACCTTCTTCTCCTCAATTTCTCAATGATTTCCAATATGATAGATGAATTGTTTAGATTGTTTCCCTGTAATTATTAGTAAACATCTTATTTGCTATGTCTCTTATTAGAAGCACAGCATAAACACCTCAGTCTAATTATGAGTGACTCATTCACGAATGCCCGCTTCATTGTTCTAAATGAAAATACACTCTTAGTGAGGTAATAAAATTAGCATCAGAATCTGTTCAGAAACAAATTGAACAGTAGATGCTCATAGCAGTGAACACAGAAGTCAGCTAGAGCATGTATGAGTATGCAAGAACTGTTATATACTGTTCTGTATATACTATTTAATTGTTACAGTTGTATTTCACACAGGAAAAAGACTTTTTTATTTGATTGGATTTGAACTTGCAAAGCTTATCCTCAGCTGATTAAATTGTGCAGATTCATAGACAGCAGAGAAGCTGTGTTGTTCAGTGCCAGATCAGGATTTCAAACCTCAGCTCTATTTCAGCTAAGTAGCACCACAAAAAACATAACATTAAGACACAATCACTATGCTTAGACACAAAGTCACTATCCGTCACACAGACAAGCTCCCTTTCTCACAGCAAAACATTTACTAGCCTTCTGTCTGAGAAGAAAATTGCACTGTACATTTCAAAACAGTTTTCTTAAAATGTAGCAAATGAGTAATATCCAAAACAGGCTTTAAAGGATAAAGATTCAAATATAGCATCAACACCAGCAAAATCAAATACAGTTCTTTTGAGTATTCATTTCCCTTCAGCCTACTTATATCCCATACTTCTAATGAATAAATATATTGCTAACCTATTAGCCAGTGAAAGAGTCCATAATGAATTTAACCAAGATAATATTGTCCAAGATTTATGACTTTGCACATAGGAAGCAATGTTTCATCGCATATGGAAGACGGGCAGAGCTGAGTATGAAAAAGCCAACAGAGCTGCTAAGACAGACAGATGCAAGTTCTGCTCTACCTATTCAGCACCCCATAGGGAGCCCCTGTAGTGAAGGGAGGACGGATTGTGCTTACTGTTGTACAGAGATGTGTTACTGTAGTCTATCCTAACAGCGATTTCTTCCATTCTAACGGATTGATGCCCCTACAGAGTTCATTGCTCCAGTTCTCTGTGTGTTAACCAGGAATGCAAGTCCACAGTTCAAAGGCAGAAAGCTCCATCAGTTTCAACAGCCTCTTATCAGCTGGAAGACATGGCTCAAAGGCCACCAGGAAAAAAGTCATCTGAGGTAAAGCTAGTCTTGTCAAAATCTTGTGTGGAAACATCAAAAATATACTTATTTCATATAGACAAGTGTCTATATGCAGTATGGATACAGTTTCTGATCAATGGTCACCTAACTTACGTGAGGTGGTTTTTTTTTCTTTCACAGCAAAACAATAATGACACTGCTATCATTAAGAGTTGTTTGTTCCTCAGTCCTGGGTCAACTGCATGATTTCATTCTTCTGACACATTATCTGGGATGCACTGACCTGACCAAAGCATAGGGATAGGATTTTCCTTCTGGCAGAGAAGTAGATCATGGTAGCTGCTCTGCATTATACAAAAACAGCAGTGTTAAGCCCATGGTTGATACAAAACAATCACTCTTCAATGTGTGCAACCCCCAAATTACAGTTGAAGGACAGTCAGTGTGATATCCTGCTTTAGATCCTCTGTGGTAAGCAATTACATTACTCTCCAACCATACTTGACACACGTAACATAATGCTGGTTATGATTTAAATATTAACACTATGGTAAGATATTTTTAATAAGTACTAGCAAAATATAAACATACTTGGAACATGCAAAAAAGCTTTATGTTTTAAATAAACTCTACAGTATAATTTTTGTCTCAAGTGACAATGATTATCTCAGACTTTATTACGCATACTGAAAGTAATTTGAGTGTCGCTAATCTCTGCTAAAAGAGTATCTCCTTTAAAAAATAAAAAAGAAGGATAGGTTAATCTCAGAAAGTTATTATTGATTTAATGTGTTAAATACTTTTATGTACCCTGGTGGATCTCATCTCATTTTCACAAACATTTTATAAGGCAGCGTGGTTTCTGTGTTGTAATACACCAGCTTGTCTGCCTCTGGAACAGAGGATTTGTTACAGACTGCTGCCCTGAAACTTAATTCACAGAAGGAAGATGAGCATGCTAACTCAATCCTACATGTCCTTAAGTATATGTTTTCACTTCTAGCCACATCTTAATTTTCTGTCTTGGATTCTGAGAAAAAAAAAAATTGCAATAATATTCTTTTTAAGTGATATATCTTTGGTACTTCCAAGGCATAATATCAATAGTGTAATGCAGCTAGGTCATATTTTTTTCTATATGCCAGTACAATTAAGGCCCTAAGGCATGTCTTGGCCTTTTCTACTGTTGACTACACAATCAGTTCCAGTTTTGATTTGCCAGTTGCTAATCTTAGTTGACTAAAACCACAGCCAAGTTCTCCTGAGAAACCATTAAATTGCATTACTCAGTACATTACTCATAGGTTATGTAGCAGTCACTCACTACAGTGAACTGTAGTTAAACATTACACTGATCTTTTAAAGGGATTTAAATGATACTGGTTGGCAGTCATCTAACCTCATCAGTTGTGACACAGCTGTTATACACCTTTATGACCTCTTGGTACTTTATATTTTTTAATGTGTCCAAAGCTAGTGGATAAAAATGTAGTAATGTCATAATGCCATCTACAGGCCCTAAACAGTCCCAATTTCTCTCGGTGACCCTGTCTTCCATTTTCCATCAAATAACTGAAAGAAAGGGTCAGTAGAAAAACAAACCACAACAAACTCTTACAACTGAGAGTCTAATCATAAGTAATTCAAACAAAGTTCTACACTATGATTCTCCATAATGAGTTTTCTCGACAGATTTCTAGCAATCTCTGTCAGTAACAATGTGAAGATAGCTTTTCATGTAGTATTTATCAGCTCAAGCCATGGCCTCAAGTTAAGAAATAAGATAGTGTAAAAACAACACTTAAATGAGCAGTCCTGAATATTACATTAAAGTCTCATTATATTCAGCTCTAAAAATCACTGATAAGCTATTGGTCTACAGTGACTGGTAGTCCTGTAACACAGATGTGTCCAACCTTCCTGATCCCAGCAGTCAGCCATCAAACTTTCAAGTGCCCAAGAGCCACAGGACAGACATCACATACTCTGGAGACCTGAGGGAAGAAGGGAGCTCAAATTGTGGTTCACAAAAGATGACAACACACCCAAAGGGTCCTACTGCTCCACTGACCTAGAAGTTACCCGTATCCTACTGATTTGCTTCCCCAAAGCCAGAGATTCAGATTACCCAAAAGTTCCCATGTCAGCTCAGCTTCCCTGTTAGTCAGATGACACAATCTGACATATGACTTGAACTTCTGATGGTCCACACACAACTTAAGACTCACTTTTGCTATCCTTCTACGCATGGCTTTGAGCAATCACAGACCTTGTTAAAGCTGACTGATGTGCTTGCCACTCTTCTGTCAGGTTAAAGGGCAAAGAGAAAAAAAAAAAAAAAAGTTCCTTTAAGAAAAAAATAGTTGAAAAGCAGAAACCACAGCCCAAGGAGGTGGGTCACATGGCATGGGCTAAGCAAGAACACAGGGAGAAAACATCTGTTCTTGCGAAGTGTTCCTCTTTTCATGTTTCAGAGGCAAGGGAGTCAGACAGGAAACTTCTGGCAATGCCTACATTTCAGCTACTTGTGTTTCCTTTCTTTGGGAATCTGCAAAGAGAAAATCCAACAGCATTCCTAATGCAAAACACAAGAGGAAAAACAAGACTAAGAAAGCAAACAAACAGTTCATTCACATATTGAGTCTAACATACTTTTCACTGCCTTTCTTCTTCCTTTATAGGAATAGTAAAAAAACTGTTACACATTCTGGTAAGCAAACATTCATCTCAATCTATGGGTCTTTCCCACTGGCTTCTGTTTGTCTGCTCAGAATTACCTCAGTGTTCCTCAGAAAGGCCAAGAGTCATTGAAATTACTCACACGAGTGGCATAAGTACGTATGGCACATATACACAGGAGCTTTTGGAAGAACATCTGAAAAGGCTTCTTTCCTAGGTGAGTCCCACCTTTTATTATTTGTACAGAACCATCACATTGAAGAGAGATCTACATACAATGGTTATATTTTTAAGAAAGTACTCTAAGATTTGGATTAGTCATTAACTAACACAATCAGAACTGTTGAGTCTTTTAATTCAGTCCTACAGACTACAGGAAGAAAGAAGAGTTACATCCATATGAAAAGGAAGTGTTTCAAGCTTTACAAGGCATAACATTTTTTTCAGTTAATAATATTTTTTATTCTAGGGCTATCTGTGCTGTTTAAATAAAATCACTTTTCTTTAAAAAGCCTGTTTTCAGTGCTTTTATGTAAAAATAGAGAAATATCTCAGAAGAGGCAGGGTAACAGCTTGACAATAGACAACACGGCAGATTGCATTTTTGCATGGATTCTTACTGCAACCCTTCTCAGGCAGTGGAAAAACATATATTATCTGAAGCTCTTGTACCTCACATTTGTTTTATGCAGCTATTATTTTACTTGGCTTTGATGTTTCACACAACTTTTTGAAGTAAAGAATCTGCTATGACAATATGACATTTCCCATATGCTCCCTTAGCTGTATGAATGGGAAAACCTTGGCTAACCCTAATTAGCATTGGCACTCTTGCTTGTAATCCTTGCACTGCTTTTTATACAGCATTGTTTTAGCAATTTATTAGAGTTTATGAAAGGTTCTGCCTGTGCACAGGATCAAAAGCGCCAGCACCATGCTGCTGGGGATACTTTAAATTGCTGGGGAGAGGTGGCAGTCAAGCTCCCACACCTTGGCTAACCTTCCACCTCATAACTAGGTGGAGGTCATGGCAGGTTACGGTCTGGGTGCAGGCAGAGGGGAATTGCCTCCAGGTACATTTCTCAGCTCCACCTGCTTTCCTATATGGGGTGAAGGAAGTCTTCAGGAAAGCTGGTTAGTCAACAGATGGAGGAATAAAGGCTTATACGAATCAGTTCACATTTTGCCTCCAGTCATAGGAACCTGTTTTTCTCTTTTGGCTAAAAAGCCATTGCCAGCAGCCAAAACGCGGTTTAATCTCCTACAGATCAAATGCAGTTAGTCCTAGCTTTTTAAAAGGTTACCTCTCCCAGTGAATGTCTAAACATCTAATCTCTGCATGTAATCGAGCACGCCGAAGAGCGTGTCTGACATACTGGGTGGGAATCTGCTTCAGAGCTAGCCAGAGGAGAGTGCTGCACAGAGGACGCTGTTGCTTGTCACCTCAGGTGCCTTCAGCTCTCTGAGATTCAGGGTCCAGCATGATTTCAGAAAGCAGGCCCCTGTTTTGGTTACTGGGAGAAATTATACACCAGAGGGTCATGCTGCCACCCAGAGAGACCTTGACAGACTGGAGAAATGGGCTGCGAGGAACCTCTTGAAGTTCAACAAGGGGAAGTGCAAAGTCCTGCCCCTGGGGAGGAACAGCCCCAGGCACCAGTATATGTTAGGCACAGGATACCATTTGCCTTCTTTGCACCAATAACACATTACTGGATCAATCAACTTGTTCACCATGACCCTCAGGTCCTTCCCTGCAGAGCTGCTTTCCAGCCAGTTGCCCCCATCCTGCCCTGGTGCCTGAGGTTATTCCTCCCCAGGGGCAGGACTTGGCATTTCCCTGTACTGAACTTCGTGCAGTTCCTGATGGCCCATTTCTTCAGCTTCTTGAGGTCCCACTCAATGGTAGCACACCTGTGTGGTGTATCAGCCAGATACGTTCCCTTCATGTGACAGTACACTTTTTTCCTTTTTTACTTTTCAACTGCTTTTGGATTTGCTTTTTGAAAAAAATCAGTCTTTCTTGCTTTAAGGGTTTTCAAATTAAGTTAAAATTTCCATGTTTTGGCATACACTTTCTTTTTTATTTTAATCTGGGGATAAGATATGTACTGGTTCTAAAAATGTTAAGGTTTGAAATTCTCAGAGATTCTGGACAAGTACTGAGTAACTAAGCCTATTATTGCACATGTTGGATTTAAGCCAAGTGCTTTATCATTAAAATTCAGAACTGCTGCAGTAATACAAAAACAAACCCACAAAATATATGGAGAAAAAGATAAAAGGAGAATAGCAATAGAAAGAGCTGTTGCTGGAATTTTTTTCCCCTCTCTTTTCCTGATTGTTCAAATTTAACTTTAAAAATAGCATGTGACTGAATTGTTAAGAGAAAAAGAAGCCAACTATGAACAACAAAGGCCAAAAATTCAGGCAAAAGTATTTTTTGACAGAATTTGCTACTGCTATCCTCTCAATTTCCATTTCTTTTTTCCTCTTATCCACTGTTTGACTACTTTTGTTCACACATCTCTCCTCATTTGAACATAGCTTTCTTCAGCTTCTTTTAGATCATATATTACCTTTCTAAACATTGTGTTAGCAAGTTAAGAAATAGCTTTTTCTTGATCTGAAAAGAATTCAGGTAGAGCAAGGTCAGTGTTTTAAACTTGTTCTTTTCTTCCCTGGATGTAAAGCTTGTGCAGCGAGGAAGTCTCTTTTCACTCCGTATTTGTACTTAAGCTGATATAACAGATCCTGAACAAAACATTCATTTCTAATCAGTGATATAATATTTTTATTAAAATGGGAGATTTGTTACATTCCCTGTGAACGTTGCTTTTTCTGTCAATCAGTGATTTGGTCATCTGTTCCTACTCTTTTATAGATTCTTATTGTTTCCCTGTGTACAAGAAAATGCACTTTTCTGTTTGAGTACAACTGCATCATAATCACAGCAACTGCAGGTAAGTTTTGAAGGACTTTTGGTAGTCATCTAGCTCTGACAGCAAAAGTTTACCACAAGTTAATATCTCTGATCAAAGTTGATAAATATCCTTTGGTTGATTACCCTTTATTCACTGAGGGTAACTCATCAAGGTATCCGTGCCACTAGGATTCATACAGGCATTTCAAGAGATCTCTGTGATGCTTCTGGATATGCAAATTTTTTTTTGACCAATTTGTGAATCATTTGTAATCACTGAGTCCCCTCCAATTATTTTTTTCTGAGATTAAAGAAGTCCTCCTCTGGAGTCTCCTTCAAGTGAGTATTTGACGCGTCTATCTTCTCTCCTTTTTAAATGTTATTTTCATTTGGGATCAGCTAAAAAACTCTGTTCTTTCATGTCTATATGCTACATAGGCAGAGTACCTGAGAGCTTTTCGGATCTGAAACACATCCTTTAGCCAAATTGAACTTACTTGGTAAAGGCTTGAAATTGTAGTCATGCCCTCTAGCTTTAGCTATAAAAGTAACATTAGTCTCCTTCAGACAGTAATTCTTTGTTTTCTCCTATTTTTTATGTTCCTAAAAAAGGTTTGAGTAGTATAAAGCAGCTGCATGCCATTTAAAGGAAATAGAAACCAACATTTTTGCAATTAGAATTACATCCTTCTGAAAAAAGCGATCATTTTGGTATCCCGTTCTTCCACTATTTTTGCTATTATACCTTGTGCTAACAATTCAAGACATGGTCCCATCCCACTATAAAGAGTTTGACATTTATTGTGTTATATGGGGGAATAAATGGATCAGAAATTAAATATTCTTTTCTTCTGGAAACAGACAAAATCATAAGGATTGACATTTTTAAAAACCGTATACTGCACAGCTTGTTTTAGATCCCTTACATATGTTGTATTCTGTTAGCAATGTGTTCTACTATTTGTCTTCCACCAAGTTTCCTACATACTTTTACTTTATTCAGAGCTATGCTCCCACCTGGCTATTTAGACTTCCAACTTTCATGTAGAAACTTGCATAATTCTTAAATTTAATTCCAACCCCATTTCTACATGGTACCCTATTTGTTCCACCTATTCACTGTCTCCTTGTATTGTCACAGTTATTATTGGTCCTATTGTTTCTTTAGGAATGTAGACTTTTAGTGACTTTATCCAGAGTGGATGGGTCCTAGAAAACCATGTGTTATTCTACCCCTCTTGGCTTTCCTCCACTTTAAAAGTTCACTCTTGACCTTGACTTGCGAGCAGCTTGATCCTCTTCCAGCAAAGTCACAGAGGCAGTGATCTGGAGAAGACTATGAGAAATTGGATGCTCTGTCCATCCTCCAGCACATGAGCTAGAACACATCAAAGACAGGATAAAAGAAGAAAAAAGGAAAAAAAAAAAAANAAAAAGAAGAAAAAAAAAAAAAAAAAAAAAAAAGAAAAAAGAAAAAGAAGATGGTAACGTGTACATATGGTATGCCTTGTCACCAGATATTACTCTTATGAAGATTTTACCTGAGCTCAGGAAAAGTCAGGCAAATTAATGAAATATTAATCTGTTGAAGTTTACTATACACACAGAAAACATGTTCAGCTCAGGAAGCCTCTGAGTTACAGATACTTGGCACTAGCATCATACATATGATGCTGATGATAATATGATAGGAAGTAAAGCTTTTACAAGTAAGTGGAGAACTTGTTCTGAAAGTGAGAGACTGCTTCATATGCCACTTTTAACCTAATGGACAAATCTGAAGTCACATCACACTCAGCATTTCATAGGTAACGAAGTGGGAAGCAAGTAGTGTCACCTTCATAGATCTTCAAGAAGAACGGGCACAAGAAATTAAATTCTGTGGTTTAATTACAGATGTGTTTGAGCAGGCACTGAAATTTTTGTACTCAATGGTGACTCTTATCATTAGAACAGATCTTTTTCCGCCAATGGACAAAGTGAGGAGATTCCCTTGACTTCTCTTTTTCAATTCCATTGCACATTGGTGCAGCTTACCTAGTAAGGATGCAGGAGGCAAATATGTCTGCGGGCTAGTGGCTATAAGATCATACTGCAACAAAAAAAAAAAGGGGGAAAAGGCTGCTATTGAAGTTTATATAATGTCAGATACATGAAGTCATTCATTCTGTCTAGGGACAGACCTCAACTATATTTAATTCAAGACATTGCCCTCCAGGATGGTCCAGAGAAGAGCAATAAGTCTGACCACAGGGCTACAGAACATGACCTGAGTACAGCATAAAAGAACTGAATTTCTTCAGTCTAAGGAAGAAATAACTGCCTTCAAATATGTGAAAAACTGGCACAAAGAGGAACAAAATCTGTTCTTTATAATCACCAGAGACAAGACATGAACAAGTGAATTTATAGTGCTGTGAAATACTTTTTGGTTAGGCAGTAAGAAAACCCTTTTAAGTCTAAGGGCAGTTAAACACTTGAATCAATTACCTAGGAAGGATGAGGAAGCTCCATAATTGAAACTTTTAAGACAAACATGTCATAAATAACATAGATTCAGTGGATCCAGTCTTTGTAATGGAATAGTCTAAATGACCTCTTAAGTCCTCTTCTAGACCATTTTCCTTTCTATTATTCTACTATATGCTGAAGATTGTGAGGAATTCATATACAATAATAGGAATGTTATGAGTAAAATAGGTAAGTGGAGACCACTCCTGAGAATTTCACAACAATCTCACAACTGTATCACAATCACTGTACTAAAAGATCTATTTATTGGAAACCTAAAGTTCTGATTTACCTGGTGGTTTGAATGAACATCAAGACACTGGACTAACCTTAGGCTATTCACATTCTGGATGCTTGAAAAATGATAAATTATGTTCTCATTTATCTTGAATTTCACAGAAATGTAGTCTGTAGGTTTAAAAACAAAGTGTGGATGAGAAGATATTGACATTTTATTTTGTAAAATGTCCACAATTTGTACTGGAATTAAGACCTCATGATACTAATATTCCAACCCAAGCAATAACAACTCAGTTCTTTATCAACTCATACTAGAGTATAATAATCAATATTAATAATAATCAATGAGTTTCCTTTTCATCTTGGAGCTTACTCTGACAGAAATTATTATCAGGCCTAAAAATGGCTTTCATATTTCAGTCCCATGATTCCTTCAATGTTTGTTTTTGCATTACTAAAATTGGCTCCTTAGTTGCTACATCACCTTTCTATAGTATCTTTTGTGATGAAATTACTGTACAGTTTCTGCTTTGCAGGAGATATGTCTAGGCTTGAAATTCAGTGCTTCCAGAAAGTAATACAGTACTTATTTCCTGTATTGATTTTTCAGTGAATACAAAATTTGAAAATTTTAACTGTAAGTGACTAGACAAGATTTTTTTTTTTCTATGGGTCCCTTCTCAGAAAAGGTTCTTCCCATAGCTATAGCCATGTAAATTAAAAATTAATATTTAAAACAAAGAATAGTTTAATTAGCAGTAGTGCCATTAAAACTGAAATATACATGGTGTCTCTGTTTTGTTCTAGGAAGATGTTAATGCTTCTGACTAACTTACATGAACTATGCCTAGATGTTAGAGCTCTACTGATTCGTAAAACAACTATGAATAAATAAACTTAAAATATTACTCTGTTCCAGGTAGCAACAATTTCATCAGAAGCTTTTTAAAAATATACATATGTTGCATGTGTCTGAATCGTTTATATTTCTTCATTTATTCTGTGCATATAGGAGACAAAGAGAGACAGAGAACAAAGCGGGGATCTTTGCTTGAATTAAAGATGCTGAACAAGCTCATGCAAGCAGTAGACAATTATGACTAAGTCAAGCAGAGGAATCAAATTCTACATTATCTTACATACCTTGTCATTTCTGGAGCTGAAGCACTTGTCTTTTACATAGGAGGAAAACTTATTTGGCAGCTATTTGTTGTCTTTCAATAATATTCATGCACCTTTAAAAAAAGAGTGATCTTATGTCAGTCGTATAAACGATAAAATATGGAAGAGGAAGTAAAGCTTTTTTGATTATCAGAGATAAAGAAAATATCTGTGAAGCCTAAAACCTCTCAGTAAATGTTATATATAAAAAGTTCTTTTGTAATAGGAAGGAGTGAAGACATGGGAGTGAGATTCAAGCCTATCATGCCCTGTCAGCCTCCACTGTGCGTCACACAGTCAATGGAAGGACATGTGCTGGGACCCAGTTGTTCTTCAACAGATCTAGCCTCTTACACTATTTTACTCTTTGAAATATTTACATTTTATGGGTAAAGGTAGCCTTTGAGTCTGCCCTTCACTGGAATATCTTGGGATATTTTATTTTGTCTGAGCATGATTATGGAGGCTTAGTTTAGCTGATTGACATAAATGATGACTGGCCAGATTGCCTTGCTCTGTGCACTCCATTACTTGTGATCAACTTGTTGGCTGAATGTGATTAGGGTTTATTTCATGTCTAGCTGTCATGATGCCAAAACCAGTTGTATTCAGGCAGAGGTACCTGAGCACACACCGTCTTCAGCCAGCTCTCTGAAATGAGTTAAAGCTGTAATTGATTTGGGTGTTATAGCAGATATATTCATGGGCTTTTAAAATCACTTCACACTAACTCTGCACAAACCAGCAGCAAAGTCATTGACATAAAACCCTTATCACAAAAATCCACAGTGGCCATTTATTCCTCCTCAGGCATATCTGCTGGGGTAGAGATTTTCAGTTCTTCATCATTCTGAAGGCAGTCAATCACTGATTTTTTCTTGGCTTTATCTTCCTGAAGTATGCCCTTGGCACAGGAGGCAGGAGCACAAGGTGAG
The DNA here is from genome assembly GCA_013397275.1 of Burhinus bistriatus. Classification (NCBI taxonomy): domain Eukaryota; kingdom Metazoa; phylum Chordata; class Aves; order Charadriiformes; family Burhinidae; genus Burhinus; species Burhinus bistriatus. The sequence continues at coordinate 30,739 of VYXH01001597.1, read as the reverse complement.
TCATGTATCCTCACGCTTCGTCTGTCGAGTGATGACACATTGCCTGGTCCTGTTCCACCCCACCTTATGGTGGAGGGTCTGCACCATCGTTCAGAGATAGGCACAGGCTCACCTTTCCATTTCAAGCTGATAACAAGATGTGTTCATAATTAGCATGGCAATAAGTTTAGTGTTCTGTTAAGTATAGCAAAATAGTTTCTGATCTTCCCAGAGTCCAAGCAGGTTGGGCATGTCAACCAAATGCTGAGAGGGGACACCTATAGATCTATACACCTGTATCTGGTTATATTTATTTGAGAATTGTACTTGTTTGAGAACAATACAACCACTCGGGTAATTACAGCGAGATGTTTAGCTCCTCTTCTTTCCTGTGTGCAATATACTACTGTCTGTAATTTTATACTCTGACGAAAGTGAAGTGAGTAAAAATACAACAGTTATTTGCTTTAATGCAGGCAGGATTGAAACCCAGGAGTGATTTTCCATCTCTAACTGCATTACTATAGTTCCTATTTGGCTGCCTCTTTTCAAGTGCAGTACACTAGAAGGATTCTGGGTTTTTATTGATTGTTGTTGTCATAATTAGCCACCGTAATGGAATTAAGTAGGACCCTTGGACTCGTACATAGAGAAAATATAAGGACAAAAACCAACCAAACTCACAGTCAAAGGACGTTAGAGGATTTTTGCTTGATTTGAGCCCTTTGAGGAAAGGGAACGAGCAAAGGGAGAAACAATGTTATTGTAACGCTGAGTTGGTATCCTTGGACATTTGGAAAAAGTGTATTGCGGAGGGGTGGGTTTAGATGATTTTAGCTAGTAGAAGTGTTTATGATTGCAATCTCAACAGTGTGTCTATATTACAAAATGTTAAATGAAACTGCAGTATAATTTACTTGGTTGGATTACTCAGTAACACAAATGACAGAAATAAGTTTAAACATTCAGTCTGATGAAAATGTGTCCTGTAAGTCTTGGCAGCTGTTTGAATCTTTCATCACTGTAAGTAACAGAGGATTTGCAATCATGTGAAAATCACGTGCATTTCTAGCCAAGTACTCTGCTGTTGACAGACGGCTTTTTTGAACATTTAGAGTTTCTTCACTAAGAGTATTCTTAATATGACCCTCAAAGCAAACTAGAGATTAATTGACTGGAATTATTCTTATTTTTCGTAATCAGCAAGAGGGAATTGTTAGGCAGTGTATGATTAAGGGGTTCCATCTCATCTCCTGTTATTGGATTATGGGGAGGTGAGGAATGTAAGAAAATTACTAACCACAAATATTACCTTTAAAGATACTCAAAGATTTTTTTAAAGATTAATAGAAAATTCATTTCCATTAAAGTCATTAACTGTCTGACAGGTCTCATAACAATTGTCTGCCCTCTCCTTCTTTTGTTCTTCAGGTTACCTAGCTACATCTTTCTTTGCGTCTTAAAAGTACCTTTCAAACATTTATACCTTAAAGCATGCTGAACTTCAATGACATTGATTAATGTAGGTAAATTTTGGTTAAAAAAAGTAAGATCCTTCTTATCACGGAATTTACCTATCCTCCTTCCTTCCTTCCTTCCTTCCTTCCTTCCTTCCTTCCTTCCTTTCTTTCTTTCTTTCTTTCTTTCTTTCTTTCTTTCTTTCTTTCTTTCTTTCTTTCTTTCTTTCTTTTTCAAACACCAGGTACTATAAGCTTCAACAAAGCATTTTACTCAAAAGGAATTCAAGAGAGAATGAACTGTTGACATGGGTCGTGTTTAAAGTAAGGACTGGCTGACTGAATTTAAAGCTGTAGTTTATTGACATGGAGCACAGCAGATACTTACATTAATTTTATTTCTGTAAAAGTAAATTAGCTATAGAAAGTGTATGTATTTTTTTCCTTTCCTTTGCCATAAATCTAGCAAAGTATTCCACTTTTTCTTGCCAGGAAAAGTTATAATGTAAAGAAAAAAAATCGTTGATGTAAGGGATGTTTCAGCTGTGTTTGTATAAGTCACTGTCTTGTTCTCAGCCTTGGGTTTTGGTTAGGCTTTAAAGGCATGTATGTGAAATACATACCAGGCTACAGCGGCAGCTGCTAAAGGAACAGGGATGTCTATTGAGGCATGAAGGAAGAGGCTGTGACAAAAAACTTGCTCTTCTTACCAGGTATTCTGACCAAACTAAGTTCTTTCTGTTGTGCATCTCAGACCGCAGCTGCTGTGAGGTTGATGCTCCAGCTATAGAAATTGCTTGGAAGAAACAGAAAGCAGGCTGAGAAGCAGCACTGACATAAGCCAGGAGCTGTGGCCAAGTCGATTCGCAGAAAGAATGAGACGTCTGAGACGAACCTGGAATGAGGGGAATATCCTCACTGTACTACTCCTGCTCTTGATGATGAATCTCCCCAGCAGAAAGCTGAGAAGCTTGTGAACATGCTTTCTCCTCCTTTTTTCCCACCTTGCCATGAAGCATTTCTAAGATGGCCTGCTCCCCTCCAAGATAATCTCTCTCTGAAAGAAGACTAAAGAAATTGTGACTGTTTTTTTGGGATCAGCTTTGGCATCATCAGTCACAGATCAGCACAACTCAGCCAGTTTTACAGTCAGAAGGTGCTGAAAAATAGGTAAAATGAAGGAACTGGCAGCTTGCATGAAGTCCTTCAGAAAACATAAATTAGTACTGTCTGTTCACTGGGAGCAGTTAAATCCATTTAACTACAGCAAAAATGATGAAGTGATTTTCTGGTGGGCAAAGAAAAAATCTGTTGCATAGACTCATTGCTTCCACCTTCATTTATTCAGAAACTGATTTTCCTGCTCTCCAGAACAAGATGAAGCCCATCTCTTCTTCTATGAGGTAGCACCTATGGATCTTGAAGCATCCCAAACCCACACCACCATCAAATCCCGTCTGGGCCCTGCTCTCACAGTTCAAATCAGAACTTCAGTCCCGGGACTTCACTGCAAGAGCAAATTGAAGGCAGGCAGCTGAAGTCTATTTGAAGAGGGACCTGTCCCTGCTACAAACATGCATATCACAGCGCACAGCATGTGGCTGAAGTTTTCATCCCCCTGGAGCCAGCCCATGTGCTTTCCTGACAGCCACCAGGGTGGGGCCATCAGCAAATCTGGGTTTCAGCTCAACCTCTCTAAAATAATAGTGCAGACACAACAATCCAACAAGGAGACCTGAGGAGAACCCTTCTGCAATTTTTCTACTCAGGAAGCCACCTACTTTGGTACTAAACTGCAGTTGCTAGGCTAGTCCTGAGTTGTAATTCTTTCAGAGTCATATGCTAAGTCAAAGCTAGTTGGGCACAAAATGACAAAATATTCTGGTCAAGTTCCTTTCTCTAGGGCAACGTCAATATTTCCTCTATGCTGTGGCTGTAAGGAATGGCATGTAACGTCCCAACATTCCTACACGAGACTTCTATTTGGTGAGATTCAACTGTTTTCAAGCTTGTTTGTTAAACAGAAGGTGGTGAAGAGATCAAAGCAGAGCTAAGAACTTAGCCACAATTTTTCTTACTTTGGGGCAAAGGTCCTAGGTGAATATACTTAGCCAAAGACTACATGGAAGGTTGCAAGAGCGTCAGTAAATTTACGAGGGTTTCCATGAGGAAATAGAAACATGAAGTGATGTGATCATCTGTAAAGAGTTCGTAGTGTTGGGCTTTTCACAATTCAGGATCATAATCGAGTTCTGGGGAGTCAGAACTGTCTTGCCAAAGCTCTCCTTTCTTTCAGTCATTTTTGTGAGTTGCTATATAATGTCAACACAGGGGGGAAAAAAGCTCAATTTTTAATCGATTAGTGCTTAATTCATGTCACCTGAAGACATATCATCCAGGTGAAGTTCTGCCAGCTACAATGACATGTCCATGTAAAATAACAGTCTGGGCCTTTTGTAAGTGAGTCAGACGCTCTGTTTGTTCAGGTACACTTTGGGGAGAAAAAAGAAAAGCAGATCATTAAATCATTAATTTGAAAAGGTCCTTAATTACATTTAGTGCTGGAGAGAGAGTGATTTTGTAAAATGGATAGTGAGGCTGCATAGCAACAAAAAGAAAAGAGGTGACTCTGTTGTCATGTTCTGAGACAGGAACTTCTGAATGCCCCACATTCATTGGGAAGTTAACACATAATTTAATAATTCATTCATTTTGATCATCTATATCATTTTTATGGCATGCAAGGGACCAGCATGTTTCCAGCATCTTTCTAAACAAATCCTGGAAGTGTAAGCATGCAGACGAGTGTGCCAAATGGAGATTTTAGAAGCACAGCCACAGCAGATGCTCAGCTCTTAATATTTTTTTCTTTAAATTTTAAAATTAATTCCTTTAGCAGGATCAGTATTTACAACTAGATTATTTTATTTTTACAGAAGTTTGCTAAGCAGGTTTAAGTGCAATAGTTGTAAAAGTGCCTGAGGGTGTGATTCTTATCTCTACTGCTGTGTGTTTAGCATCAGTGGGAATATTTTTCTGATAGTGTGTGCTGTAAAAACAGAATAGGAGTTTGGAGGTAGATGGAATGATAGGCAAGCTGGTTTACGTATTCTATATATTAATATCATAGCTACCTTGGACAAGACTTTGAGTCTAACACTGTTGGGAACAAAGATATATACTGAGAACCTTAAGGAAAATACTTGTAAAAAGTTTCCAACTTCCAATCATGTAAGCTTATACAGGTAGGTAAATTCTTATTACCAAATTAACTTGTATGCAAGATAGCAATATGTGTCCTTGCATATGATTTTTATTTATGTACTTTTAAAGACTAATGTACCCAAAGCAGTCTTGCCAATGTATCTGTACTTATAAACTGCAAAAAAAAATTGTTGTCCAAAAATTCTTCCTGAAATACAGGTCTATGTTCCATGTGAAGCACTATGTCAGGTAGCCTGAAATGTCAGTGTTGAAATGAGGTTTATTTAAACCAAGGTGTAAGCACATTAAGTGTTTTATGCTTTCTGGATGACAGTACCACAGTTTTTGACCACAGTTTCCAGACAAAAAGGAGTCACAGGAGCTGCACGCGCCCGTGTGCCACTTCTGTTCGCACAGCGGGTGGTGATGGCTCTGCAGTACTACAGCATGGTGTCCAAAATGGATATGAGCCTAATAAGAGCTGGTAATTAAACATGATTAATCAGACACATAATTCTCCACTGTGGGTCTCTGTGAAGCTATAAACAGACCGATGTTCTGTGTTACAACAGGGTCCTGGTGAAAATTCAGCTCTCAGTGCTGTTTAGGTTTTGTGGGTTAGCAGTGGTGTGTGCCCATCTGCCTTTTCTCCACGTTGCTTAGCTATCAAGACACCCTTAGGTAGACCCCAAAAGAGGAAACCCCGCAGATTTCCAATAATTTAGACTTTAGGCACACAGATACCTGCAGTCATCCCAAATTTAAGTACAATATATATAGCATAACCTGTCCTTGACAGGCAAAATACGCTTTCACTTGACATGTAATAGGGTAATCAAGGTGCTTAGCACTTGAAAGTAGCCTGAACAGTGTTATTTATTTTGACGTTAAACTGCTTCCCATTCAACTACTTTGCTTAAAAGTAGCTTGGATCTCTATGAGTATGTTGGGGGTATGCTGTATAGATATAACCCAAGTACTGGAAGGCAAAGCTAGCACTTGAATAGCCAAAGGAGGAAACACTGAGAGCAGAGAAATGGAGTTAGAGTCCACTGGGACTGGTCAAACCTCCAAGAGATTTCAGCAGAATGAAGATGTGAATCACTGACAAGAGAAAAATCTTGTCACAGTGACTCATGAAATGATTAGTACTGCCACAGTCTAGGAAACAGACTTCATTAGAGCTAAGCCTCACAAAGAATGTTCCCTGCAGCTATACAGTATTGCTTTTATTAAAGTAAATCACTTGTTACAATACTTTTTTTCCTGTGTGGAACACCATTATGCTACACTGCAAATATATATATAAAAATATAAAGAATTATTTTTTTTCCTCAAGAGGGTCGTTGCCTTGAAATCTGCTGCCTGAAGTCTTGAGAACCAGATACTCAGGCTTCATGGTGAACTGCAGGTGTCAACTCTTAAAAAAATCATATCATGGTCATCACTATTCAACATCATTGAAGTCATTGTTGCATCATGTCTCTGTGTGGAGGATTAGATTAAATATTCCAATACTATTTGTCCTGTATCTTGACTATTTTCAAGCTTATGCTCCTCAGCCCAACACACTCTTACCTGAAAAGATCCCAACTCAGCATGTCGAGAGTGGGACCTGAGAGTTCTCCAGCAGTTAAATAAGGTATGATCGACAATTCTGCCCTGAAGTTCACTTGGGGGTGACTCCTGCATCCCAGCATTGCTACAGCTAATAAAATGAGCCTTACTGAGCCACTGCCACCTTAGTCATCAAGACCTGAAAGGGCAGGAAACCTGACAGATCTAGCAAAGCAAAGGAGGTAATAGTAGAAAAAAGGGAAGTAATGGGGAAAAAAGAATCACAATGCGCAGACAAAAGGATTATGGAAGGCAATTTGGCACAGGAATTATGGGTTAAATTCAGTTCTGCCACATAAATTAGGTATTATTTATATTATACTAATATATTATATATATGATATACATTATATATTAAACCAGCAATAATTTCACAAGAAGATTTTGTCTTACTGTATTTGAATTAATTTTCTCTAAGAGATATTGCAGGAAAGGAAGTGGGGGATTTTGGTGGATAGAGAGAAGGAAAGGAGAGCAACTTTTCTGTAGCATGAGAAAAGTTTTCAGAAATTTTGCAGCTTATGTTATAGTGATATACATAAGACTGTTGCAGACTAGGAGAAAGTTTTAACTTTATATATGTAAATATCTACATCTATATAGATATAACTTGGTATATATAAAATGTAAACAATATATATAGAGAGATATTAATATATTTTTATATCTATAAATAACATAAATAATCTACCTATAGATCTATCTACAGATACAGATACAGATGATATATAGAGAGATACATATATGTATTTCTTTTGGTTTAAAATTCATACTCATAGTCTTTAAAATACATTGTAAAATTGGAGGCAAGTTGCCTTTACGAGGATAGCCATAGGACCAATGTATAGACAAAAGCAACACTTTCTTTCTGCCTGAAGCTTTTCACAATTCATCTTCAACACATCTTGCACTCATCACACCTAGGAGAAAAACCTAACATGTATCAAGATAAAAAGTAACTAAAAACATTTATATTCAAGAGCCTTGCTTTCTAGATGCAGTGTGCCTTCAAGCCAAAAGAATATTTCCACTAGCATAAGTCAGAAGGCGTTCTTTGATCCTTAGTCCAGGTTTTGTACAATACTCAGGGCTCTGAGTTGGTGCTCTGCATTGTCAACAATACTGTAGTTACATCAGACTGGTCTCTGTTGTTGCAGGCATAACTTAATTAATTGCCAGTCCTTCTGTGTTACTTTTAAAGAGAGAGTTAGATTTGGTCATTAAATAATTATGCATTATCTAAGAAAAGAATTGGCTGTTGCACCACATAAGGCTCAAGAAATTCCAGTCTGTTAGTAACGGAGGAGGATGCTGGATGATATATATATTAGATGTATTTTGAAATCAGGTCATGGATTCCTGAAAGTGTTGACCGAGACGATTTCTGCTCTGCTAAATTTTTTTTTTAACCATTTTTTAATCATGAGAGTAAGTACAAAAGCCTGGATGTGTGCTAACAGTGTGTCAGAAATCAAAAAGTGAAAGGAAAGGTGATTCAGGAACGAAGAAGTGAAGAATAAAAAGAAAAAAGGTAAATGAACTGTGGACAGCATGGATTACCACAACCTGTAGGTAAAATCGTTCCTTCTATCAGAAATTTGCACGCATTCTTGGGGGAGATCTGGTGGATGAAGCTGATCACTTTATGCCTTGTGTCTCAACCACAACTGTTAGATACTAACATAAATCCACATAAACACAGAGGAGTCTGGAAAGAACACCAGCCACGAAAACAGGAGGCTGGAAAAGTCCACAGTTAAATAAGCTGCATCCGCCTGTCAGGGAAGGGCCTTCTCGCCAGCAAGGAAGTCCACGAGCACCAGCGCTGTCAAAGATTTCATTCCTAACCTCACCCTGCGGAGGCTCTGAACCTGATAAAGTGTGCACTTCTTACCTATGCTTTCATTGCAGAGCATAAAAGATGTTTCTTTCACATCTAGTCGCCTATCCTGATAAAACATGGAGGAACTTACTCGGGGCTCTACCTTCCTCTTTGATCTGCTTGAAACTTGCTAGTGTTTCAAAAGGATTACACAATTATCGAGACAGAGTAATTGAATAAGCTTTACTGTCTTAGGAAAAAGAGAGAGAGAAAGGAAGAGAATGCCCACCAGCTGGTACCAACGGATCACACACAAAAGGGTTAACAACTAATTGACAAATGGCAAAAGCAGCAGCCGCTGGGACGTGGTGACTGGAGGGGTGTGCTTTTAGTACATGCAGCTCGTCATCAACAGAGTGGACGTAAATATAAACCAAGTGCTGTGCAAATCTGTGAATGATGAAAGCATTGGCAGAGCTGTGAACGAGGAAGGAGCAATCACTGAGCACAGTCTGTATCATTTGGCTCATTGGGCACATTCCTGTTAAATGTGTTTTAATACAATTCCAGCAAAGAATGCAGGCCCTATCAACCGAAGGGAGGACTGTCTTCTGGAAAATAATAACTCTAAAAAGGAGTTATTATGAGCAGCATAATGCAGTGTTAAAATGAGTGAATGTAATCCCGGGATTTATAAACTCAAGCACATTAAAGTGCTCTATAGAATGTGAGGACAAAGAATAGCAGAAAACAATTGTTATAAATTGGAATAGAACTAGATAAAGTTAAAGCAGAAATTAGGAGTATATTTTTAATAGCAAGGATGATTAGCAACTGGAATAAAGTAGTTGAGTCTTATGTTGGAGAAACTTCTATAGCTTCAGGGAGATCTTTGTCTTGGATTAAGCCAGAATTCAATTAAAATTAATTATTAGATGGAATTGGTAGTAAGTACCTTTTGCAGTGGCTGCATGTCTGTATGAGTGGTAAAGCCGATCCTACACTTGTTGCAGTTAGTTTCAAGTTGCTTTCGTGTTTTGCTGAATAGGAATGCCATTTCTCTGTGCTTCCCTCAGCAAAGTAAATCACTGATGGGAAAAATGCACTGGCGGAGGTCTGGTCTTATTAAATAAACACAGAAAGCATGGAAGGTATTTCAGAAATGATGCCAGAGAAAAAAGGGATCCTTAATGTACCCAATAATATTGAGAGCTGGCATAAAGGAGAGAATTGCTGCTGAAAAAGTAGGAACAGCAGCAGACTACGGTGTGTGAAAGAAACTAGTCAGGGTACGAGCCAGAGCTCTCCAGTTTCCAACACATCGAGAGGTCATCCTCAGGATTAAGAGGGGTGACAGAGAGCACCACTTCTGCACACAAAACTGGATAATTTCTTGAATTCCAGAGAATGAAAATGACATCATGATTTTGAGGATGGCTACGTATGGGGTATCGGTGCCAAGGTGTTGGCAGTGGGGGGGCTGTACGGGCGGCTGCTGGGAGCAGAGGCTGGGGCTGCAAACATTTCCAGCGGCTCTGCCCATGGCAAAGCCCATGCTGGATCAGGGAAAGGAGCAGCAGAGAGGAGCTGTTACGGACTGACCGCAGCCCCATCCCCGTCCCCCTGCCCCACTGGGGTGGGAGGAAGAGGAGTCGGGAGCCAGGAGTGAAGGAGTAAAGTTGAGCCCAGAGGGAGGGGAGCGTGTGAGGGGAAGGTGCTCGTTTATATTTTCCCTTTGTTTCTCACTAACCAAATCTATTCTAATTGGTAATAAATTAAATTCATTTTTCCCCAAGTCTAGTCTGTTTTGCCATGACAATAACTGGTAAGTGATCTGCCTCTCTATCTCGACCCATTTTCTCCCTGTCCTGTTGGGGAAGGAGGAGCTAGTGAGCAGCTGGGTTGGAGAGTGGCCCTTAGCCAAGGTTACCCATCCCAGCTACTCTTTCTAAACAAAATAAGAATACATATTCTTACAGCTCTGTCTGAAAGAGCTCTTCTGTTATGCTGAAGTATGGATTTATTGATATCTAGGAGCAAGCAAGCTTGGGATGTGAGCAGAAACTGGAAAAGAACTAATTGTGGGGGGTTTTCCCCTTTTTTCTTAGAAGTGCACAGTATCTTTGTTGATCAAAATCCTGCAACTGAAATTCTGCAAATAAAAAGATATTCTGGGCCACTGGAAATGGAAATGGAAAAAGTTATAATATGAAATCTAAGAATTACTTACACACATGAGAAATACCACGTCACATTTGCATTTTATTACAAACCTAATTAAGTTTTTCCTAGTTTCATTGACATAGTGAGGGTAAAAGAAAATAGTAATAAAGAGTGACTGCAAAATATTTTGCATTTTTATTATATCTAGAAATTCATAGGAACTGATTGTTGTTACCACTGACATCAATGGCTGTCATAACTAATCTCACAATTCTTCATGCCACGTGGCATTTAAAAGTAGGGACATCACAGCAATGTGCTCATTTTACCTGAGCCACAGGAGTGATGTTATTATGGGTGACCTCTTTCTTTTAACAACAATGCACTGACTAGATCTTGAAAACATGTTTATTGCAGCTGTAATGTACTGGGGCAGGGGGTAGATTTCAAAAACATGGCAAGTCACTTCTATATTTTATTGTCTGTAACTAATAGTTATTTTCAGTTTTAGAAAGTGTCTGAAGATTACACCTCTACCATCAATCAAACAAATCAGGTTGCCAGAAAATTATAGTACCAAAACTGGGGAGAGGCGGATGTTTCCCAGACTGCTTAAACACAAACTGTGCATACACCGTTAGGATTTGTCAAAGGTGACAGTTTAAAAAAAAAAGGCGCCTGTGGGGTATGCATTGAACTGTTTCTTCCACTGTTCCACCACCACCTAAGAAATAAATACATTCAATACTTGGCAGGCAGGAGAGATAAAAAACATTAATATAGAGAAAATTATTATTGGTAACATGCTAAGAATGTACTCTACTAAAGTACCTATAAGTACACCCAGAAAACCAAAACCAAGCAGTCTTTAAACTAAAGAGGTTATAATGTTACTCGTATCCTCTTGTCCTCCCTGCATACAGTCTACACTGATGTGTGTGTGCACGCGTGCTAACACTTAATCCCATTCTTTAAAAGATTTCTTGTAAACTTTTTCCTTTTTATGAAATACATAATCTTTCTCTGCCTTAATAAGAAAATTCCTTTTTTGCCTTTATCTTTTTTTCCCCTCGTGAAAACATTAAATCCTCATAGTTAAAGATCAATATACTTAAGAAATTCCCTTACAGATTTTTTTTTTTCCTTGAATTCTCCAGGTTTCTTTTTCTTGTTTTTTGGAATAAGCTGGTGAAAACACTGATCTTTTAATAGATCAGTTCCCAAAAGCTGCCAAGATGAATATTTAACTTTTTTTTCCCTGTGTTTCCTGCCCCATTCTGGCCTGTGTGTTCTCCCCTCTGCCCATACAGGTAGAGAAGAACATCAAGCCACTAATAATCTAGTAATAAGGTTAAATATCTGTGAAGCATAACAGTTTAATCATACATTTTATTTCATTAGCCCACATATAAAATGCAGATAATACTCAGAAAAGCTTTACAGTCTCTTCTTGCTTACACCATCTTGTTTCACTAAATTAGTAATTTGATGCCCACATTTCACCTTTTTTTTTCAAGGACTACATGTGCCTCTCCTCCCCTCCTCAGACTATTGCTGGACTCACTGGCCACTCTGGATTGAGACATGAGCCAAAATAGTTTAACAAACAAAATAAAATACCCACAAAAGGAATCTATGAACACTAGTTCTGCAACATTAAACAATATTTCTGTGAAAAAGCAAATGAAGCCATCAGACTTCTGGTATTTCAACTAAGGTTTTAAGAAGATTCTAGGAAGATTTACTAAATTGCTCATCCACAGTAAAAGGCATGAGAGAAAATGCAGTGCAAGGTGGGTGTTTTCTTTATTTTTGTTTTTGTATTTTTGCTTTTTTGGGTTTTTTTGTTTTTTTTTTTTTGTTTTTGGGGTTTTTTGTTTTTCAAAATCACTAACACTAATTCCTGATGCTAACTCACCAGTTTTAATACTCTCCCCATTTCCCCACTATACCCACCCCGTAATAAAGTTAAAAAATTGCTCATTAAATTTACAACAGATGAGTTGAACAAAGAATAAAATATTTTTAAAATTAAGGAAATGGCAACAAATGATTGTATTTTGGACTTAATAGACTCATATCTCAGAATATGAAGAGGGCTTGGGAAACAAAGGAGATGGCTGCAGTGTGTCACATCTCAGTACTTGATGCCATACTTACCAAAGACTCTTGTAAAACTTGTTTAACACTATTGTCTTGCGCACTTCTATGTGACAGAGACTGTTTGCTTTGGATGAACAGATTCCTACCAGCACACGAATTAGTAAATATACTGGTCCTTTCACTTTTCCCATATTTTCAGAAGGAAGGTAGGGTTTATAAGTACTCAACTTAAAACGGAACTACTTAGCATTTCTGAAAATTAATATTATTGAAAGTAGTGCGTGTTCAATAACCAAAAGTGAAGCACTCCACTAACCTTTCTGAACAGGAATGCCCATCACTGATGAGCGATTTCAGTAACTCTAGTCCTTCACTATGTATCACCTACTTCATAAAGATATCCCTCAGGTTAAGATAATACAAGAACGACAGTGGAAAACAAAGTAGAGTAGAAAAGAAAAGGGAAATCTAATCATGATGGAGGACCTCAGTACCTTGTAAGATGGGCCTATGGTTCATCTACAGACGTGATGAACATATTTTGACAGTCTCAGCTTCACCCCAAAGTCTCAGGAAAATCAATACATCGATATGTGGCTTTTAAGATCCAAGAGATTCTTTGGCTTGAGTTTCTTTTTCAAAATCTAGCTAATCCGTTTTTTGTTTTTTTTTTTTCCTCAGGATTTCAAAATAGTCTTTAGGGAAAAATTGCAGTAGCTCTACTTCTAAGGGAAGAATTTCATCAGTCCAGACTCTGCATAACATCCCCTTCTAAGCTCATCTGTTTGGGCATTTAACCAGGGAAAAAGGATATTTGACTATGTCAACAGAAATGAGTTTAAATTGAGCTATCTTCCTCTACAATCCCTCGACTGTCCTTAGGTGAATTGCAATAAATGATGATAGGGTAATTATACTTTGCTGTTTTACCAGATGTCTCCATTTCTCTGAAATACTATTTTGCTCAGTTTTATAACCTCTGGCTCTCTAAATACCAAAAAGAACCAGTGTGGCTAGTTACTCTTTCTTCATTATTGCAAGAGCTATTCCCATGTCACGCTTTATATTGGCTACTGTACTTCTTACAGGAAATTGTTTCTGTTACGTTGTAATGATAATAATTTTATTCAACTGGAGAAGATTTGATCGTAACTGTAAGAATATTATTTGGTTATAGTGAATGATCCAGAAAGCACAGTGCACATAAAAGAGCCCTCCTTTCCCCTCTCTTGAAAGTAGGTGATTTACAGTAATTGGCTTGCTTCTTCTGGTCCTACTTAGGGATACTCTAGCTGATGGAAGAGTATCAAGTATTGCCGAACTGAAGACAGTCTCAGGGCTACCACTGTGACCTGGTCTATATCATCATTTCAGTCATTTCCCATAAATCTTTCAGAGATACAAACAGTGGAAACACATTTCCTACAACAACCTCAGGCAACGCTACAGGCTTGGGGAGGAGTGGCTGGAAAGCTGCCTGGCAGAAAAGGATCTGGGGGTCCTGGTGGACAGCCGGCTGAACATGAGCCAACAGTGCACCCNAGGTTTAGGCTAGACATTAGGAAAAAAATTTTCACTGAAAGAGTTATCAAATATTGGAACAGGCTGCCCAGGGAGGTGGTTGAGTCACCATCACTAGATGTGTTTAAAAGTCATGTAGATGTGGAGCTTAGAGACATGGTTTAGTGGCAGCCCTGGTAGAGTAGGGTCAATGGTTGGACTGGATGATCTTAAAGGTCTTTTCCAACCTAAACGATTCTATGATTCTATGATTCTATTATGGATCGGAGAATGGACCCATTTATTCTCAATTCAGAAATAGTGTTAGCAGGTGAAATGACACCAGTGTAAAATCGTAACACAGGAAATAATATTTTGAACATTCTTAACATGACTTAAGCAAAGAAGCTTTGAATCAGTCAAGAAGGAAGAGAGAAAAAAAGAAGGGAAGGGTCCTGTGATGTTTTCCTGTTCCTTTCCCCTGAACCAATGACACTTTCATGTGTGATTTTGAGACACTGTATGCCAAGAACATTTGTCTACATATTATGTCATTTCAGAGCCCGTAGTAAGGGAGAAACACTGCAGAGCACCTTCCTTTGGATACCTTCTCTTTCTTTCACTAAGTGAACCATGACACAGTATCAACAGCTGTGTGCTGAAAACTTTCTTCTTTTTTTCCCTCTATTTTCATTTTCTATTTTTATTTTTTATTTTTTACTTTTATTTTTTCTTTTTAACTTTTAATTTTCTTTAGATTTTTATTTTTATTTATCTTTTTCTATTTTCTTTTTCCCTCTCTTTTTATTTTTCTTTTCTCTTTTTCTTTCCCTTTCCCTTTCCCTTTCCCTTTCCCTTTCCCTTTCCCTTTCCCTTTCCCTTTTCCTACTTCACTTGCAAGCCTGAAAGTGGTTTGCCTCTCAAAAAAGATTTAAGAAACCCTTCAGTATGGCTTTTCATGGTAGCTCAGTAGAGCTTTTGAAAGCAAGTTGTTGCTTAAACAACTAGTAATTAAGTGATCTCAGAGAAGCCTGACAAATTTGTTGTAACAAATGAAAGCAACTGTAAGTAGGGACGAAATGCTATCAAACTCCTCAATATTGCAAGCCTAAAAACATCATTTCCAGGAAGGACTTAAAACAATGAGCAGATATCCAGTTCCTCTGAAATCAGGCATCAGCTGTTTCATAGAACTGTTGATGAAAGAAATCTGCTTTATTTTCTGTGCTCAGGAAATAGAAGTCTCTTCCCTGCAGCTCTCTTCACACAGCGTTTCTGGGCGGTGGTGTTTGTTCAAACGTGTAACAATCAACCTATGCATTTATAAGCCTAGAAACATAAGAAAAAGCACAGCAAAAAGCATTTCCACACTTACCTATAGCTAACCTTTTGTTCTAAATATTGTTAGGAAAGCAAACAGACTGTCTCCTATAATGCATGGAAATTGCTGCCATTGTTAACTGCAGAATTACAGAATCACAGAATCAAAGGAGTTGAAAGGGACCTCTGGAGATCATCTAGTCCAGCCCCCCGCCAGAGCAGAGACACCTCAAACAGGTTGCACAGGATGGCATCCAGGCGGGTTTTGACTGTCTCCAGAGTAAGAGACTCCACCACCTCTCTGGGCAGATTGTTCCAGTGCTCTGCTACCGTCAAAGGAAAGCAGTTCCTCTTCATGTTTAGATGGAACTTCCTACGGTCAAGTTTGTGCCCATTACCTCTTGCCCTATCACTGGGCACCACTGCAAAAAGACTGGTGCCATCCTCCNCATTGAACGGCAGCACAGCCTTCCGGTGTGTCAGCCACCCCTCCCAGTTTTGCATCATCAACAAACTTGCTGATGGTGCACTCTACCCCTTCATCCAGGTCATTGATGAATATGTTGAACAGGACTGGACCCAGTACTGACTCCTGGGGAACACCACTTGTTACAGACCACCAGATATCAGGGTGATTGAAGTCCCCCATGAGAACCAAGGCCTGTGATTGTGAGGCGGCTCTCAGCTGCCTGTAGAAGACCACATCAACTTCTGCATCCTGATCAGGTGGCCTGTAATAAACCCCCACAACAGTGTCCCTCATGTTAGCCTCCCCTTAATCCTTACCCACAAGCTCTCAACTCTCTCTTCATCCACCCCCAGGGACAGCTCAATGCATTCCAGTTGATCTCTCCCATAAAGAGCAACTCCACCACCTCACTTTGCTGGTCTATCTTTCCTAAAGAGGACATAGCCATCCATGACAGCGTTCCAGTCAAGTGAACTATCCCACCATGCCTCAGTAATTACAATGAGATCGTAGCCCTGCGACCGCACACAGATCTCCAATTCTTCCTGTTTGTTCCCCATGTGGTGTGCATTGGTGTATAAGCATTTCAGAGAGGCAGATGAACATGTGGATTTTGCCCTTGAGGGGTGGTAGGTCTTCTGATTCTCAAAAATACTAGCATGCTGCCCCACAAGTGCTGGGCTACTGCACACGGGCACCTCTCCAGCGAGCCTAGTTACATCCCCGTTCCCCCTTCAAATCTAGTTTAAAGCCCTCTCAATGAGTCCTGCTAACTCTTATCCTAGAAAATAATTCTTCCTGAATATATGTTTTGGTATAAATCACCTAGAACCAGCACGGAAATACGCAGGAGTCTTATCTATGTAAAAAGAACACAGCTTCCACATTTCATTGCAGCCACAATATTTGGAGGACTCAGGCTAAAAAATAAATTGGCATTTTAGGCATAAGTCTGCTTTATTATGTAATACAGATATGAGTTTACTTGTGTTGAACACTGATACTATATGACCTTGGAAAAACATCAAGATAGCCTTGACCTCTGAAGGTTACATCTCTCTGAAGGTTACATCTCTAAAGATGTTTATATTATCTTCTGTGAAGTGACTTTGTCTGTGGAGCTGAAATTAGCTGCCAGTAGAGTAGCTAGTTCTTTACTATGCCATCTAAATTCTGGACAATTATGTTGATTCTGAGATCAGTAATTTTTTTTTTTTCCTCCAAAATGGCTTATAATCAGCAGAAATTGTGGTTGTGCAATGGTTGTATAAAGTGTTTGAACAGACCTTTTCTATACAAAGATTGATCCATGCAGGAAACTTATGAACACCTTTATTTGAAATGTGAAGACCTAATCCCCAAAAAATCCCATCAACTTAATAGGACAAACAAATGTGTCAGGAATCTTGTTATTCCATGCCTCAGACTGCAGTGGCACACACATTATGGCTTTAGAAAAACTTTAAATATTAGATGGGGAAAAAAAAAGTCATGCCTGCAGTACAGCTGGAAGCAGCAACCTGACTGCTCTGAAGAACTTTCACCATAATGAGAGTAAACTGACTTTCACTGCCTACAAAAAACAAGTGCTCAACTTACATAAAACAGCATCATTTATGGGCAGCCAAAGTTTTCTGAACACAGATCCTGTCCAGCAGGAAAAGCTATTACCAGTTCTTTTTTGGTACTAGTTACTTCTGCACCAGCTCCTCGATGTGCAGGAAGGAGCTCACAGTAGCCTTGGAGTCTGTTTTATTAAATTCCATAAACAAAGTGAAAGGTAGTCTGGGGCAATAGTGCTCCCTGATAGGTATTTACGGGCACAATAGATACTGCTAAATCATCCAAGTGAGGTGTGACTTATCTCTGCAGCTTTAAACCTTGACATTTAGCAGGACTGAACAAACGGCACATGTACCTCAAGTACATAGGATTTATTGTTTTCATCTACTTAGGTGCCCGCTTTATGTGAGTCCCTTATATAAATATTACTGCAAACAGCTAAAGCCTCAGTCCAAATTCTTGAGATGTCGTCTTGGGTTTTGAATATTTGCTATTTAAGTGCAGTGTTTGACGTATCAAATACATCCTACCTAGAGACGCCTTTTCTCAGGAGTTTTCAAATTGTAACCTGTCTGTTCTTTATTTAGTGACACACTTACTTTCTGTCTCCAGAAAGGGAATGTTCCACAGAAGTGTAAGCCATCATTTTTATTTCAAAGGCAAGGCCCTGTATTGATAACACATTCAAACTCACCAGGAATACCTGAGGGGACTGCAAAACCCTGTCGATCGCTTCTGAAATACTGACTTGTAATACATTTTCCCAATAAAAAGGCTGAGCACCAAATGTATCATCATTTGAGAACACAAAACCAAAAGGATGCCTTTCCTAGGTTAGGCCAAAGGTCTGTCTAGTCTCACCACCCAACAGGGGCCTCGCTCTGTTGTATCCAGAGAGAAAAGGGTGAGCAATGGCCACCAGGTCCCTGATTCTGTGGAACTCTTCGGCTCTATTTTTCTGATGTTTTTAGGAATATTAATCACATTTTCTTCACGATTTTTTATTAATTTTCCCCATTTCCTGTGGTTCTCAGCTTTTTTGGTAAGGACTTTCAGTTCCTTTTCAGGGCAGGCATACGCTTGTCCTTTTCGTGGCATTCAGCAGGAATGAAGGATGCTTGAGGAAGAATATAAGAGATCAAACAGTGATACTTCCTTAGGATATTCTCCAGGAGTCTGCAACAGAGAAACTGCCTAACCCAGAGACCGTACCACTGCATTTAACTCAGGGCAAGCTCTTGTCTCCGCAAAGCTGACTGCTCTCCTCTCGGGAGGTACTGCAGACTCGGTGCCTCCAGTCACCAGAACATGAGTGTAGCTTGGGTAGAATTGCAATCTGTGACGCCTGGGGAAAGGCTGTGAACAGGCAAGGAAACAGTTAGAGATGGTCACCAAACTCAGACAGAGACTCAGATCTATTGCCCACCACTCCCAAAACACCATTCATGAATCTCATCCAACTTACATTCTAATTACACTTTTTAGCTCAAAATCTGAACTTCCAGGGTTTTGAAAGTGACAAGGTAATCAAAAGGTAATCACTGTTCCTTTTCAGTGTAGTATACCAATACAATGGGACTAAATAGAAGCTCTCTGCTAAAATCTTTTTCATCATAATTCAGTGATATAAGGAGCAAATGCTGCGGGACTTATTTTGGGAAAAAATGTGCATGATTTGGTAGTTAAACTCTGAAACATGGAGCTTTTGCACAAGAGCCACTCACTTAAGTTCAAGAAAATGTATTGCTGTCATTTCTTGTATTTAAGCAGGTATCTTGCTTTTTAGGTCTAAAAAGAGGTGGAAATATCCCTTTCTTTTTAATGCATCTTTAAAAGAAACTAAGTCCTTCTTGCTGTACAGTTGGTTCCTGTTACATCTTCCATTGCAGTATAGTGAAAAGATCAACAGAAAACACGTGAATTACATGGACGTTGTGTCCTTATGTGTCCTTCTCTTCCTGAGAAATAAGGACTTTTTTTTGTTGTTGAAGAACATAAAGTAGAAGCGGAGGAAATACTGTCAGAAAATACTTGATTGCACTTGTACTGATGTCTATGTGAATGGGACACATGGGACTTAGTACAGTGCATAGGATCTACACTATTCAACTATAAATATCTACGCTGCTGTTGTCTACATATGAGCTCGTCGTCTTAAACTTTCTTTATTACTAATAATAAGTAGACATATTTGACCTATTTCAGATATCTACATTAGACTGAGCTGTATTAGGTTTCAGAGGGATTAAAAATCTTCTCCAAAGTGCTGCAAATAAATTTCCTAAGAGTTAACAGCCCATCAGGGTTTCAGTGATGAGTTTCCTATACTTTGAAAGAATACAGGGAAGAGAAAAAAACAAGAACAAAACCAAAAAAGAGAAAGTGTGAGAATGGCTGGAGGAAATTTTGTCAGAATCAATCCCTTTATATACAACAAGTAAGTCTCTGCAGAAGAAAATTCAGTCTTTTCCATTAAGAAATAACAGACCAATTGAACAAAAAAATTATGTGTACATAAACGCTTATACGCACATACATACATAACCCAAGGACATACCGTTGATACAGTGAAGAAAATTAGGATGTACTCCTGTGTGTTTTGATAGTTTTGGAGAAAGGATGTTAAAACCAAGACCATCTTCTTGCTCTATTAGATACAAATACCCAACATCTACTTTTTTAACTTCTTTGGAACCATTTCAGTTCCTTCCTTTAGGGTTTTGCTGGCACAGAAACACATCCCTGACTTACCAATTGGTTCTTAGTCTTTTCTGCAATGTGGATTAAATCCAGTGAGATCATTTCACTCTTGTGGAATAGGTTTGAAACACAGATGTCTTTTTCATGTTCTTTTCATAGTTTGTCTCATTTGCAACTCACATTTCAAATCCAGAGTTATCTTGCCAGAAGGGACTTTTCTGGTATCTCAGATACATGAGACCATAAGTGTCCTTGTGGGAGTTGCTTTTAAACACCCTCTTCTCAATATCAAATTGCTAGTTTCCCTCTGGAGCCTTCTCACAGCCACAATTTCTTTACAGGATCCCCTGAAGGAGCTTGGCTGGTTGTGTGGGAATGACATGGGAAACTGTTCCTACAGCTTTGCTTTTTCTGCAGGAGAACCACCCCAAAGACACTGAGAACGTAAAGTGATTTTAGGAGTAACCACAGGAAGTAAATGGTGTTTCAAGCCACATGGAGGAAGGGTTGGGCAATTGAATGTGTGAGGAATAGGCACATACCCAGCCTCAGGCCTCCAGAGACTCAATGCTGTTTGTGACTGCCATGTGCATTAGTGAAATAACCTATGACTATTGCCACTGTTTCTTGTAATTAAATGGGGTTTGCTTCCCTCTCCACCTGTCCTATCTTTGGTGCAATTAGCAAGAACAGTGCAGGTATTCTAACCAATGAAACCCAAATTGTCTAAGTTTGTCAAAAGTAAAATTATTCAATGTTTTGGATCTTGTTTTACCTTTAGATTGATGAAAAGTGACTCTCAAGACCACTTCTGGAATCAAAACTCTGACTGCAAGGCAACTTGTTTGATGACAGATCTGGTGTCAAACCTAACACCACTAGCATCTCATACAGTGTAAGTTGAAATTTTACAGCTTTCAAATGCAGGTTTCCTATCCCGCTCTAATCTCTGCAATGAGTTTAATGTTTCAGGAGTATCAGATTGGCAGCCTTAGAGATCAAAGTCCTATCCAAAGCATAGCAATTGTTCTTAAGTAAGTGGTAGAAGATTGAGTTATTAGAACTTACACTTCTGCAGCTGCACAAACTTACCCACATCTTCTTTTAATGTAGCTACGACCTGTGTTGGGGGGAGACATTGGACCTTCTGCCAATTGCAACAACCATACTGATGGTTCAGTGATGTGAACACCTGTCCCTTTGCAAGCTGATCTGCAACACGCAATTCATTTCTTTTAATGAACTATGGGTGCTGCTAAACACGGTCGGATGCAACCCAGTGATCCAGAATTGAAAGGTTTGCTATCCTCTTTCCAGGAGCCTGAGGTGCCCTGCCCTTTTTGGTGACATTTGTGTCACTAAGTTAAGGTTGTGTATTCAGTACCATGGTTCTTTCACCTTATGCCTCAGGACACTTCACTGTGCAAAGCACAATGCAGAACTCAGTCTCTTTAATTCTTTTATAAATGTTACAGCGTTAAATCACAAGGAAGGCATCATGCAATTTCCTAAGCAATAACACTATATATGTAAAAAAATAAAAACACCTGGAAGTTGGGTGGGGAATAATCTTGAATAATCTCTTATTTCTTTTTTCTTTGAGCATATTTTCCCACAGGCGGTGACTCAGCTTCAGGTGTTCTTTAAAACACACAGTCACTTCCAAGTTTTGCAAATACCCGAATTTTCAGTTTCTGCAGTACAAAATCAAAACTGTAAGTAGTCATCAGGACTCTGCAAAGACAGAGAAAGAGCAGACCACTGCTCCTTGCTAATGCCTCTTAAACTCTTGTTTAATATGAGATAAGTAAATAAAAGCCGTGTAAAAGCCAGAGCTACTGTCTCAGAGACAATAAATGACCTCACCTCTACATATTTCTGTGAGCTAGGAAATCTCCAGAGGGCCTCTAAGTTTCAGTATAGTACTCCAAGAAGGTACAATTTTGCTATAAATTTTTTCTGGGGGAACATTCACAAGTCCACAAGTCTATTTTCTTCTGTTTATTATATAATATTCATCACTCTGTAGTGAAGAAAAATAAATCCAAAAAAAGGTGTGAGGTGGTTTTTTTTTAACCTTTAACCAGTGAAATGCACTTCTTTTCAAGGAACTGTGTTCAAAGCTTAGTCTTATTCTAAGGTATGTACAAAAATTTTAGTGAAATGTCCACCCACTTGAAACCTACTCTGCAAATAATGTGAATGTAATGTCATAAGTTCCTGAGTTTCAAGACCCCACCATTAGGCAGAAAATAGAACCCTTAAACCAAACGGGAGGTGTACACAGCCTAAAATGTACTCAGATACAAATCTCTTAAATTCTGCAGGAGCCGTATTTTTAACATTAGGAGGGGACTTGAAGCAGCTTGAAAGTGTATGATTTCCATGTGGTTCTCTCCTATCTGCTGATGCCCTTATCTTTGCTTTCCCACAGTCCTTTCCCTACCACAATATTGCATCACTTTCAAGAAGCGTGGGTCCATACCAGTCCTACTCTGTGCTCCAGTCAACCACCGAGTAAGATTTTCCACTGAAAACCAAGCAAGTTTTCATCTTTTTCTGCTTCATATTCTAGTAAGTCTAAGATTCTGTCATTACTGTGATAAAACCTCTGAGAAAGATATAAAAAGCCAAATATAAAATGTTACAGAACTTGCATACCAACTAGCAACTTACAGATAAAACCTATGGAAAACAGTATATGCTTTATGGGATTGTTTTTCTTTCTCGCTTCCTGGATCACTTTCTAAATAGTATACACAAAACAGAACAATTTTAATAGCAAAGAGTCTTGCCTCTGAAACTTCCTTGGTTACAACTGTTCGCTAGGAAATTTATGTCTCTCAGGCAGAGGATGATACAGCACCTTCATCTTCCAGAAAAGCACACAGCAGAGTGGGCAAAAGGCTCTTGCATTTATTTCTGAAGGGGCAAAGGTGCCTTCACATGGCACTACAAGACTTCAGGAGGACACTGCACAGCAGAGAATACTAGGTGCAGGAAAGTATTCATTCAAGACTATATTCAGCATCTTACAGATTTCCTCCTTAATATTTCATGGTTATTTTGACATAGCAAGTACTGCATTGGGTTAGGGGAAGGTACTGTAAGAATTCCTGAGGTCCATTCCAGGTAAGATGAATTTTTAATTAATTTTCTAACCTAAGTAGAAATAGAGCATTGTCATTCACTGCTTTTTCCTGCTTCTCCATGGCTTATCACTTGTTACTCTGGGTAGACATGAACAAAGAATCAGGGTTCTGATTTCCTTTATGCAGACAGAAGCCTCTAAGTAAAGTATTGCAGTCATATGCCATTTAGAAACTGCTTTCATCTACACCTGGTCTTTCATATTTTACAAACATTCATGCACGGAGTCTGAGAAAGAGAAATAACTGAATTTGCTAATTATAATGACTAGGTGATTCACAGACACAAGCTAAGCTGAGCAGCAAAATAAACTAAAATTAGCAACAGCATGCCCCTGGCCTGGGGCAACATCCAGCTGATGAACAGAGACAGCTGGGACCTCATCCTCGCTCTACATTCTGTTACCAGAACAAATCAGTTGTGTCACTCATATAATAGTAGAGACCACATGCACCTTCTGGAGCACCTGCACTGCCATTTCTATGTGGATTTGCTTCTTTGTGGTCCCAGTCCGCCTGCCTGGATGTATTCATCAGGAGATCATGCAAATATCGGGACAGAGAGTCACGGAATAGCTGTTTTAGATCTAGCACTGATAATCCACCTAAAGAACTTGCATTTGCTCTTCACAGGATCTATAAAGGCATTTCAAAGGATCTATATAGCCATGTTTTGATTCATCAGCTCCCTGTCAGCTTTTCATGCTTTTCTTGCTAGCCACAGATTAACACTCTCCCTCCCTTGGCTTTAAATGCTGCAACATAGCTTTTTATAAACTAATCAATATTTAATCATTGTAATACTTTGGAGGTTAAGAGAGGTTCAGACATGGAAATTATGTTGCACTTTCCTGATATTGAAAAGACCTCGTATGGACTCTGTGGGATTAATAAATTATATTATTCCCATTATAAAATGGAATCCAAATTGCGAGTAGGTTATGTGAATTACCCAAGGTTATACAATGTATCAGTAGCAGAGCGCAAGGAATCAAACTGGCAAGAGCCTGTCCTGCAGGTTATTCTCAGTGAATTAGACCAATCCTGTCTGTGTGTATGTTTCAAGGGATATAAACTCTGATATAAACAGTTATGGTGAGCTGGCTATTCCTTCGCAGGCCACGTTCATCCCCCTCTGCCTTTTTCTCCATTTATTATGACCTAATTCATCATATTAATTAAAATGAAGAGCTGGAAGCACTCAGAGAACAAATCCGTTAGTCTGGCTATGCGTGAACTAATCAAGTAATGGTGAGCAGCTGGTCAAATGACCAGAATTTGACTGATGCTACTGTCACCAAGTGTCTAATGCTGAAGAAGCAGCATACAGTCCTCAGAAGTAGAAACAAACATGTCAGTAGCAGAAAAACTCACCAGCCTGACAAATGGAACATTTTTTCACTCCATGAAAACTATTGTTTTAGAGATGCTAGATACAGGTCAACATCTTATCTTGGAATAGTAGTTCTAAGATAATGCCTTCCAAGTTTGTTGGCCAAAAGACACGCATCCATTTTTCACTTCTGCCTTGTCTTTTCCTTGGGGTTCCCTGAGGACCTCAATCTCAACAGAAAATTAGGAGCCTAGATAGAAATTAGATACCTTTCTTTGAGGCTCTCAGCCTTAGCCAATAACCAGGAAAGCTGGCTTGGCTATGGTAGTATCAGTCACCTCTCAGCTTAGGTTTGCAGAGCAGGAAAAGCCATTTAGCTCCTCCATCAAACCGAATGTCATTACTAACGCACAAACTGTGTATTAGCAGCTAAGATACTCCTCATGTATTGCAGTTCAGGGTTTCAATGGTGAAGCATAGTTTTAACATGCACCTGCTGTTCCTCTCATTTTCTTTTTAACTTGACCGTAGGAACTTCCATCTAAACATGAGGAGGAACTGCTTTCCTTTGAGGGTGGCAGAGCACTGGAACAGGCTGCCCAGAGAGGTGGTGGAGTGTCCAACTCTGGAGACATTCAAAACCCACCTGGGTGCATTCCTGTGCAACCTGCTTGAGGTGACCCTGCTGTGGCGGGGGGGGTGGACTAGATGATCTCCAGAGGTCCCTTCCAACCCTGGTGATTCTGCGATTCTGTGATTCTGTTGGTCTAAAACTAGTTTCATCCAGCGAGTACCTTACAAAAGAGATACCAGCATTTATCTCTCCCATCTTCTGGAGACATATATTTCTTTTTCACAGCTTGACTGAAAACAAAAGTAAATAATTACGAGATAAATTTGCAAGTTTGTTTACGTTTCTCCTTTTAATCTTGTCAGCAGTTCATGAATAAATGGAAAGAATATTTTCTAGGAAATGCTTAAAGAAACTGGTTATTTAAATATATATTCAAAGGCTCTAGCTGCAGCAGTGACAAGGCGGGGGCTATACAGCTGTGAATGTTCATTCAGGAATGAAAGCTTTCCTGAATAGCGATGAAAAATAAAGTGCATGTACAGGAGGAAAAAAGAGAACATTAAGACTCAAATTCTCTTCAAGAATTTATTTCAGTAGTTTCCTCTGCCTCCTCCTCATTACAAAATGTTGTAGTATCTGAAATCTACTGGTTCCCTCAAGCTACAGAATTTCAAAGCGATTCTCCTGCAGGATGAAAGTATTTAACATGCTGGTTAGAGCACTTTCTTTGCATTGATTTGAAATGGTATGTTAATGCTACTACACAACAGATTACCTAGGGTTACTTAGGGTTACGGTTACACTGTCTCCTAGGACAATAATTAACTAGTCAAAAAAATAGCTTTTGTACTTATCTTACTTAGTCCCATCTTCCTTTTAATAACGAGACCCCTTTCCCTCTTTCAATTATCTGTGCACACAGTTTGCCATTGCTGCATAACTTTCCTAATACATCCAGCACTTTGCTCAGTGCATTTTCTCTGTAGCTTTTTTAACACTCTGGAACTAGTTGAAGGGGTTGAGAAACCCTGTATGTTCATTGTCTGGACCTTTTCAAAGGTGCCATTAGCACCCTCTCCGGTTTTTACTTCCTCACAGAAATGTGTTTAACGGCTCTAAAGCAGTTGCAATGTCCCACTAAATGGTATCTCCTTTAGTTTGCAAACAACTCAGAAGTTCTTGCGTTTGTATGATACCTACACAATGCAGTAACCTTCCTGGATCAGTTTCTTAAAATCTTCCCCACGGATTTCCTTTCAGCATTTTGGAAGTTTATTTTATATGAAAAGATTACAGAATAGATTTAGGAGGAACAGGAAATCCAATGGGAGTGGAGACCCCCACTGAAAACTATAAGAGGTGAAGTATTGTTGTTCTCTATTTTGCTTATGCCTTTGCAGCACAGTTGCAAGCACTCAACAATTTTCCAGAATTATTGTGTTCAGGAAAAGGAAACTGTTGAATGTACTACATTTTGTGGATGCACGATCACTGGAAGTGTTCAAAGTCAATGTCAATGATGCCCCACCATTGGAAGTGTTCAAAGCTAGGTTGGACCAGGCTTTGAGCAACCTGATCTAGTGAAAGATGTCTCCATCCATGGCAGGA
Source organism: Burhinus bistriatus (assembly GCA_013397275.1). NCBI lineage: Eukaryota > Metazoa > Chordata > Aves > Charadriiformes > Burhinidae > Burhinus > Burhinus bistriatus. The sequence continues at coordinate 4,178 of VYXH01001597.1, read as the reverse complement.
GGGTTGGGCTAGATGATCTTTAAAGGTCCCTTCCAACCCAAACTAGTCTATGATTCTATGATTTTACCATGCAAAATCTGAGCTGCAATATTTATATAAGAATAATTCTGGCCATTCCTTGTTGTCGTCTGCTCTCCCATGCATGGACAGAAACAGGTTGAAGAGTGAAAAAAACAACAATCCAGCTACTAAAAAATAAAAAATACCTGCTAAATGCTTTGAATTTAATGAACATTTATCTTCCCTCTCCCCTCCTCCTTTGTGACTTTTTTTTCCTCTCAAGACAAGAGGACAACTTCCCTGTGGTAACAGTGCTCATCTTTTTAAAATTTGCTAAGGATGTTGTTAAATCACAGATACTGAATCCTTCCCAGCTAGATGCTGAATCCTTCCCAGCTAGAAAAAAAACAGTATTGTTTCTGCAAATCTCAAGTGTCTTACATGTAATGCATTATCAACATTACTGTAGATGTAATAGTCCACTACAGATAAAAAGTTGTTTTGAAAGATACTGAAAAATGTGGTTGCCTAGACAGCAGGGACTGGACTGATTGACCTGGAAGGTCTTATTCAGTCTAACATCCTCCATTCCTATGAAAAGGGAACACTAGTAACTGAATGTTGAGGGTTCTTTGTTCGAGAGTCAGAAGTGCTATCTCAATAAAGAAAGACAGCGTACATCTTATTGAAGCTTCCTGAATTATAAAACATGCTATGGTAGTTCATGCTGTTCCTTTAAACCTAGAGCAGAGGTTTATTGAGTTGAACCTGCTAGGGAAAAAAGTGAAATGACCCTTGGGAAAACATGGCAAATTGAGCTAAACTGCTGACTTTCCCTTTCCAACTGCTTCGGAGGAGTTAATTAGTTTGTGTTGTATTAAGCATAGTGAACACAAGAAGGGGGCTATACATGTAGAGTAGTAATTCCATGAGATTTTTTTACGATATTCAGTTTCACGTAGACATATATTTTCCTCACAGAGAAGAATGGGTGATAAGGCAGGCAGGATAAACGGAGAACTCATCTACGCAAGGACCATACAAACAACCATACTAGCATTTTGCCTATTCAAAAAATGTAGGCAGAATAGACAAGAAATATTTATAATGTATCTCAAATATGAATACTCATTCCAGAGTAACGTCATTTTTAGTTATAATTGCAACTTCCTTTACAGCTAATTACCCAGCTTTCTAGACTTCCATAGTATGAATACAAGTTTCCATCCCTCAGTTATATTCAGAAGTACAGTAAAAAAAAATTAATACAGCCTAAACAAAGTCATACATTTTGGAATAAAGAATGTAGGTCATGTTTACAGAGTAGAGTAATGTAGATGACAATTACTCTGAAAAAGATGAGAAGATCATAGTAGATAAGCAAAGTAATAGTGAGCTCTTTCAGTGATGAAGCAGCAAGAAAATCAATTAAATAAATCCCTGGAAAAATTAAACAGGGTACTGGCGAAGAGACACTAAACAATAGTTTAATCTTTCCTCTCATCAATACTGAAACCATGCTGGAACGGTATCTATGTTTTTACTCTTTACAGAATGAAAAATTGGAGGAATTTCTAAGAAAATTATTTGAGGGCTAGTGGAAATTATTTGCACAATGAGATTTTGAACTCCATTAATTCAGCTTTTCAATAACAAGCTATCATTGCTTTGAATAATCAATATGAATAAACTTACGGAGGGTTCACATTAGTAAGGGACATATTATCCTCTTCTCATACGGTCTCCATTGTTCATATGATGGTCCAGAACAACTCAGAATTATATATATAGCCTGGTTTATCAGTTCAATGTCCTCACTGAACATCATCTTGAATTCCATAGTAATTTCTCTGTACAAGTGATAGATCCATAGCAGAAGCCTTCTCTTTTGACCTGTAATGGAATCAGATGGAAGTATGGTATTCCAGTGGTCTATTTTGTATGATCTAACAAAGGGACAACCTGGGGTTCTGGTCTCTGCTCCAGGGACTGTTTATGTATTTTATGTTATAGAGTGTCCTTGGATGAAACATAGAAATAATCCTGAAACAAGAACCAAAATGCGAGAAAGGTCTCTCGCAGCTAAGGGGCCCCCTTTTAGACCTGCTAGTTCAGAGTCTTTCTCTCTGATCTTATAGCTCATGCATTCCCAGATTTACAGTAGTCCAGCTTCAACAAGAATTATAAAGTGCCTTCCTAACATCTTGTAATGCAGGGTAGGAAAATGCTGGTGTGTGAGAGCTGTGGGTATGAGAGCCCTGCCTGCTAGAGGAAGGTCACCCACTAAGTGGGTACTGTTCTAATCACTAGATCGTCATGTATCCTTGAATAATGATGTTTCTCAGAAACTTTTGTTGTCATTAATAATGTCAAACAGAGCTATGACTCTTCAACATCTTATTTGCTCCACTGTTTCTTGTGTTTAAAGACATTCCTTGTGACACGTAGAAGAAAGCAGCAGTTGATAGTTGTCTTGAACTTGTGTCAGCTGTGTGCAAAAGCCAAAATAATAAAGGCAAACACAAGTGAAAGGTTGTTTGCATACAGCTATGATCTACCAAGTTGTATCCCTAAGGATAATTCAGTTGTTTTAGAATTGTTTTGCTCAAATTACAAAGCACCTTTATGTTTGGACTAAGACTGGTTGAATTGAATCCATGCACAGACGCCCCTCATTTGTAAGGTGTTCTTCAAACCTGCAAATTCTTGACCTTGGTAGCTTAAGCTTTCAAAATGCTTCAGTTGCTGAAGATACTGCAGAGTGTACCAGCATTGTTATTGACAAAATACAGTGTCATCTATGAGTTATTTCAGTCATATTCATCTGTGACCTCTTTGATAGTAATGTGATACCAGATGGGAAAAAGTCTCTATGGTCAATTTTTTGTGGAGAGTTCAAATCAAGAACTCATCCCGGAAGGGAAAGATCAATATACAAAGACAATTCCCAGACTAGGCTAATTCACAGAATTAATCATAAGATCTGGGTGATCCAGCCCAAAACAAAACTTTGATCACAACTGTGCAGTTGTATATGTCTGACAAAATTTTAGGATCTGTTATTGAAAATTTGTTGAAATATGTTCAGCATTAAAACAGAAAATAAGAACATCAATAATCCACTGCCACTTGTTCTTGCCTCTGACACACAAAGGTTGTGCATTCTGTCCAGAACTCCACTTTCACTATAGAACTTATTAAATTGGAAAGGAAAAGATACTACAGCTGATATGCCAATGACAACAAAAATTTCTGTTAAGCTGTCCTGGAAAAGGTAATATCGTCTGCGCCCTGTGATTGTGTTCTAGGAAAAAGCAGTTGTCTTTTCTTTTGTACCCTTGCACATGATTTTGGTATATGATAACAGGAGGAAATTTGCTCACATCACACCTTTGCAAAGATATTTCATGACTGGCATTCGATTAAGATTTATTTGAACAAAAATAAACACTTTTGTGAGGTTTATCTCTAACCAAATCAGTCTAAAATTATCATAAGAGTTTCAGATTCTGTGACAATAGAGTATGAAACACTGGTTCGGAAAAAATTCAGATTTACTAAAGCAACGCTCCCCACTGACTGTTCTGTGCTTCACTTCCTTTCTCAAACTTTGCCTTGCCAGGGGACTGACATCATGGTAACTATAAATATTGCCTTGAGGAATGTTCCAAGGGACAAAGTCTTAAATATTTATTGCTTTTATGTCTTTTTTTCTTTTTTTGGTCAAATCATTTCCTAATAATATCAGATAATACAATGCAGATAGGTTTCATTTAACAAAATGTAAATGCTTATAGCATGTACGTCTACATCCCAGCTAAACACTCAAGGCATTATATAGAATCATAGAATACCAGGTTGGAAGGGACCTCAAGAATCATCTGGTCCAATCTTTCTTGGCAAAAGCATGGTCTAGACAAGATGGCCCAGCACCTTGTCCACCCAGATTCTTAAAATATTCTGTGTTGGGGAATCCACTACTTCCCTGGGAAGATTATTCCAATGGCTGATTGTTCTCATTGTGAAAAATTTACCTCTTGTGTCCAATCAGAATCTCCTCAGAAGTAACTTGTACCCATTTACTCCTTGTCTTTTTCATGTGATTCCTTGTAAAANAGTCTCCATCTTCTTTGTAGCCGTCCTTTAAATACTGGGACACGGTGATAAGATCTCCCCTA
>VYXH01001596.1:8603-21022 GCA_013397275.1 Burhinus bistriatus | reverse complement strand
CCCCACCCCCCCCTTAAACTGGGGACAAACTGGGGACAAACTGGGACCGCTGTCACCCCCGGGGTGGCACCAGCCCGGCTGCTCCCGAGGTACAAGCCCCCACACAGGGATGATTCCACAGAGAGTTCGGGGGGCACCGCCTGCCCCAGGAGAAGAGAGAAGCCACCACAGCGACCCCCAAAATCTACGGTTTTATTGCATAAAATCATACATACAAACGGCAACGACGCACGGCGATTTATCCTTTCAGCTTTGCATTGAATTACCCAGCCCGAGCAAGGAGAACGCCCCGTTTCGCATGCTGAGAAAAAAAACTGGATTTGTTCATTTTTTCACCTTCCCGGCGGATCCGGAGACTGAAAACCGGCGCCGGAATTGCTGAAAAACACCCAGGTGAGGGAATATCAGGTGTTCCTCTTCCCTTCCGCCAGGACGAATGGAAACACCACAATCCTCCCCGATTCGTCTGGGGCGGCGAGGCATCCCAAAGAGCTCGTGCACGGCCCCGCGGGGCAGAGACGCGGAGAATTTGGCTAAAAACATGAAGATGCCGACGGGCAAAACGCGCGTGAGCACGGCAGAAAGGGGAAAGATGAGGGAGGTTTCTCGGGGGTTCCCTTGTTCGCGAGGTCAGGCCCTCGGGTAAATCATCGTTTCACCCCCCAAAACGCCACACGCCGGCCTGGAGCGGAGACGTTGGACTCCGCGCCATTCCTAGAGCAAGCCATTAAATCCCAAATACAAGGCCTAGGTATTGCCAGCCTGTAAAAAAAAAAACAAACAAACAAACAACCCCCCCCCGTCCCAAAACAAACTCCGCACCATTTACAGTCACATTTATAAACGCGTTAAACATTAATGCTGTTGTGTAAAGAGGCTGCATATAAAAAATATATGTAAAAAACCCCAAATAGGGTTGTTAGGACGAGAATACAAAACTAGAATACCTACATATAATGCAAATTTTTTTTTTTTTTTTTAATCTCCATCTCAAAACAAAGAGTATTGCTGGAATGTTGCTCGGACACGCTGCAAGAGGAAGGAGAGGGCGCGAGGGGCGGCCGTCCCTGGGAACAGCTGAGTCCTGGGGGCTTTGTACCTCTGCCCAGGGAAAAAGAACCGGAGAAAGCTCAAAGCTGCGCTGAAAAAAGAGGAATTGAAGCCTGTCTTCAACTGATATTCCCGCTCAGCCACCACTGTCTCTCCTGGGATTGGGAACGTAGGGAGGGATACGGGAGTCACCTTGAACGAGTCGGCTGAACTTGAGCTGTAGGAACACTTTAAAGTCAGAAAGGGCATTTTTTTTTTTTTAACTCTAAACATCATATAGATTTAGTACTGTTACGTATACAAACAATAGGGAACTATTCATTTAAAAAAAATAGTGCATACAGACATTTGTGTTTCGGGAACATTTTGCTGCTCGTTTACAGGGAAGGGAACAAGCTCTGACGAGGTTTTGTCCAGCCCAGCCCTTGCGCCATTCCCTTCCTCCCATGCCGAGCTCTCACCGAGGAACAGCACGCTCGGCGCGATCTGCTGACCTGGAGAACTCCTCAGCCCTACCAGAAATCCTAAGAATTGTCCCCAATAACTGTTTCTTGGGCAGGCAGCTGCGACAGAGGGAGCCGGGCAGCGTAAATTAGGCGCAGCGAAGGGTCAGACCACTTTATCTGAGGCCAAACCCTCGCCAGAGCTTTCGCTGCTTGGGGCTGGATCCGTGCTCTGCTGCAAAGGATTAAACACAATTCTTGTTAAAAAAGGCTTAAGCACAGTTTTAGTTCACAAAGACTGGTATCCGCAAGGCTCTTCAGGGAGAGAAGCCGAGCAGTTTCCCCTCTTATTGCTAGCGAGTTCTGACACTCTGGCAAGGCTTTTTAAACCTTCCTTGAAAAGGCCAAGTCTGACATTTGGTTTGGAAGCTGCTCCGGAGAGAACAGCATGTCCATCTCTCATTTCTTGCAAGATTTAAAGAAAAATTCACATCTCCCCAGCTTGGCTTGGGGAAGCCAAAAAACACCAACGCTCCGTTTCCAGCAAAATAAACCGGCCAGTTCACAGGACAGGACTTCAGCATCTCCTCCCGGCCAGACTGGGCTAAACACTGCAAGAACCCAAAGAGGATTGAAAAGCCGCGGAGCAGGAGGCTCTGTCTGCTGCAGACTAATTAAGCTGCCAAGTCCGATCCCTTAAGAACCGCAGGGCCTTGTAGTTTGTTATTAGGTGCGTTATTTACTTGGAGAAAAAACTCCGTCCTACCCTGGGAGGGAAAAGCCAGAAGCAGGGGCAGACACAGCCACCCGACAGTTGCAGAGGGAACAGCGAATCCTGCCTGAGCTTGGGACTGGAATGCTGTGGGCTGATCCCCAGACTTAGGTCTGGCCAAAACAAAATCCCAGTTTTAAGTCCCTTTTCCATGCTTGGGAGTATTCCCCCAGGCAGCTTGCCTTGTAGCGTTAAAGAGAATGCGTTAGTTGTTTGGTTGGGTTTTTTTTAATTAGTGTGCTTATCAAGAAGGAGTTTTGAGAGACCCCCCCTCTACTAAAGAAGGAGAAGGGGGAAAAAAAAAAAAGCAGGTCTGCGTGACATGCATCAGCTCCAAAGAACAGGAGCCTTCTGGAGGAAGTGCTACATTTCATGGAATACTGCCCACTATAGAGTACCAACATACAGGGGAGGTCATCAGTGTGAACACTGAAAAGCTGCATTTTTAATGCCATCTTTAAAAAAAAAAGTGATGGAAGGAATTCTCTAGCGGATAGAAGGCTGAGGAGTAGGTCTGGAAGCAAGTATTAAAAGGTTTAAAAATCTGTACAGGAGCTTTTTTTGCCTTTTTTTTAAAAAAAAAAAAAAAATCTTTAAAATGTGCAAATGGGCCACAATTCTGGAAGAGGCATTGCATGCTTTACGTGACACGGGAGGGATCCCGTCAGCGTGGAGGTGTTAGTAGGTCTGGGGGAGCGGAATGACTCGCACGCCAGAGTCTAGCAGTTGGAGGAGTGCATGCTCCCCAGCTGGCCGGCCGCCAGCATCAGGATGTCTTTCTTCTCCTTATGGAAACGCAGCTCCTTCCCAGCCAGGCGGGCTTCGTCCAGCTCTCTCTCCGTTGAAGCCAGCTCTCTGGAAAGGGCCCCCGGGCTATTCTGCTCCCTGTTCACCCAGTCCATGGCCATCTGGTTCCGTATGTCATCGTCCAGTGCGCGGTGGGAGTAGTGAGCCAGGACCTCCTGGTGGTAACGGACACATGCAGGGCAGCTTAGGAAAGACAAGACACTACACGGGACACACGTCGCTTAGTAGCGTCTGGCTTCCTCGCCAGCTGAGGGAGCTTAAGGAGAAGGTTGTTGCGACGCTAACACACCTAGAGTACAACCGCTCCAGACACCCGGAGCCCGGACTCACCTGCCGTGAGCACTGCCTCTCCCGCATGGCTTTCAGGCTGCCGTTCCAATGCAAGAGCTGGAAAACGGTCATCAGCTCCTGCAACGGCAAGGGGCAGTCAGGCCGCGAGCAAAGGTGGGGGTGAGGATTCAGCCTTACAAGCTAGTTTCTAGCTACGGGAACAAGAAGTCAAGAAGGACTTTGCAACATCACACCCAGTCCTTTGCAACTGCAAGGATCACAGAGTATGCTGGCAACTTTGGAGTCTGTAAACAAAAGACTTCCAGCATTAATGAGTTAAGATTTAGCAAAAAGACAAGAAAACCACAGAAGCGGAGGAGGCAGAAGGCATCACCAATGTCCTAGGAGCCAGGATGCAAGGGCAAAGCCCAGCTCACCCCCTTAGGCAGAAATCCCCCGACCAGATGAGTGGATTACAGAGGCGACGAAGACGCTGATGCTTCACTCAGCCCCAGGGATTTCAGGATTCTGCAAGCAAGACTCTGTCATCTCGCAGCCTCCAAGCTAAACCACCAGCCAGAGCGGGTGACAATCCAATGTTTTCCAAGCAAACAGTTCTCTCTCAAGGCCACACAAATTTCCCTTCATAAACTTGCAGGGACTAGTTAGGCTTCCCAAAGACAAACACAGCCTAAGGAATATACATAACAGAGTCACGCTGTGTAAACAGGACCATTAATATAAACACTTCTGTCTTCCGCCTACTGAGTATTTCCATTCAAGGGAAACAAGCCAGACAAGAAGTCAGTTTCGGGAGAAGTTTGCCTACAGCAAAGAACCCCAAATACAGCGGCACTGCAGAATTAAGGCGCCTACTTTGAGATACATCCAAACCCTGCTTCACGGTCTGGAGCAGAGTTACGGTCTAACTTCTCCTCTAAAAATCCAGTTCCAGTTGGTGCACTTAACTGTCAGACTCGTCTGCGCAAGAATCGTTTCAAGTTACTTTTGAAGCCCAAGTTTAAATGAAAAGGATTCAGGAATCTCAAAGCACTATCATAACAACGTCTCTGTACGTGCAGGGACAGACGCCCTGCTCGATGAGGAGCGTGCTCAAAGGCTATCAAATCACACGCAGAATTCAGAGTGCTCTAAACAGTCTTATGTACCTGGCTGCTCTGCTCTGCTCGTAGGAGCGGTTTCCTCAGAAAGGCTGGAATAAAGCCCAGAAGAAGCTCATTTCTCGGTCATCTGTTCTGCACGGACTCCTTCTGCTCCGTTGCCCAGAGCTGATAAGCGTTATAGCAGCTTCCCTCAGCAGTTTGTGCTTTTCATTTCACAGATGTTTTGTCGTAAGGAGAGACAGACTGAGCACGTTTCAGTAGGATACGACGACTGCTCAGATAATGCTGTGGTTTGGGGGCAGGTAACGACAGTAATCAAGACTCCTAATTCCACAATCAAAATGTCTTTGGATGAAAGATCTTCACCAGCTTTCACAAGGGAGGATAAAAATGGAATGGGTCACTTAATGCCATGAGTACCTGGAGGTATCGTCTGGACCTCTAGCACCAGCTACCTAAATGCTATGTCGCTGAAAACACTGGATCAGAAGGCGGCACTACCCTTTCACAATACTGAGCCATGCAAATATCAAAGGGCATTTACAGAGAAAAGCCCAATTCCAAGTATTTTGCTGCTATACCAGCACCTGAAAGCGCCACAAATCCTGAGTCGTCTCCTAAGAGGAAAGCCCTACTTTTGTTTTGAATGCAAAGCACTACGGATGTAGCTGAAAGAACAAACCAACCCCGCCTTGAACCGTGTCATTCAATTATAAACCGTACCTGGAACTCCAGCATTGATTTTCCCTTGTTGGATTCCAGCATGAAGCGGAAAGCACCGATCCCGGTGTTGGGATTATCAGCTTCCTCTCGATTGCCCTGCAAGAGACATTTCACACAAGAGCTGCAATTCCCAACCAAGCAGGGCTCACCTGGTACCTGCCACTTCTGCTACACCATCTCCGCTTCGGCAATTCCAGCTCAGATTAAGGAGGACAGCCTTAGGCACCTCAGCCTTGCGCCGGCAGACGCGCTTACCAGTCTACCTCAGCCTTGAACACTTGCATCGTTCACTGCAGCTCTCATGGAGCAACAGAGCCCGCTCTGCTTTTCACAACGCCACTTGAAATGGGATTTTTTTTCTGCTGCCCATGATGGCGATTTCAAAGTTCTTACAATACTGTGGGTACCATCAAGCATCACGTGGCTGCACAGCAAGAACTCCCTCCAGGATAAGGTATAATTAGGGCAGTAAAAGAAGAATGCAAAGCTCCCGCTGCTAGAAACGAACGTTTCTGGAAAACATTTGGTTTAAAGAAAGCTAACCCATGGGACAACCCGGTCACAGAAAGGCCACACGAATCAACATCTCAGTCTTACTGTCCTACCCCTGATCTAAGGGCAGCACAATCAAACTCGAGAAGAGTGTGAGACCGTGTGGGAGGGGAAGCAGGAGAACAAGAATTAGAGCTACAGTTAAAGTTGTAATACTCAGAAGTCACTGAAAAAAAACTGACATAAAGAGTTCCAGATGTAAAAGAAAACTTCTCTTCCCGCAATTTGAGGTTTTTCCCTAGTCAATCCATCCCCATCAGTCGCAGCCATCTGGGTACTGAGAAGCCTTACGTTGAAAGATGCCAGGGCCTCCGACACACTCTTCTCAATGAACTCATCTGTGATCCTCCGGGAGGGATGCTCGTTAAAGACTGAGTTCATTAGCGCAATCTTCGCAGCGCTCCTTCGGGCTTCAGCCTTAGTTGGACAGAACTGAGGAGAGACAAACACCATCAGGACAGAAAGACAGCGAGATGACCGAGATCCCTTTGGCCCCATGCTCCGAACTTCTCCCCCACCGCCACACGAAATGGGAATTAGGTGGCAGTGTTGGGTAGTTTTGGAAGGTCGCGTTCTCAGACATCCTGAAATCATTAGGAGCTAGTTTTAAACCACAGCTATCCCAACCATGCTAAACACAAAAATTAGGCAGGCAGCTGAACTCAGCACATAGCATCTGCATCAGGAAACGCCACCAATCAGATCGTCAACAAAATTAATGAGCTTAAAACCAAAATGTAACCAAATTCCTCTTAAGCACAAGGATTTCTCTTCAGGATGGGTAGACCATGTAGCTGCTAGAACTGTTTCTTTTGGATCCGTTCTTCAAACCAAGACTAGAGAGTAACTGCCTAAAGCCACTGCAGCAAAGGAATCCGAAATGCAGTCAGGACCCCTTGTGATTGTTGGACCTTAATCTTTTGGGTGAGGTATTTGGGTTGGACGTCTTCCTTTAAAACAGAGAGAGGGGAGGAACTATTGATCCGATGTCATGATTCCATTTCTAGAGTCTTTTGGCACCTTGAGAAGAGGTTCGAGGTCAAATCCAGAGCCCTTGCAAGGAAATATTACCCCACCAGTTTGTCCGAGCTGCATGTAATGTACCTACATTTACATAGCGTAAATACATCTCACCGCTTAATCCTGGGAAGGAGAACGAAGTACCAAAACCAGCCAATCTAACAGTCTTCTCTGATACCATGTACCTTACCTCAGCACTGCAAAGTTCCAAGTCGGTCACGTGTAGGGAACAGAGAACACACAGCGAAGTAAAACTTACAGCCAAACCTTCCCCGACTGAAGTCGGGTGGGGTTTTATAGACAATTGGGAACACTCACTAGCCAGCTTGCAATGAAAGAGGGTTGCAGTCAGACCCATGTCATTCTCGTGCTTCAAACCAGCAGGAAAACGTTAACGCTGTGCCCACTGCAGAAAGGTGGTATTTGAGCACTAATTCTGGTGGGGAAAGATTCTCAGGGCACCCACGTCAGAGGGCTTTGGAGAGCGAGCCATGCTGCAGGGAGAGCCCCAACCAAGCAATCGTACCTGGAAACTGCCAAAGCAGCTCCCTCCCGGCAAGGTGACGTAGCAGACGTAAGGGGGACTGTTGGAAGGGACCATCTCGTACACCACGAGGGCTCCGTTCTTCAGATCGGCTCCACGCGACTGCTTCATCTGCCAGAACTCCTGGAGGGCCTCCACGACGTTCACTGGGAAGACAGAAACAGAACCAAGTTCGGACACAGAACACAAGCGCCTGGAGAGATGGTTCCCTCAGGTATCACCCACCAGGAGCAGCCGCATCCAGAAACACAACGGCATAAATATCAGCATATTCCCACCTCCGCGAGCAGGGCCCTGCCCAGGGAGCTCGGTTATGTCTCGTACTAAAAACCGTCAGCTTCAAGGGAAGCTGTAAGTGCACGATGTCAACACAAACACGCCTCTCCCAGCAAGGGAAACGTAAGGAGAACCACCTAGTTGTAAAGCAAAGCTTCCTACAGATAAAGCTCTTCTAGTTCCAACGGACTTGGGGAAAAGGTGTCAGAAGAGGGCTTGGGAAAGGCTGCAAGGCAGCAGGGCAGCGAGGCGCCCGTCCTCCCTAAGAGGGCTGTCGACAGGCTCAGCAGGTTTGCTCACCTGCCTCAGCTGATCCTCAATATTGACATTCTTACATTTAAGATAAAAATAAAGCAGCTGACCTGCGCGTGCACTGACAGACCTGCAGAAACCACCTGCCTTTGTGCTGAACATCACGTACCTAGGCTCAAAACAACAGGATGGAGACACAAGAAGTGACCCGAGGCGTAAAGCTGCCCAGCTGTGGCCTTCTGGCAGAACTCCCTGTAATTTGGGTGGGAGTATCCGACTGCACACAGAGCGTGTAACAGCACAGAGGAGGATGCAGACAGCTCACTGGAGAACCTCCTTTGCGCCATTTGGCATGGGAGGACGTATAACCAAATGGTGAATCACGGGATAAAACCGGGATTAGCTTTGTTACAGTAAGTGTTTTTTCCATCCCAGTTAGGAAACCAGAGCCTAAAACATTAGCCCTCGCCGACTTTGATAATTACAGTCTTTTCAGGAGAAGTCGTTCTTAAGCAGGCACCTCTTCTGGAGCACCCGATTTGCTAGATGAGGTTTGAGCACTCACCCGGCTTTAACGAGCCACCAGCTAGCCCACACCCCACACAGGCCACCAACACACACAGCCCTCCCCACAATCAGCTTGTAGCCCAAATCCATGAGATTAAATTCTTCTCATTTTAACACGCACGCAAGAATTAGAGGTGTTTGCTGTAACAAGGAGCCAGCTGTCCTGTCGTCCTCTTAATTTCCGAACCCCCAGTGTCGCGAGGACTTCCTTTGAGCTGTTCTAAGTTTACCCATCCTTTATTTTGTCAAGGTTTGGGCAAGAAAAACAACCCTCGTAGTGTCTAATGCTCTAAGTCCCATCGAATTTGCTCTAAGCTTCTTTCTGTGCTGAAGAGTTTGACAGGCGGCTGTAGAAAATGCCTGCCCTCAGCTCTTCCTCAGCACTCCTTCCGAGCCTTTTTAATCTCGGCAATCGCTTTGAAGCGAGGCGATCTGCAAAACAGATTACAGTAACTCCTCACCGATGCAAGAGCTGTTAAAAGGACGCTACCCCAGAGTTCCCGTTTTCAGCAAAATGAGAAAAATACCCCGAAATCCCCAGGCCAGCTCTCCTGTGAGGACCTGCATACGACGCAGTACGCACCAAGGCAGAGCCCCAGGTGAGAGGAGGCTGCTTTTCCCAACGTCTCCCGGGGCGAGCCATAAAAGGGAGGTAAATTTGAGGCCACAGGCGAATGTGCGATGCCAAGCCCGTCACGGCCACCCCGGCTGAGCTTTTTAGTTGCCCACACAGCGCTGTAACTTTTTAGGTCTTCAGCCAGGCGGCTTTCAGGAAGATAGCGAGCTTGAGCCTTTTATTTTGTTTTATTGCTTTCTGTAAGATGAAGCCAGGCGAGGAGTCACCAGCACAGTAGTTCCTCACTAAGCATTTCCCTCCTCTTTCAGCCACAGGCTTTTCAGGGCATTTGTCGCTTTGGATTAATTTCAGGTTTAATTTGGGTGGGTTTGGTTTGTTGTTTTGTTTTTTTTTTTTTGATGAAACATGCAAGACAGGCAATTTTCCACTGAAGACTAACAAAAAGCCGTACAAACAATACACAGTGCCCTGCCAGTTCTCCAGCGCACCAATACCCAGACAGAATTCCCATCCATCCAGGCAGATTCCCTCCCCAGGGATGGTGTCAGTCATGCACATAATCCCCAGCGGATTTGGGGAGACAATGCTCGATTCAGTAACGGCTTCAGGGGCCGTTTGGCACGGGGCAACTGAGACTTCACAGCAGCGACCACACAAGAAACTGCAGAGAAAGCCGAGCTACATCAGACAACGCAAATTCTCACAACACACGGAATTACTCTGAAAATTCAGAGAAATTACAGTTTGGTTTAATTTAGTGAAGTCTGAGAAGCTGGCGTCAAAAGCAGGTTAACGAGGAAATGCTGTGCAACACAGGCACGGGCAGAGAATTGTGTTTTCAGCCCAAGACAAGGGTTCCTCTATGCCAGACACCGGCTGGGTACTTTGTTAGCGACTGGAGCAATAGGTCAGACAGCTGAGAAGCATCCAAAAGAGGTTTTCTTCCCAGACTGGATTCAATGCTTCCAGCTGCCACAGGCAGGACGGTTTTAGGAGACGAGCGGGTAAAATACCTAATTGAAACTCTTACAAATGCTTCAGAACAATGTGCTTTTATAGGGCTGGAGAGCAAACCGCGCCGCTAGGAAGAGAGCCCTGCCCATCTGTCCCCTCCTCGGCATAGCTCCAAACACCGGCCGAGCACCGCAGCCTGCCGAATCCAAAGTGAAATCTTAGTCTGAATTTGCTCCGGATCGATGATTTTCAGCCTTGCTCATTCACCCCCCCCGCCGTCCTCCCATTAAATCACAAAATAGCGATGTGGGGCAAAGAGGCAGGAGATGGGAAGTTTTTCTGCTTTTCAGGAAGGATCCTAAATCCTGTTATGTCTCATGCTTGTGGGGGGACGGTCCTTGAGAAAGCAGGGACACCTTCTGCACCCTGAAGGATTTTAATCCCATACGGAGCACAGAACGCAATGCAGCGCTCAGGCTGGGGAGAGGACGGAGAGAAAAACGACTGCGTGGTTTCAATGCAGGTAAAGATGCGGGAGAAGCGACGTATTCCTGGCACTGCACATGCGGTTGTGTTTAACGGGAAACCCAACATGTAAAAAAGCTATTTTAAATGCCTGCAAGTAGAACAAGTCTCTCTAGCAGCCCAAAACACTGGAACTCTCACTATCGGCATCAGTCGATACCTTTTAGTCTGTTTGTTTGTATTTCTGAGGGCAGGAACTGGAAACGCTGATCTTCCAGAAGAACTGTCACCCATCTGGGGGGGAGAGACCCGCAGATTTACAGAGCACAGCTTAACCCACCCGGGGCGGCTCCTGCCAGAGGCTTAGCCTTTGGATTTGCCACTCCACAAAAAGACGAAGAGGAGCCGGGAGACACAAAGCAGAGCCTGCTCTGACCATCAGTCATATCTGTTTATTGCTTTGGAGCATAACCTTGTATCCCGGCGCTGTGTATACGATAGCACATCTGACTTGCATATTAAATACAGAAGAGTAAGTGATTCCACATGGCGCTGAGTTCCTCTGGAGCCAGACGAGCAGCGGTCCCCCCGCCAGCACTCACCATTTGGAAGCCTGCGACCGCCTCTGTTGGACCTGCTGCCGCAGCCGGAAGAAGTCGGGAACTCAAAATAGTTGCAAAGTGTCTCCTTTCGGGTGGGGTGGAAGATTCTTTCCATCACAAGGCCAGTAAAATATGTGCTTTAACCTTTTTTCCCCTCGCTTCTGTACTCTTTTTTTTTTCTTTCTTTTTAAAAGCGTACAAGAAGCCTCTCGCACGACCGGGCGCCTCTGATGCAATACTTGGAGCCCCGTGGCGACGGAGCGTGGTGGAATACTTAACACCCCCACAACAGCCTCTTCCAGCCCCAGCAGCCTGCAGAGTCGATTTCTCCTCCCAGCCACGGGGTTTTTCATCGACAAGGTGCAGCCGTGCAGAGCACAGAACTGAGGGAGATCCCAGGAAAACTGCAGCCACCGGGAACGGCCAAGGATTGCCCAGCAGAGCCCTCTTCGACGCTGTCTTTGTTGAAAGAAATGAGCTTTTTTTTTCTTTTTGGCCTGACATCAAGGTGAAGTAAAGGAATTACATAGAGGACTGAATCACTACGGCACAAGAAGAATCCTCCTTCTTAAAAACATTAAAAAAAAAAATCTAAAAAACTTTAAAAAAAAACAAACAGAAAACCCGTCTCCACGTTCTCCAACTTTATCACACGTTTACCTGTTAGACGCACAGCACAAGTAGGAAACCTCCTCAGCTTTAAACCGCTTGCCTGCCCAGCTCAAGTTCCTACGCCTGCCTTGGTGGTCACCTACATACTTGCCTACCCCCACCTCGTCTTCTTTCCCTAATTTACAAGAGCAAAAAACCCAGGTCAAATTAGCTATCTGGGAAGGGTTGATCCCACAAAAACTAAAGTTTGCGTTAAGCTTTCTAAGAAAAGGAAACCCGTGAATGTATCTCAAGCTTGACCCCGGAAACCACGAGACTCCTTAGGGAAAAGGCAGCCCCAGAAAACCCACAGACTCCGCAGTTTTATTTTACTCACTTTTACTTTACTCACTTTCTCGGTTTTGGCGCGAGCGGCCCCAGATAGACGGGGCTGGAGCAGGGATCCTCCCTTCCTCCCCACGCTCACCTTTGTGGTCGCCCAATCCACAAGGAGCTCACTCTGCAGGGCTGGGAGATCCCAAGCACGAGGGTTGAGACAGCAGCAGACAGCGGAAAAGTCTCCACAAATGGCACAAAACGCTCATTACTGACGTTTAACCTAACGACAACAGTCAAGGATGCCTCCTCGGTCAGCCTCACAGCCCATCACACGGGCAAACCACCAGCTGAACGCCGCTGGGATAGGGAACACCAGCACACAGCCATGGGAGAGGGTCCTGACTCTCTTTTCTCTACGTCATGGATCTGCAGGGAAAAGGATGCTGAAAGCTTGGTGGCGGGAAGCAAAGGGAAGCAGGACCCTCGCCCAA
>VYXH01001595.1:0-11362 GCA_013397275.1 Burhinus bistriatus | reverse complement strand
AATACCTGGAGTTGCAGAAGCGCGCAGCCGAACTGCTGCCCCCGGCTCTTGTATCTTCCGGGGTGGGGGGTGGAGTGCGCGCCACCCAAATCTCGCTTCTGCGTCGGCAGCGGATTTGGAAAGGGTTTTTATTTCTGTTTTTTATTTTTGCTCCCTCCGTTTATTCCTGCGAATGGAGAGTTTGGTGGGTGGCCTTCCCCCCTCTCAGATCTCCACTTTATATTCTTTTTCTATTTAAAAAAAGGGGGAGGGGGAGGAGAAAGCGATGCAGCACATTCTGATAGAAGGGAGAGCAAACTAGCTTCTCTTCCCTGGCCACGCGAGCCTGCTTTGCACCCTATAAGGTGGCTGGAAGGAGAACATACTGTCTGCAGGAGAATGAACGTTGCGCTGTCTCCCAGCAAGTGTTGGAGCATTAGGAAACCCTCATTAATAGTGAGGAAAGTGGAAGATTGTGTTTTTTTGGTTTTTTCCCCCCTCTTACCCATGTGTCATTTCCAGCCTTGTTTGACTGCAAATGATTTCAGTAAAGGAATCCAGTAGCTTTCTGTGTTCAGTCTTGCATCCTTTTTACAGCTCTGTGGAATCTACATACTTTGCCTGAGAAAAGCTGCAAAGACTTGCTGAGCAAAAATTTTGGATACCAGATTTGTAGATGATAGATATGGGGAAAAAAACCCTCTACAGCTGTTTTGTCCATTTCTATCTTCCCCAGCACCTGCTGTTTCTGCATTGTTTCCCATGACATTTTTAATATAAAAGATAACAGAATATTTCTAACTCTCTACCTTCTCCTTTCTCCTTTTTTTCAGTTTCCTTTAGAAACAATGTGAAAATGCCATTAAATTTGGTGTGACTTCAGATTAATTCTAGCTCTTGGGTTACCTTTCTGCAGTTTCTTAGAGTCAGTTTTCTGCATTGCCCTATGTATGTGTGGGGAAAAAGCTGGAGGCATTCATTTCTTGTACTCATATAGGGCCTACCTTTGGTAGATTTTTAGGACCTAAGAGAATGAAGTAACCTTTCTAAGTTGTTACAACAGTTATTGTTTCAGATGTTTGTTTAATATTCTGTGGATTGATCAATTAAAAAAAAAATTGCTTCAAGCTATGCATCATTGCTCATTTTTATAAGCTTTGCTAGCCTTGTTATCCAGTATGTTCAATTTGGAGGTTATTCAGCAATTTCCCTCTAGAACTTAAGCTCTGTTTAAAAGATCAGAGAAAAAATGCATATGTAAATATATATGCTAGTTGTGATCAACTTAAAACATGTCCAGTCATTTTGCATTGATATTTTTAGGTTTTATTCTTTTCTGTGTTTTTTTCAGCATCACTGTTTATCTTTACATTTCTTTTCAGTTTTTACTGTAGCATTCTGTGACATTGCATGTTGTGTTTGATGATCTAAAAATAATTCAGAGTACTGAATTTCTCAGGAGAAATACATTGCATGTATTTAAGATACTCTTTTTAACATAAAGCATGAAGGCCCTTTAATTAGTTTGTAGACATAAATTAAAAATTGGACTCCTGCAGCTGCCACATTATTTCTTTGTGGAAACTCAGCAAATAATAAATATGTAAGGAAGCGTTTCTAATATAGTAGATACAAAATATGAAAACATATTTTTTATCACTGCATATCTTGTTTATTCTAGCTAAGCAACCAGTTTAAGAGGCTGTAGCATGCATTTTATTTAGAAAGCCTGAGGCCTGATTTTTCTTTTATATGTTCTGTAGTTACAGGAACAAAATTCCATTGATCTCTGGTGGAATTACTCTTGGTACAAATGAGAGTGAGAAGAGCATAAGACACTTAATTTCTTGTAATATATTCCTTTATATTTCCTGAATGTCTTTTGAGACCAATCCTTCATTTATTGCTTATGTCCTGCTCTTGATTGGAGTGGGTCCCACAGTCCTAGTCAAAACATCCACCGACTCCCTGGGAATGTTGCCTGAGTAAAGATCCGCATCTGGGAAGAAGGCCATGTGCACTGGGAATTTTGCAGGTGGGATATTGCATGGTTGGGTCGGGCATGTGAAACCCATGGTGGTGCAAAGGGTTGGCCGTGGGCCAGGTGGCTGACACTGAGCAGGCGGGGTATGAATGGGCAGCAAGGGTTTCCCCTTGGCTCCGAGAAGTGGGAGAGAAAGCTGGGGTGGTGCTGGTAGGAATAACAGCTGCAGTTTCCCACGCATTGAACAGCCTCCACCACTTGGTACCTAGGTGCCTTGGCTCTATTTTGGCCCATAGATAAATAGCACTTTAGAGCTTAATAAACACTCTCTTTCCAGTCCAGGTATTACTTTATTCCTAGTTGGATCACCATCCAAATCCACTGAAATCAGCAGAAAGACCTCTAAAGCACTTTTGCATCAGCCCTGTGAGACTCAGCTGATGAAACTTGGTATGGGAGGACATAGGAGTACTTCTGCCTGGTGCTTTTCTTAGTTTTCTTCCCCTTCCTAGTTGTTTTTGCACAGTTTTCTCTTCTGATGGATAAAAGACAGATTTCCAAAATACTGTGCCTCTAATAGAATCATGGAATCATTTAGGTTTGAAAAGACCCTTAAGATCATTGAGTCCAACTGTAAACCTAACACTGCTAAGTCCACCACTAAACCATGTCCCTAAGCACCGCATCTACAGGGATGGTGACTCAACCACTTCCCTGGGCAGCCTGTTCCAGTGACTGATAACCCTTTCAGTGAAGNACCCTATCCTCAAGCATATCAACGCTCCCGCCCAACTTGGTGTTGTCTGCAAACTTACTGAGGGTGCACTCAATCCCCTCATCCAGATCATTGATAAGGATATTAAACAAAACTGACTCCAATACTGAGCTTTGGAGACCACCACTTGTGACTGGCCACCAACTGGATTTAACTCCATTCACCACAACTCTTTGGGCCTGGCCATCCAGTCAGTTTTTTACCTAGCAAACAGTACACCCGTCCAAGCCATGATTGGCCAATAAGATTAGATTTTTGTCCTTTTGCTTAGGGTGCTGACATGTGCCGGTCTCAATCTGGAAAGCATGTGCCCATGCTAAAATTGTTTATCATAACACAGCTTAATCATAATAATTGTTTTGTAGTATTGATGTTATTAGAGATAAACTGAACTCCAAAGTGAAGCCTGAATTAAAATCATGAAATCAGCCATTGAAGCTCAAACTAAGAGATAAGGAGCAAGAATGGTGAGAGTAAAATTAATATATAAATATTGTTAAATCCATACACTATAGGTACAATGGCACATGAGTAATTCTTAGCAAGATTACTTGAGCAAAAATATTAATATGATAGTAAATGAGTCACTTTAAGTGTTTTCAGGATTTTTTGTAAAAAGCCTGATCTAATATTTTCTCTTTAAGTAAAATGTACTGTTAGTATATATCTCAGTGACTCTTCATAGTCCTTGCTATCAAAGTATCTTCTTGCAGTGCAAGTATATTCCTGGCCTAGTTTAGCAGGTCATTAATACGTTGTCTTATGATTATTTAGGTGAATGAGGTTTGAAATTATTTGTTGCATTTCAGGAAGAACTGCTTCTCAACAAAATAGTAGGTGACTTTAGCTCTTCCCCTGTAAAAGAGAGAGGTGATTGTGTAGTGTACACATTTCAAAACCACAAAGTAAATTTCTAATGCAGATATATAAAGCACTCTAGAATTGTTAATAATTAAGACAGAATAAGTAATTTATAGAGTAAATTATTTAACAAGTCATGTGACCCTGTGAATTTAAGGTATGTTTAAATTCATATGAAGCTCAGTGCTGTTGTTATTTTGGGTCTTTCTCATTTTAGAATTTTAGACTCTGTTGTAGATTAAATATGTTATAAAACTGTCAACAGAGCTTCTCAACCCCCATCCCCTTCCTCCTGAAAACACTTTTGGCTGTGCAGGATGGCACAACTTATCTGGATTTAATGTTTATTTCTGGTGTTTTGGAATGATACAGTAAAGTACAAGGCATCGGGCTGCAAATTATTAAAGGGATTTTGGACAGTTGTGATAAAATAGCTCCTTTTAGGAATCTGTCCATTTTTTTTCATCTTCCTTTAAAGATCTTCGTTGGTTACAGTGAGTTGAAAGTAAGCATTATGAAAATCAGTTTTGTAACTTCCAGGCTCTAAAAATACCCCAAATATCACAAACCATAGGGTTTTATATAGTCTGGTTTCTTTTTGTTCTCAGCTAACCTTTTGCATCCCTTGTTTTAATCCTTGTTCTTCCAGTCAGTGAGGACTCATGGGGCTCCTTGGGAACTTATCTGGGGTTGTTTCTGGCATGCTGAGACAGTGCAAGCTGGCTCTTGCTGGAGGAGGGCAGCATCCTTCAGGTGTTCAGTGTTGTGCAGGATTGGGCTGTAGTAGTTCTATGTCTTTAGTCACTCAAGAGTGTTAAGAGAGGTTTGGGATTTATATACTAAAATGAAGGTAATTTGTATGAATTTGAGACTTTGGTCTAGAGTATGTTGTTTTCATGAAACTTGCACTTCTTTCCATACCAATGAGAAAACAGAAGGCCCAGGAGTCCAGCTTCCAATATCTTTAGAATGGCATTTACCAGATTTTTTCAGATTCTATTTTTCCTTTTTTATTTTAATGCTGAAAATATAAGAGAGAAAGCGGCCTATGGAGATTCTAGATCTTGATTCACTCTAAACCAAAAAATTTTCCATAACTAAGTAAAGGTTTTATTTTTCCATCTTGAATTAGTTTTAAAGTAAGAGGGGAAAAAAAACCCCGTACTTTTTGGTTGCAGTTCTTTCTCTCCAGTGTTTGTCACCTGTCACTGCAGCAATATTTAACACCACGTCAATAAAGGTGGCTAGTAGAATTTCTTTGCCCAAGCTGGATGAGTATAGTAGGTAATGAAGCATAAAAATGATGAAAAACAGAGCAGAGAACTTTAAAAACCCTCTCAATACTTTATTGATGCTAAATGTATCTTGAGCTTGTTATATTTGGAAAACCTCTCTTTGAAAACTGTCCTTTAAAAAGTGAAGCACTCTTTGTATTAAATTATCATTTATGTGAATTTCAAATGGAGAAATAAATTCATAGAGGTTTGAAAGCCATATGCCTATGCTGCATGGGTTATGAATACAATCTATTACTGGACACTGTTTGCATTTACAAAGATCTACTTATACAAATGTATGTAGGCACATAGCTGATATTGAAATCAAATATATTGGGGATGCACCTTAATTCCTTTTTGATTGTGGGCCTAAGTTTTCAGAAACTACATAAAGCAAAGCAAACCAAACTAACATCCCCTGAAATATGCATATGGAGATCTTGTTACTTATATAGCTAAAATTAATCGTAACATTACAGAATCATAATGCACTTATGGGAAAGGAGCCATTCCATGAAAATTCTATTGTATGTATATTTTTAATACATATTTTTAATATTTTTTAAAATTTCCTGGAAGAAAATGACGTGTATTGACTGATCATTATCAACAGCAGTTATAGCTGAAATGATTAAATATATTTAATACCAGGTTAGCTACTCTTGTTTCTGACATTCTTGAAGATCAGATTTCAGGTCAATATTCCGTAGTTCTTAGCAGGGCCTGAAGAAACAAAATTTTTTTACAGAACTAAGAGAAAGTAGAATAAAGCAGACACAAGACCCAAAGCATTTCTAAAAGCAGTTTAAAAGATCTCTAAATGGTGAGACTGACTGGCTCGTAGTTCCCCAGGTCATCTTTTTTACCCTTTTTGAAAATGGGGGTTATGTTCCCCCTTTTCCAGTCAGCAGGAACTTCACCAGACCGCCATGACTTCTCAAATGTGATGGATAGTGGCTTGGCAACTACATCCGCCAGTTCCCTCAGGACCCATGGATTAATCTCATCAGGTCCCATGGACTTGTGCACCTTCAGGTGCCTCAGCTGGTCTTGGACCTGGTCTTCTCCTACAGTGGGTGGTTCCTCATTCTCCCAGTCCCTGCCTTTACCTTCTGCAACTTGGGCAGTGTGGTTAGAGCCTTTACCAGTGAAGACTGAGGCAAAAAAGTCGTTGAGTACCTCAGCCTTCTCCATGTCCTGGGTGACCAAGTCTCCCATTTCCTTCCTGAGTGGGCCCACATCTTCCCTAGTCTTCCTTTTGTCCAATATATACCTATAGAAGGCTTTCTTGTTGCCCCTGGCCAGATTTAACTCTATCTGGGCTTTAGCTTTCCTAACCTGATCCCTGGCTTTCCGGACAATTTCTCTGTACTCCTCCCAGACTACCTGTCATTGCTTCTACCGTCTGTAGGCTTCCTTTTTCTGTTAATTTCAGAGAGTGCCATTAGTTAGAAGAGACTTAACTGAAAAGTAAAACTACTGAAAAGGGTATTGGTTCTGTTCTATCTCAATCCAGGACAGTGTCCCTGGCAGTCCACCAGACCCACGGCATCACTTATGAGCCTGTGCTTGCTATCAGTGATTGGGTGAGTTGTTGTATGGGTGCATTGTTGCTCATGTTTCTTACTGCCTCAATAAAATTTTGTTTATAGTGTCTTGTCAGACAGGAAGGCGATCAAGTTCACGGTGATGTTCGCCACCAATGGGATGAAGGCAGCTTCCAGCAGGTTATTTGATTCACTTTATCAATGAAAATAAATCCAGAAATGGAATGTTTTTCAATTCAAGGATAAATCATGGAACTAAAAGTTATATGGACTTGATTTGAAACCAACTACTGAAGCTCTCTGGGCACTCATAGGGGAAATAATGATCAGGCAGAGTAGGTTTTTACTCTGGATCCTCTTGGGAGCCACTGGGAAGTTGTATTTTTGGAGCCCTGAGGATTAATTCTGTCAAGGTTGGGGTTGGTCCTGGTACTGTGACTGCCTACAGCATTGCTTGGATAGGGCGAGTGGACACTGCTCTTCTTGCAGGCAACCCTTGCACAGAGCTGCCTGGGCTGATGAGGAGCAGCTCCTTATGAGCTTTTCTGCTTTGCCTACTTTTCCCAAGGCAAGCGAGTCTCCCTGCAGATGGACAACGTGTTCACTGCTGCTGTCGCCGAAATCATTGCTTCACCTTTGCTTTTGTTCGCTTGCATTTATAGGAGCTCTGTAGCAAAGCAAAGGCAGCAACAGAGCAAATGGGAACACCTCCTGGTGGTTCATCTTGGGTAGGCATTTCCCTCTTTCTTTGGAGAGGTCATTTGCAGTTCTGTGCCTGTCCCACTGTGTAGTGGTACCTCCATACAGTTATAGCAGGGCACACTGCACCTGAATTCAGAAACTACTTTTTTAGGGTATGTTGTTGTGCAATTAATTTTTTGCCTGTAAATCTATTATGTAGCACCCCTCAATGTTATATGTGAGGACTTATTTATTGTTCAAAATCTGATTTTTGCATGAGTTTTACTCTTAGGTAGGACCAAGGTCAGCTTACCCTGTTATTTTTAGGCTACTCCTGAGAGTTATTTTGGGCTTTTCAGTTTCAGGCCAAGTTTGGGGGTGGCTAATGATGCTGGTGCTGATATGACAGAAGCAGTCAGCAGGTGGGAGATGGAAACCTAGAATTCCAGGTGACAGAAAATCGGCCTTGATAACTGCATCATGAACAAACATGGAGCAAAGCAATTCAAATAAGACTCAGAGGGGATCTCATCAATGCTTATAAATACTTAAAGGGAGGGTGCTGGGAGGATGGCACCAGTCTTTTTTCAGTGGTGCCCAGTGATAGGACAAGAGGTAATGGGCACAAACTTGACCATAGGAAGTTCCGTCTAGACATGAGGAGGAACTTCTTTACATTGAGGGTGGCAGAGCACTGGAACAGGCTGCCCAGAGAGGTGGTGGAGTCTCCGACTCTGGAGACATTCAAAACTCGCCTGGACGCCATCCTGTGCAACCTGGTCTAGGTGACCCTGCTCTGGCAGGGGGGTTGGACTAGATGATC
This sequence comes from Burhinus bistriatus, assembly GCA_013397275.1. Classification (NCBI taxonomy): domain Eukaryota; kingdom Metazoa; phylum Chordata; class Aves; order Charadriiformes; family Burhinidae; genus Burhinus; species Burhinus bistriatus. Next base: position 3,435 of record VYXH01001595.1, on the reverse strand, counting down.
TCCAGAGGTCCCTTCCAACCCCGGTGATTCTGTGATTCGGTGATTCTGTGATTCTGTGAAGTGCAACCTAACTTAGTATTTTGCAATAACTAACTCAGTGTATTGATCTGGATGCAGGAGTTGAATGCACCATTAGCAAGTTTGCTGATGATACTAAACTGGGAGGTGCTGGTGACTCTCGCGAGGGCCAAGAGGCCCTGCAGAAAGGGATCTGGGGGTGCTGGCTGACAGCAGGCTCAATAGGAGTCAGCAGTGTGCCCTGGCAGCCAAGAGGGCAAACAGCATTCTGGGGTGCATTAAACACAGTATAACCAGCCAGTCAAAAGTGGTGATTATCCCTCTATATTTAGTGCTGGTGCAGCCTCACCTTGAGTATTGTGTGTAGTTCTAGGCCCCACAATTTAAAAAGGATGTTAAGGTACTTGAATGTGTGTCCACTGCTGAAACAGAAACAGTGAAATGGTAACACTTCTAGGCTTCTTATGGAAGAATCTGTTGATAGAACTCTAATTGGGGCTGGGCAAGTTATTTATTTATTTTTCATCTTGGTTTGGCAGTTAAGACAACAGAAATCTTTTGGTTTTAGATTTAAAGAAAATATTTTTTACCTTTTTCGTTTCTGAACCATACATATAAAAATAATTAGGGCCATATTAAGCAGATATCCTCTGTAACATGGATATCCTACATTACACAGTATATATACAGTGCTGTATTCTGTATGAAGAACATATAAGATGTGACTTTTCCCCATACTTCAGCAACAACTGTCTGATTTTCTAAATGCCAGACTGCACAGCAAGCATATGCAGATAAATCACGTGTGCATACTGGGCATGTCAGACTTATTGGGCATGCATGGGGGACTTTTCACAGCATATGCCGTTAGTGTCATATGCTGGACTTGCTAAGCATGTCTGGGACTGTCCCAGACCTCAGCATTTAAAATCTGGCAAGCCTCTATGAACTGTGTAGCAAAGGCACTTAACTCAGCTGGCTACTCTCCTGCCAGCAACGGAGAGTCCGCCTCTTCCAGGAAGTGATTCAGAAGGCCTAAATTAGATTCTTACTGCAAATCTACTTACTTATCTGATATAAGCGTCCCCCTCTCTCTCCACTGACTATAAGAAAACTTTGTGGACTTAGTTCACTGAGTGGGAAAAGCAAGACCTCCCTTCTAGCGAACAGCATCGTGCTGTGGAGGAAGCTGTTTGTGTGGTCTAAAACAAACCATTTCAGCAGAGTATTGTGCAGGGTTGCTCTGCTTGATTCAGAGCATGAGTTTGAACCAAGGTCTTGCATGTCAGCATCTTAACTACCATCCTACATGGCATACAGATGTGGATTTGTCTTGATTCTTCCTGTCAGAGTTGACTAAATTCATGTGGAATACTTAAATGTGTGCTTTTGGGTCAGAGAGCAGAACTGTCTGTTTAGCTAAGTGACTGTGATATTTATTTGTATAGTGAGACAACTGAATCCTGTTCCTGCTCCACTGAATGTTCAATTATGACAAAAATTATAACAGCATGAACAGGTAAGGCTGAGACTGCCCTCTCTGATTGCTTTATAGTATGGTATCTTTTGGGAGACTGGGATTACATTCCCTCAGGAAGAGGGAAGAATTGAACCTGGTATTCCTGGGTAACAGTTGAACGTTATTTCTAGCATTTCCTCCAAATCTGTGGTCTTCTACCTCACATAGACATGTCTTTTTTTTTTTTTTTTCTTCTTTTTTTTTCCAGCTGAACCTATTTGGTGAATATGGGTCTGTTTAAGGAAGGTAAAATCCCTTTTGTGGATAGGGAGGTGAATAATCTGTTGCTTTTTCATTTCTTACTTCCCCCTTGAGTCTTGTCTCTTCCTAATATTTTAAAAATTAGTTTTGGAATACATTATGCATGCAACGATCCTCAGCTTGTAAACACATATATTAAACTCTCCTACTAGGAGCAGTTCTGTTAACTTCTATGTGGCTAACTATGCAGCGTACTTAAGCATATGCCAAAGTATTTTCAAGTTTAGGGTAGTAGCAATGTAAGTATATTTGGAATACTGTATATGCCTCGTGTATTTATATGCGTACACAAAAGTTTGAACTTTTCAAGTTAGTTTCAAATAGATTTGCAAACATTTTGAATTGGCGCAAATCCATATGTGGCATAAAGAAACCAAAGTGGAAAAATTAGCGCTGGATAGAACTTTTGGGTTTTTTTTCAGCACTAGACATCACTGCAGATTCTGGACCGTGTTTGTGTGCAGTGGCTGTCTTGTTGCCCAAAGCCCATGTTTTTTGGAGGGCATGGACCTAGGTGGCACAGCTACAGAAATAGTTACCACTTGTCCTGGAGGTGGGAGGGAGTGGAAGAAAGATTGTTTTGATCTTCCCTGCCCTGAACATTTCTTGCAACTCTCCATGGCATTCATGTCTGCATGGAGACAGGGCAGTCATTCCTTCCTCTTCGGTATGCTTGTATGTGCAGTTTTTGCCTGCTGTACAGCACTTTGCATCTTGTTATGATTTTTAATGAACAGTTTATCTTGAAGCGATTTTGCTCTCCACAGTTGGTATCTAAAGTGAAAGGTTTAGGAGATGACATCCCTAAAGAGTTGTAGTTATCATTGAACTGGCAGCTCGATCTGGTGTAATTGTAGGTGAACACTTTACCCATCCTGAGGGTTGGGGTAATGCTGGAAGGTGTGTAGATTGGAGGAATTCTGAAAGGTGTGTGCAACAGTGTTGCATAATTAGGAAAACTATAAGGATAAATAGGCCGGAGGATGAGAAAAATATTAGTCTGCTCTTAAGGAGTGGCAGAGACAAAAGCTGTAAAGGTAAATGAAGAATGCCATGAAAATTGTGGTGGATAAGGAGAAGGCAGCTTTTGCAGAAATAGTGAAAAAGTTTGAAGACCATTGTACCAAATAATACCTTGTGAAAGAGGTACACACAGGATGAGAACAAAGTTTGAAGGGAAACCAATAGAGAAAATGGTCAAAGACTTAAAATGTTGTCAAAATGGAAAATGAACACTTACAAAAGAGAAAATTTTCATGAAGTATAACAACAAAGTCTATTTGATCCTGCTCTAGCAAAGGTATTATGTATATACCAAGCAGCAAAACAAACAGAAATACAAATAAAAACCTGGATGAAAGACAGAACATTTTAGTGTGTGTACCATTGCAAGGGAGAGTTTCCCAGAAATTAAATTGACCGAGTAGAGGAATATGAAAAGCTATGGAAACAGTGGCAGCAATATGTCAGTCAGCATGAGTATTAGAAATGCTCTGGGTAGCGACAAATGTGCAGAAAGTGTAATAAACACATCATTATGCTAAAATATGCAATGCAAGCAAGAAACTGCTTGTATTAAGTGAAGAATGGGATATTTCAAGTGAAGGTGAAGTGCCGTTGTCGTGGTTTGGGCCAGA
>VYXH01001592.1:42030-55401 GCA_013397275.1 Burhinus bistriatus | reverse complement strand
CTTCAGTTTAATGTTAAGGTTACCTTAGGCTATACAAAGTTAACAGTGCAGCACTTAAGACAGTGAGGAAAGAACCTACCTCAGATCTCTACCTCTCCTCCTTGGCACCCGCATACTTTTGTTCTAACTCTGAAATTCATTTGCAGAGTTAGCTCTATAATAAACCCACACATGCAGATTTTTACTGCTATCATGCCAATTTTGGACAACCCAAAATAAATAGTGTAAATATCAATTAACATTTCTGTAACATTTGAGACAATATATCTCATATTACACCTGTCTCCAGAAAAAACACCCCATGTGCCTTGTGACCCTCTTTGTGCTTGAGAACATTCCACACTTGTAGAAACATCGAGCAATTTCTTTAGCTATTGTAAACTAATTATCATAATTACACTGATAAAAGGACAAGTAATTGTCAGTTAACAACATGTTCTCAATCTATTTCTGTCCATCTGAACAACCCCAATTCATTTGATCTTTCTGAGGCCTCATATTTTCTAGATTTTTATACTACTTTCATTGTTTTCTGGAGTTTGTCTGTTAATGCATAACCTACCAAAAGAGGCCTTAACAACACTGAGTGAAGCAAAAGGATTGCTTCATGTGTCATGCAGATTTGACTCTGTTTATACCTCCCAGAATATTTTTTGACACATTCTCAACTTTTGGGTTTTTTTTTCTGCAGTGCTGAACCTGTGTTTCATGTAATTATATCGCCATTTGTTCATGTCTACATTCAAAATTTTGCATTCATCCTTTTGTATTATGTCATATTTTTGAAGATTATTTCTTCCAGTTGTCCAAATTAATTTTGACTTTCTATGTTTTTACTCAATTGTAAACCAGAAATCAGTTTTTTGAGTGTTAGTGGAACTGCACCGCTGTGTAAATGAGGAAGGGATGACTGTTTTGTTTTATTAAAATGTTCATGTTAGGATAATGTGAAGCAGTACAAAAGAAATGCTGTTACTGAGTTATTCTGTACCATTTGTGTACCTGCTGCTAATACCATATATTTACATGTTTGTGTAAGTAATGCTCCGTATAAATTAATACAAGACCCTTGATGTGTTTTTCAGTGCTTATCAATCATCATTCATTTTGCAGCATAAATGGTTAACACCATTGTATAATTCACATGAACTAACTCCTTCTTTCTACTTTTATGGTGTGAAAAAAGAAAAAAAATAATCTGTTGCTTTGGCTTTCTGTCTTGGTTCTATGCATAAATACATTATACTTGAAATAATAAAATGCAATAATAAAAAAAAATAGGTTAGATGCTGGTTGTGGAGTCCGACTCTCTGTTCAGAAGACAGCTAACTTTAAAGCCACCTCAGCTTGTGCAAGGCCTGGCCCAGTTGAGTTTTGAAAATCTCCAAGGGTGGACATGCCATTACATCTCTGGGCAAACTTTTTCAGTGCTTAACCATCACTCAAGTACTGTAGACAATATTTCAGGTTTGTATTTGTTTCCTTAAGCTGTGTTAATTAATTAATAATTATTTTTACAAATTAAGTGGTGTGCTTCCACTTCCTAGCTGCTATTAGTGATATGGAATGCCTTCAGTCTGAACAGATTTCTCAAAATCCTAAGCTTCCAGAAAAACAGTGTCCAATTTCTACTTTAATGCTGTGTGGACAGAATGCCTCTGCCCCCTCTTTAGTACTTTCCCATGGGTGGACAAAGAAGGAAACATTTAAATCAAGTAACAGTAGTGAGAGAATGCATCCCATTATTTTTTTAAATGGATCTAGGAGCCAGAATATTTGCAATGGTGCAGTTAAAAGGGTAGGAAAATGCAGAGCCATTATCCATTGAAGACACTTGCCCATTTCCTCACAGTACTACACAGAGCGCTGTAGGGCTGTAAATCGTCTTTATTCCTGAGTCAGCGCCAGCCGGAATGCTTTCACTGACCATGCATTACAATTATTTGTCTTTAAATGTGGAAATTGTCAGCGGGTGAGATAGGATATTTTCTTTGAATTTTCTTTGAATTTTCACTCTTTTCACTCTTTTTTGTTCTTCATCTTTTTGGTGCTACTCACCCCTTTCAGCATGGGAACATAGTGTTTCAGCATGCTTTCCATTTTTTCTGCCTGTGCTCCTTCTTGCACTCCTCCTCCTGAGTCCCTCTGACAAGGCAGAGCAGTTTCCATCTTTGATACGCCATGCTAGCAGTGTTTGCCTGGAAATGAAGAGCCCACCTTGAGCTTTTCAGGCTCAGACTTTCACTCTCCCATTCATCTGTCTATGTGTTGTTAGTAGCTAACAAAGCAAGCACTTTGGTCAGGAATGAACATCCACAGCCTCAGCAGTTGTAGATCTGGTGCTGCTCATCTGGGGTTAAGGCTGACCCTTCTGTGAATGGAGATAGAAGCTCACAGTATTGTCAGCGGGCTCTGGGTTATGTCCTGTGGGCTCCGGGTTACATCCTGCAGGCTTTGTCTGACCAAGACATCAGATAATCTGGCTATGGCAGCATGTTCTGCACTGCAGAACTGGAGACCCATGGAATAGACGCTGTGGATAACATGTGAGTTTGTTTTCAAAGCTGAGATAACATGACAATATTATCAGAAAAGCTGAAGACCCAGGGACATAATGGAAATACATATCAGGGTAAGGACATGGTCTCCCAACTCTTTTGCTGTCCTCCTAATCATTGTACTGTGCTTCCTTTTATTTTCCAGTGTGGAATTATTGCTTGCCAAAGCCAAATGCAAATTTCAGCATGGAATGACAAGGAGAAGGATAACACTGGTGAACATGTAAGGGGATGTATTTTTATCGCTTGAAGTCCTAGTCAAAACCCATAAATTAGCACTTATGTCTTGGCTTTTTCTTTCAAATTCAATTCAGACAAATGGAGCACATGAAATTGAAAGCTGCTGTGCCGTTTATTGGATACTTATGGACATAAAAGCCTTAGTGTGTGAAAAATAATGAATTAAACATAATACAATGCTGAGATGCGATGACACCATCACCTACTGGTTTTTGTACTCTGTTGCTCATATTGTCAATGTTTAGGTGCATTTTGGAGTTGTTCTGACACACTCAGCCTATCACTTGATCTATCCCTTTTCTGTGTTAATTATAATGATATGATATAAAATACAAAGGCTACATTTTCCATTGGATACCAATAATTAAAAAAGCAGTTAGATTTCATTTCCCTGTAAAGAGTTTATCAAAGACACTGAGTTACATGGTAATGATTCTTCATATTAGACAATGGCATCACTTGTGATTTCATTACTGTTCTTTCCTTGGGACATATAAGTTGTTTCACAACTGAGACAGTTTTATGTCCTTCTGTTACAGAAAGCAAAAAAGAAATAATGACAATGTATATAATTTTTAGGTCTTATAAAATTCTCACTTTTAAAATTTTATTTCTTATTTCCAAATACAACTGTTTAGTTTTGGTGGTTTTGGAGTTTGCTGTTGTTGTTTTGGTTTTGGTAATGATTCTACCTTTTAATGCATGTGGAGAGTACCTTGCGTTAAAAAACCAGATTGGATTTAGAGGAAGCAGCTTCTGCTCCCAGTGTAATCAGTGGAACCACAGTTGAATTCTTGACCCAGTGGTCCAAATGCTGAACTGGGCTGAAATCGGAAAACATGAATGTAGTGTAAATTGAGCCAGAATTACAATTTGACTATCTCTGGTAATTCAGAGATGTGAGCACAGGTACATCACATAACGGGGTCCACCTGTGTTGCTTACAGATAGAAGTGATCAGGGGCGGAAATGTAATTTTGAATATTGCGCTTAATCATTATGGTATACCAAATCGGTCAGTTTGTAAGTGTTCCTTGCTTTTTTCCCCATAGATTAGACAAGGAGAAAGACAAATGGAAGGGCTAAGTAATTACCATGTAATTCTCACTTCAACTATGCCAGCAAACTTGGTGTTAGTAGGCAAATGCCCTGGGTGCTTATCAGCATGCGATAAAAAACCTACATGTTTTGCTGGCATGCAAATTAAAGCTTCTTTCTTACTATTTGTCTTTTAAGTGGAAACCTTTCATGCTTCGAGGCATATGAATTTTCAACATGGGAAATATCTTCCCTCGGTGTTTCTTCCCTCAGTGATGCTCTGTCTATCAATAAGAGGGGCTGGATATGGCCCTTTTCTAAAAGGTAGAGGTGGTATCAGCATGAAAGATTTCCCTCTAGTGCTTCCTCTGGTGCCCCATGGCAAGTATATTTTCAACACGAGAGCCCTGATTACAAGTTGCATGGTTCCTCTGGGTTGTGTCTGCTGCCGTGGGCCTTCCAGAGCTCATGCTCCCGCCCTGCAAATGCTGCTGCTGTCTTCAGTGAGAGCAGGCTACAGGTCTAATTCCCAGAGCTGGAGAAAAGAGAGGATAATGTGTATCCTAAAAGATGTGAAGGGGAAATTCAAATTGTAACTGCTCAGCAGTGGTGATTTGTGACTAAGAAATGACCTGGTGTGGAGGGCAAGAACGCCCAAGTGCAAGAAGGAGTCAAGCTAGCAGGAAGCAGGGATGCCAGAGGCAGAGGGACTCCCTGTAAGGGGGGTGAAGTTTACCTTGGTGATAAGATAAGAAACAACCCCAGCTTTGTCTTGTAGCCATCCTGGAATGGGAGTGCTCAGGGGCCATCTTTGGGCAGCAGAGCTGGTCTGGCAGATGGTCCCAAGACCAGGCTGAGGACTGGTGCTTGTGCAAGTGTAGATAACAAATTGGCTCCTGATGCATCTATGCAGACTCCTTATAGATCAATTTATGGTGGTAGGACTCTGCCTAATGCATTGTTTACTAATTATTGTGTATTTAAGCACACACGTGTAATTCACCTCAAGGGGTACAATAAGAATTCCCCCAAAGATGTAAGACAATTTGTGGGGACCCTCTGCCTGCCTTTTGAAGGTATAATTTTGCATTTTGTTTGCCACACACACGAGCAGTGGAGCCTTATGTCTGCTACCCCTGCAAGTGCTGTTGCCCAGCAGCACTTTGTAGCCGGCATCATTCACTGTCCTCCACAGTGCACAGAAAGGACTGTGGAGGATCAGAAGCAGCAAAGGGAAAACCAATGCCACAAAAGCTGGGGCAAATTGAAAACAGGTCTACCTGGGGACATTTTCCACTGACTGGTTGGTGGGCTACTCTGCCGTTGAAGATTCCTGTTCTTGCAGGGGTACTGCGGAGGTATTCTCCCCAGCCTTTTCAATACCTGGCATTTTCCCTGCTGTGCTGGGGTTTGTGCACCCTGTTTACAGCAGCCTGAACTTGATTGCTCAGAGGGAAATCACCCTTGGCCTCTAAGTGTCCAGTTCAGATCCCTCTGTGTTGCTGGAGTAGTCCATAGATAGGGAAGAGAGAGAGGCAAATAACTGAATTTGTTCACTGTAGTAGTGCACCGTGCCTAGGATTTACTGCAGCAGCACCAAATGAGCAGCTGCATCTGAGAACTGAGCTTGCCATTTATAACACAAATGTGTCTACATATCTTTTTCTGTATGGTGATGTTATGCCAGGTGATGATACGATACCAAGTGAGTCATCTTTTTTCATGAATAAATTCAGTATTGCATTCCTTAACTTGTGCTTGCCGTATTTCAGTGTTATTTTTTCTGCAAGGCTGTACTAGGTACTGTTATCAAAAAATTGTGTAAAAATCTTTTCACAGAAGCAAGCTCATTTACTTCCTTTGCATTTCTATTATTAAACTAATGAGGACATTATTTTAACTTAGAAAATGGCAGTAGGATAGGATTTTACTTGTGAAATATAAAGGCAAATGGAATATTAGAGACAGCCTCGGTGCCATTCATAGAATTTATGAAAATGCTCTGTCCCCAGAGGCTATCTGAGCATAAAATGGTGAATTCCCCACTGCAGTTGAAAGGGAATCTATAAATAGAATAGCAACGGAATAACCCTCCAGCTAGTGAACAAGAGAACAAGAATTTCCCTCCTTTGACTTGCTTTGCATACTAATAAGGACAAAGAGTGGATGAAGGAAGAAAGAAACAAAGAAAAATGGCTGTAGATTGCTTGTTTACCAGATTACAGAGATAGCGTGTACTTTCTAGTTCATTTAGGTGCACTTTTCCCAGCTCTGAACAGCAGGAAAATAATAGAAACTATTTTTTAAATGTTGACTTATTTGTGGAACTCTGTGACAAAGAGGATGACTTGTGGCATTTCTCTTCCAAAGTATGCCTTTTATTGTGACTAATGTAAGCAGCCTGTGGGATGCATAAAGCAGAAAAGGGTCTGTGAAAGAGGAATTTCATTATAAAAGAGCATGTTTGGTCTTCTGCGGTGCAATCAGATGCTTTCCATTATTGCAGCATTGGAGGCTATGAATAACCCATTGTTCCTACTGTCTGTGATATTGCAGTGATCCTTAGTCATCTTTTGTTCCCATTCTGTCTGCTAAGAATTATTTACCCTGTTGTCAAAGTGAAAAACTTTTCATTTGGTATCCAGCATGAATTATGTCACAGCTACCAATACTTGTAAAGGATTGACAATAGATAGATGGGAGCACTCACAGCATAGTTTATCATTTTGTAGCTCAGTGTAAGAGGGGGAATCAGCATGCAAAAAACAGATGTGCAATCTCCATTATAAAGTGCACTTTTCCACACTTCTACATCTGTCTAGCTGTATGAAAGGCTTCTTATGTTACATGTTAGATCATGTTCTTAAGTAGGCAGTAAAATTCCACTCTGTATCTAGAAGTCAGCAGAAGTGAGGCAATAGTGTGTGTGTATACATGTATGTGCAAAACAATAGAGCATCTTCTGATCTGTACTCTTAAACATGTCTGGCATTACTCAGAATGTTCCACAATCAAAGACTCACTTTTCAATTTTAACTGTTTATTTTTATTATTTGGGTTTTTTATATTGTGGATCCCATTCCTATTTCTGTTTGCATGCTTAGCTCATCTGCCCTCTGATAAACCCTGGTAAATTAAACTAGGTTGACCAGCATTCCTGATTTACAAACTCTGTACTCAAAACTTCATCTGGCTTACACCCTTAAAACATTAACTGGATAGCTGTTAAAGCAAGGGAAAACTCCAGAAATATTAGGCTGAGTGATGACAATATCTGCTCAAAAGTCCCACAGCTTCATGCTGAGTTGGTGTCAAGTGAGACCTGCAGTTAGGTTTCAGGGTATCTTTACTGTATTGACTGCACAGTTTTGGGAACTCAGATCACTACCAGCAGAGTCCTGTGCTCAGCAATACGATATAATCCCAATGCTTTGATGAGCTATAGGTTTGTCACCACCAAGCTAGATGCAAAATTTGGAGAGGGAGAGACAGCAGCAGTTAGAGAGGGATGGAGTTTACCTCCTCATTGCAGCCAAAACCCCAGCATCTGGTCTGCAGTGGACTCTCATCCATGTGCATGTGGGACTTTGAGGCTCCATCAGCAGATGAAGGGAGCAGCTCCACCTCAGCCACCTCCTGATGGACAGTCTTCCTTGTGGGGAGGGCATGTGATCATCTTTCACATGCACTCATGCACCATGCACTTCCTCACCCCGACTTCACAGCATTTGTCACGATTTGTGCTGCAATTGCAGTTCTACGCCAAAGGTCAGGAATGGAGCTTATTCACGGGTATTAGCAACCTTGGGGAAATAATATGGTGATGATGGAACATGAAACATGAAATGAAACAAAGAACTATTTTAGGAAAACACCGTTTCCAATCTCTTATGACTGTGAGAAGCTCCAATACAGAAAATATTATTCTGCTTAATTTTGTGCACCACTGTATTTTTGTTGCAAAATAAGTAGTATGTTGCAAAATAACAGAGTAAGTATTGGGACCAGCAAAAAAGCTAAAGATTTGGAGTTATATCCTTTATTTGCTGCATACCTTGCTAACTCACACATTTCAAAAAGACAGTAGTATTCAGAAAGCAGAACTGAATTTTAATACTTTAGCAGTTACACATGCTTAACTCAAACTGACTCTCAGATGATGAGGCACTTATATTTTTAAGGCGAGTTTCACATGTATGGGGAAAACAAATAGAAGAACAGACTATTTCATGTGTCTTTAGCATTTATACCTGTTAATGCATACAAACTGAAAAGCCCTAAGAAGTAGAGGAAATCTCCTTTTTGCCTTACCAAAGGCTCTCGCGCAGCTTTGAACACTGAAAATTAATATAAGCAGTAAACAATTTTGTCACTTCAAAACAGGACCCTGCAGAGGACTACCAGTTAGGCAGCAGCTGCAATGTTAAAAAGTGGTCTTTGGTCATTTATAGGCTGCATTATTTCCTTTGTGCTCCTGAAGCTGCAGCTCTGATTCTTATTGACAGCTGTGACATCTTCTGAGGGAGTCTGTGCTCACCAGCTGCATATTGCTGTGCTCAGCAAGCAGAGAGATTGCTTCCCAGTGCAACTCATCTTGATATTTTCCTCCAGGTTTTAAATACAGTTCCAGTGTACACAATCAGCAGAACCTCTGGGCAAAATGTTTATTTGAAGTGGCTGGCTACACATGATCAAAGCACTCTTTGGTTATTAAACTTGACTGAATTTTTACATTCTAAATTATTCGGTCATCAAAAAGAAATAGTATTGTAGTGACAGAGTGTCACAACAGAGGGTTTGCTACTGGGTTAATAAGTGAAAATAGTATTAAGTGTATTAACAAGGAAAAGATGTATTAATTGGGCTTTCCTGGTATTTATGTAAACCTTATTTCAAAGGCTGTCTCAAAATCGAGGCAGCACTAATCTGCAGAATAGTGATGGTTCTGCTTTTCAAACAACTACTCCCATCATTGCACACGTGCATGTATAGATCAACACTCATACATGAGTGTTTCTGTCCCCAAAAGTGGCCATGGAAGAAGATAGTTGTGAAGTTTGCAAGTGGTCAGTCATGAACTTCTTTTTCTTTCAGTTGCCCATACTGAAAAATGTCTAAACCAGGGCACGGTTTAGATCCATGTATTCTGCAGAGGTTTTTGAAAGAATGAAATTGTTTTGTCGGATCATCTGTGTTCTGTTGTTAAATTGTGGTTCACATTTTATTTTCAAATTGTTGTATATTAAGCTGCAATCTGATTTCTCTGAGCTTCTAATAACTAGCTATACTTAGCACTCATGAAATCAAGATAGTAAATTCTTTGTTTTATCTAGTTAGTCATGGTATATAGCATGAAAATAGAAGCAAAATTTCATTATCTTAATATACTGAGAAATTAATGATTTTTTACACTTTGCTCACTGAAGCTTGATAAATATAAAAGTTTAAGAAGCTTCACATTTCTTTATAGAAATTAATAGAGTTCCTTCATTAACAGAGAGAATAGCTAAGTCTATACAATGTTAAGAATAGAGAGATGGTGTTGTAATTCGTTACCATAAAATACTATAAAATAATCCATTGGAAAAATAAAAAATGTTTGTTGACTGGGAATTTCTCGTTCAGACAGATATTGCATGAATATATACTTTTAAATGAATGTATGCAAAGTTCAGTCTAGTTTTATGTCAATTACATTTTCTTATTTTTGTCCCTATGTCCTTCAAGAATGAAAGTTTTCACAAAGTTAGATACATTCATAGACACATCTGTGGCTCCAGTGTTTCCCTGTGCTTTGCCAGTGCATTGCTTATCATTCACTGCATATGCATACCTAGTCTGTGTTAGAGCAAAGTCTAAAAAGAGAATAAAAAGAAAGTGAGCATAACCGAGAACTTAAAAGGTAGAAATAAGAAGCAGCTCAACTGTCTTGTTTTGTTCTTTTTTGACTTATTAATTCAAATTTATTTCACTTCTAACTCTCGGCTGAGTACACAAGACCAATGTTACTCCTTGGGAAATGAAGAAGAGATAACAATGGTTAATGTATTATGTGGGAAGGAAGACAGGTGATTTCTACAGAAAATTTCCAGTGTGACTTAGGGATTTCCACGGGCCTTTTCTTCCCATGTAACTTTAGAGTTTTTTAAAACCTCAGCACACTTCCACAGTTTTAGTGTCCACATCAGCAGAATAGTTCATCTGGAGGAAGGAAGGATTTTGGACACTTACAGGATTATCATTACAGATCTTTGGGTGGGAATAGCTAGATAACGGGAGATTACCATTGGTTTATGCTATAGTGAGTAAGGGAGAAGAAAAAGGGTTTAAGATTGCTGTTCTAGGTGTTGTACTGCTCTGTATCAGCCACTGTGAGAACTGCTTATCCCATGCACAGTCCCCCAGTTGTGCCCAGGAATATGGTTTGCTGCTGTTGCAGGTAGAAGAATTGTAGTGCACCATCCTGTTGAGGGAGGGAGCAAATATATGGGGTGGGGGCGAAGGAAGAGAGAAGGTGCTTTTTCATATCTGCTCGTTAATTGTAGAGAGGCTTAGTAACTTTGAACAAAAAAAATAAGAGTTTATACAAGCTCCTCCGATGCTTGCCTGTCTAGCAAGTATGCAAAATGTTTTTGCCCTGTTCCTCCCCTGTGTAATACTGGGGAAGAAATGAAGATGAGCGTCAGTTTCCTCTGGGGCAGAGCCCTGTGCTTGTTCCTTCATTCTCCATTGGATGAAAGAGGTATGGGTGCCTGTGTTCCTGTTTCCTAAAACCCAAGGCCAAGATATAGAAGAGTGTACAACGTAGAAAAGAGTGTGTATATGAGAGATCCTGTGGTCGTTGTCTGCAGAGGTACTACCAAATAATGAGGCATTGTGCTGCCAGCAGGCATACTCCTCTTTTGGTAAAGGTACCTTCTTTTGCTTGATTTATCAGCTGGGTCCTGTTCGATTTTGAAGACAGCAAGGAGGATCTAGTCCTTCTCAGCTCTCGCTCTCAGAGACAGTGATTGAGAGGATACTAATGGAGATTTTAGTTTAAACCAAAGCACAACAAGCAGAGTTTGGGAGCAGTGATCCATGATTTTATTCTCAGTAATGATCCTAAAGCCAGCGTAGAACAGATGGTGGGTGTGAAGTCCTGCACAGTCACAGCATAATTAACTTTGTTCAATTATTTTTTTTCTATATAGTCAACATGGAGATATTGCATCCACTTATATAGTTAAAGCCTCTCTTCCGTACAGCAAAAGCCCATTTGTGTCTAACTGAAAGTTACATATTCGTGCAACATATCTGATTCTTAACTTCTATCCTAGAGAACAGTTTATTCAGAGGGATGAGGTGGTGAAAGACTTGCTAGGTCAGCTGTATAAACTTGGAGGACAGTTTTATCAATGTTATAATTCTAACTGAAAAGTGGTTTCCTGTGTCCTGTGATCCTCATTCATTACTTCTGTGTCCCTCACAAGTATGATTGAGAAGAAAAGCTCTTATCTTTTCCTCACTCTCAGCAGTGATCAGTGTTTTGTGACTCTTTTCCTAGGACAGACAGTGCAGATAATGAAGAGAGAAAGGTCTGAGATTTGGACAGAAGCAGTGTGACTATCTCAAACTTGATTTGATTAACTGCTTAATTAATGTTGTTGATGGGAAATTCAGACATATTGATCCAATTCTGGATTCCTCATACATTTTCAGATTGCATGGTTGGAATGGTTATAGATAAATACCCCTTTTAGTTTTTTCCCTTCTTTCTTCATATTGTTAATCCCCAATGGAGCTTCTTCACAAGTCTGTTCACCCCTCGGGTGAATTGTCTAGAGTTCATTTGAAAATAGCAATGCTTCCAGAAGTCAATACACCTGTGCAAATGTAGAATATAGGCCAGGGAAAACATCAATAGACAAACATGACCCAAGAGGGGACTTGTCAGATTTTTTTCAGTTCTGTCGGGCTAGTCTGAGATACATAATACGTCTTCCTGCAAACCTGGATTGTTTATATCCTTAGACTGTCACAAATGCAACAGTATTACTACTACAATGACAAATTTCTCTTAAAACCTCATTTTCCTTGACATGCATATGGCAAGGAAGAATAGAGTCACAGACTAGTAAAATGTTTGTTGTTGTTCAGCCTTGATTGTATGAGGAAAACAGCCTTCCACTTCAGTGTGAGAATTCAGTGGAATATTTCTAATAGATCTTAATAATGTCAAAGAGGCTATATTAGTCTTTGTGTAAAAGTAACAATCATTACAAAAATCAGGCAAACAAACAAACAAAAGAACATGTCTCAATTATGCACAATATTGCAGCTAGAAACAGCTGTTGTAAAGAACACTCCAAATATATATTATACACTGCTTAGTCTGCATTTATAGACAGTGCTATGAATTAGGGAAAAGGCTTTGTCTGAAACCTGTTTCTTACACTGACCATGCTAAAGGAATATCTTTATGTTAATTCTGAACACCTTATTTAGTGAAAAATAGAGGTGACTTTGTGTAGCATATTCAATATCTGCAAATACTCATCAGCCAACAACTGTTTCATTTATTGAATAAAGTATCTGTCAAATCTGAACAAGTAGCAGAAAGCTTGGTGCTTGTACATATATGGTATTTGTTCCAACTCTATATAAATATACACGAACTGGAAAATGGGAGACATGAAGTTTAGTTTTTCCTTTTTCATTAAACTAATAGGATATGTTGTCTTCTGTGTTTTTTGGAATTAAAAATGCACTCCAGTTTCTTGATCTTTGCACTGTTTTGCAGAGTATGAAAAAAAAAACATCTGGATATTGCTCCCAATATTGCTTTACTGATTAGAAATCTGTAATCTAGCCATGTTAAGGTATTGATTTTCTGTATTTATACGGGAAAAATATTTTGCTGTGTAGGAGTCTGTGATGCTAAAATCGTACTTCATGGCTTTTCAAGGCCATGGATTTTTTGAGTACTAAATGTCATGAAGATTTTTTTGCTGCAAAATTTCAAGTAGAAATGAGCTTGCAATCAATACCTAACTTTTGTAAGGAGATGTGATTGGGGGTGAAAGAGCGTAAGAAAATGCATTTCTATTCACACATTGTCTCCTGTTAAAGAAAAGATGTGCGAACAGTTTCCTGCTTACCTGAAGGCAAGAGAGAATATCCCTCTTTGGAGGTATTTTGCTTTAGGTTAGTTATGCTGTGCCAAATGTGCAGAGTGCAGGTAGGATCTTGGTTATTGTTCTGAGCCTGCTATAGGTGATGCTGGAAACTTTACAATATTTTCAGAAGTGATGTTTTTCAGTAGCAGTGATACACATGTAACCTTTTCAGTGCCAAAAATGATGTGAACTGGCATTGGGACCCCTGTCCCCATAAGGAAGGGCTGCCTGAGACTGTTTGGAGAGCAGGAAGACCTTCCCCTGCTGTGCTGTCTGCTCACAGCCAGGGCTGCACAAAGGAGGCTTTCACAAGTTTCTTTCCTCCCCAGGGGAAGCGGCTGCCTTCGACATTGCAAATGTGGGTAACAGCCAGGTGG
>VYXH01001592.1:933-32399 GCA_013397275.1 Burhinus bistriatus | reverse complement strand
TCAACCGGACAGAAGAGAGAAAATATAATGAAAGATTTGTGGGTCAAGATAAGGACAGGGAGATCACTCACCAGCTACTGTCACAGGCAAAACAGACTCGACCTGGGGAAAATTAATTTAATTTATTACCAATTAAATCAGAGTATGATAATGAGAAATAAAAACTAAATCTTAAAACACCTTCCCCCCCCCCCTCCCTCCTTCTTGGACTTAACTTTACTCCCTAACTCTTTACCTCCTGTCCCTCCAGTGGTGAAGGGTATGGGGAATGGCGGTCGCGGTCTGTTCATCACACATTGTCTCTGCTGCTCCTTCCTCTTCAGGGGACGGAGGACTCACACTCTTCCCCTCCTCCAGTGCAGGGTCCCTCCCATGGGAAACAGGCCTCCACGAACTTCTCCAATGTGGCTCCTTCTAGTGGGCTCCAGCGTGGGTTCCTTCCCCATGGTGCAGTCCTTCAGTAACAGACTGCTCCAGCATGGGTCCCCGACGGGGTCACAAGTCCCGCCAGCAAACCTGCTTCAGTGTGGGCTCCTCTCTCCACAAGTCCTGCCAGGAGCCTGCTCCAGTGCAGGCTTCCCATGGGGTCACAACCTCCTTCGGCACATCCGCCTGCTCCAGTGTGGGATCCTCCACGGGCTGCAGGTGGATATCTGCTCCACCATTAACCTCCATGGGCTGCAGGGCGACAGCCTGCCTCACCATGGTCTTCACCATGGGCTGCAGGGGAATCTCTGCTCCAGTGCCTGGAGCACCTTCTCCCCGGCCTTCTTCACTGACCTTGGTGTCTGCAGGGTTGTTTCTCTCACATATTCTCACTCCTCTCTCCAGCTGCAACTGCCCTTGTGCAAATTTTTTCCCCTCTTCTTAAATATGTTATCCCAGAGGCATTACCACCATCACTGATGGTCTTGGCTTTGGCCAGTATTGGGTCCATCTTGGAGACAGATGACATTGGCTCTATCGGACATAGGGGAAGCTTCTACCAGCTTCTCACAGAAGCTACACCTGTAGCCCTCCACTACCAAAATCTTGCCATGCAAACCCAATACAGGACTTGATGGTTTTTTTCCCTAAATCATCTTATGGCATCTTCTAAAAGCATTGGAAAACGCTAAGAACAAGCACAGAGAGTCCCATGACATGGTACAGAAAAACAAAATAAAAGAAGTGTTCAGTAGTTATCTGAATTATTAGGGAATTAAGGAACTCTGGGGGAATAGGAAAGGAATCACATTACTGTTTAATTCACATAACCATGCAGAGATTCAAAGTTGCAGAAAGATTCTGTTGGAGATTAGCTATATTGTAGGACAGGAAAGGACTCTTTGGTTAAATTATCAGGAACATGCAGTTGTTTCATTTCACTGTACCTTTTGCTTCATTCTTTTTAATGGAAACCTTGGTCAGTAAGGATAATTTTAAAAGTACAGAGGTGTATGAGATCCTGCCAAGTCATGATCCAAGTAGGAGGGCCTTGGCTGTAGACAGGACCAACTGGTATGCCCATGCCTAGGAGGGAGTGGGCAGACCTGAAATCGCTGAAAACCTGAGATCGTGTGTGGTTTGATACTTCAGAAGCAATTAAGGAATTAGATTTGCAAATGGAAAACTGCGGGAGCCTAACTGAGCAATGACCTGCAAATGTGTGGTGATATTTAAAAGAATATACTGTGAGTTCTGCAAGTTGACACACTTAATTTTATCTGCTGACTGAGGGAAAATTATAAAAACATACAAAGAGTGCCAGGAATTTAATTACAGAGGCCTGCCAGCTGCCTCTCTGTTTGAGATCAACACTTTCTGTTGCCTCTTTTGAATTTCTGTATATTCTACTGCAGTAAAGCAGCTGTTAGGACTGGAGATGTTTTGGCTCTGACAGATATATAAGGGCTCCAGAGTAAGTAGAAAACTAAGTGTCATTTGATCGGCTGGGTCAGAAAGACAAAGTTTGTTCTGTTGCATTTGTAGCAGAATACAAAGAGTCATCTGCCTAACTTGGGATTTATATCAGCAAAGCAAAGAGGAAACTCTGATTCAAATATCTCCAGTAGACCTGGGAAGAAGACTATCAAGTTATTCTGTATATTGTATGCAATAATGTTATCTTAAAAGCCCCAGAAGAGATAAGGAGAACTAAATTCTACTCTTGAGTATACCTGTAATATTTGGAAAATCTGGCTTTCATTGGAGCCACTGCTTATGCATGCCTGGTGAGAACTAGAGCAGCTGAGTTATATGAGCGAATTCCTGTTCTGCAGTCAGAAAATGTGTGCATGATATTTCATTTAACTTAAGAGTCATTCCAAGAGGTTTTTGAGGGCATCATAAACATGGACATTACTGATTTACTTATCTCTTCACTGCCACAGAGTGGCAGCACGAACACATCTGTGTAGTGAAATAATTCCTGACAAGTACAGCCCTGGAAAAATGTGATGGAAGTAGTAATCTATAATAGAATAAATAAATCCTTTCTGTTTCTACGATCAGACTCTAAAAGAAATGAAGTCTGCAACATTAACAATGAAGGAGGAATTAGCTATATTTTTCAAAGATAAAATTACTCCTTAATTATATAACACAGACAAAAAGATGGTGGAAAATGAATGCTCTCAACCTAACGCCTGGGTACCACTGAAATCAGTAAGTTAGAAACACCTCTATGCATATTGAAGAGAGAGCTGTGGAGGCAAAGGCGGGACATCTGGAAGGACAGTATACAATCTTTTAATCAGTCAATTGATTCTCTTTGATTCTTTAATATAGCACCTTTCTCCTATACCTGCCCCCTCACCTCCTTCCAAAAAGAGTGGTTTACATTTGTTAAACTGATATGTTTAGAAGAACTGATTTTGTCTTAATTTTCTGTGAACGAGGAGTGTGGGGACCCTGTTTCTACACAGAGTCCCTCACGTCCTTCTGATCCAGGTCACTTGCACAACACCAAAGGCAAGGTGAAGAAAAGTTGCTACTGTCCCAGTTTTACTCAAGATGTGCGTAGGCCAAATGTGCTCTCAATGGAATAGATAGTATTGTATTGTTTGCTTTAAAAATGACTGAAAAACATAGAAAGTACATGTGGATGTTTTTCCCCTCCACAGCCAAATTAAAACAGGGTAGTGATTGTGAAGATGACTGTGTTGTTATTAATTTAAAATCACGAAAATAATTATGCTTTGAAAAAAAGTCAGGGAGGAATTACAAATAGGAGGGGATTATAGGAGGAGTGGGGAAGGGCTCTTACTGAGCTGCCAAGGAAATCAGGGCAGGTTCTGCATACCCCAAGTGGAAATACGACCCTAGGAACATGTGCTCTGGACCTTGTCCAGTGACTGCAGGATATGCAGGGGAGTAGCTGGCATGGCCAAAATTCATGAGACCCTTTGGGGACTGTTTCAGTGTGAGGGTTAAGAACCAGTCCCACACACCCTGGGAACTTCCTGAGAGCATAGTCCTGCTGATACCTTGGGTTGTACATACTGCATTTTTTCTGGGTATGGTGAAACACTTTGTGACTATCATAGCACCGATACCTTCTGAAAGGGCACTAAAAACATAACATTCTGGGATCCAGTGATTTATTAGTTCTATAGTGCTTGCTGAATTTATGATAATTTTTTTCCATGCCTTAATGGCTGGCTTCTCAACCACAGCCCAAACACTGAGGTCCTCCTGAGATCCATCTGCTTTCTGCATCTTTCTGACCAGTGCACGTATTGCATGGGGCAAATTCTGCTTATTCCTATGTCTGAGCAGCCTTAACTATTGATACACGGGACTGAATAGGAAGGATCTAGTTCACTTGCCTCAGGCTTTAGTGGCTGTGTGGGAATACATAAGATAGAGTGCAGCAGCGCAGCTGTGAACAGTCTTACCTGTATGCATGTTCCTTTCCTGCAACTAAACGCAAGATAATTTGAAATATCTTATCTGCATTAACAGGACATGCAATGAGGCATGCATGTCAAGCTTTAATTAAATTATAAAAAAGTGATACATGATGTCAATACATGTGGGTAGCAGGAGATTGACTCGGCAGCCCAGATGGTCTCTCCTAGAACTATGTCCAAGTTAAACCCTTTGAAACGCTTCAGTGTGAACGTCAGAATGATGGTGTTCTGTATTGGTACAGGGAACATTTGAACATACATACCGAAAAGCTACTAGGTCATGTGAAATGATGTAATGACCCTTTCCTGTACTACCTTAAAAACACGCCATTATATTCCCTATTGAATAACTCAGGAAAATCTCTGCATATATCACAGTTCATTTTTTATGCTAGGTACTTTTAAGTAGTTTTCTAGAAATCACTTTTTCAGCTCAAGTCTGTCACAAGAATTATAAATTAGCATTTTTATTTCCTATTTTGTGTTTATATTTTAAGGGAATTCCCTTCTGAGTAAGACAGTAATTTCTGTAATCTCAACTTTTTAATACATAGTAAAAATAACTGGAACTAGCTCTGCTCAGAACAATGTAACTTTTCCATGCATAGATATCTAAATAATAAAATGATCATTTCCAAATTAAGTTATTCAGTCTGAATTGCAACACTACAAATTGAATTCTTTCCAAGAAATTGTTTAAGCCACTGAAGATGTCTATCGGTGTCTGTTTAACATTCCTTCTGTATGTCAACAAATAGTGAGCTGCAGTAATAGCAGCTGAATTTCTCACCACCTGTCTCTGAGGAAGGCTTCATTGGAGACTTTATTCTGGTCCACCCTGCTCTGGTTCCCCACATTGGGAGGAGACCCTGGCTGCCAAGAACCGGTCAGAGCTCTTTCACTGACATAAGCACGGAATTTGGGTCACCGTTTCTTGGAACTTCTCCTCATGAATATCGTAATACTAGGAGTTTGTTGTAGAAACGGTTTTAGTTGTGTAGTCCTGATGGTAACATTATGACAGTTAAAATTGAGGGTTTTTAACTAAATATTTATTCTTAAAACATCTTCAGTGTGTATGAGAAGGTAATCTGCAGGACAGTGCAAGGGATAGAAAAGAATTTGTACAGGAGTTAGGTCAGTGTAACTCGCTTAGTAGTAGTTATATCATCCTGTAGAAGACAGATGTTTGTTGTCAGAGCTGTGATTTAGCTGATGAGAGCTAGGAGAAGACCTAATAACACTTAGGTCTTAAGGCAGGCATTTACCTACAGGAATAGCTTTCTAATCAGATGAATATTGCTAGTAAAGCAGCATGTGTTATCTGACATAAACATGCAAGACACCCTGAAATCCTCAAGTCACTTTGAAAGTTTGACGAGAAAACATCTTCGAAATATATCTTCCAGCAGATTTGCAGAGTCACAGCTGGCTAGAAGACTTACTTTTTTCTTTTTTTTTTTTTTTTTTTCAATTTGAGCAGAATGCCTTCTAACAAGACAGGAATATAAGAAGGTTTTTTTGTTGTTCTTGCCATGTAGCACATCATGATATCCAATACAGCACTTCCCTCACTGCTTTTAAGACTGGCTTAGCTGAAAAGAACTAATGCAGGATTCTATCTGGCTTCAGCCTTGATCCTGTGAGGGTCAGGGGCTGAACATGCAGTTGAGAGCATTCACTGTTTCACGGGCTGGAGCATAGAAATATTAGCAACAGAGAAGTTTTCCTAACTTACAATCAAAGGTATTTGAGCTTGGTTTTCTTAGAGATAAAATCTATAATTCCTCAAGAGAGAACAATATTTAATTCAACATGTATGTCCAAACCTCCTATCAGACCTGTAAAAAAGTCACCTTTCTCACAGAAAATTCTGAATATCACAAAACGCATCCTATAAGAATACAGCAAGGTTAAACATCAATACAGCATGCACCAGTTAGATTGAATAATTTTTTTTCTTCCAAAGGGTTTAGCCTCCTCTGCCTCTCTGACTGTCTCTTCCATGGAGTCTCTGGCACTGCTACCTTCTTCATCTTACCTTGTTTTCTGGCTGTGTTTTAAGAGAAAATTATTTGCTCTGCAGTCTTTGGGCTTGATACAAGGTTTTATGATGGAATATGTCTCATAGAAGGTCAGGCTAAATGATCAGGATGTCTCCTTTGATGTCACTCTCCAACATGCTGTGAAGGACAGCCAGATGCCATGAGCGGGTTCCTTGGTCTAGCGCAAGTCACAAATGGTTTGGAGCCTGGGTGGAATGGTCAGGGAGGAGGGGTACTGTTTATTCACCTCTAGGCTGACTGTGTGGTCTACTGTATAAATTTAAACAGGCTAAAGACCATGCTGGCCAAAGATTTCTATCCATTCACGCCACTTGCCTCTTCACCTCATGCTGACCTGGATATTTTAATCAGATGTGACAGCTTTGTAATTATGGAGATGTCAGTCTCTGCTGGGTGAAGATCCCAGCTGCCCCTTGACAGCAGCCACCTTTCCAGTACAGAGTAAGTAAGTGGGTCTAGGGCCACTATTTGAATCCTGTTTGAACTGATAGATAATCTCTCATTGTTTTTTAATTGTGAGACTCTGTGCTATAAATGCCTTGTAAGCTGCATATTCAAAGTCCATAGTACAAAGAAAATAAAAAGGGGTAATACAAATAGAAACATCATATTCTGTTAAATTTCTCTCTGGTGAATGAGACATTCCTGATACACTTGACTGAGAATACACTAAAATCAATGCCAGCAGTTTTTCAGTCTCTAAAGATGTACAATAATATTAGGTTATTACTGTTAACAAAATTCTACAAGAAAATAAGTTATCAAAAAGCTATTCTCCACTGCTTCATTTCTTTGCTGTGCTTTGGCCACTCAGCTGTTGCTGTTGCTGATTTTTTTACTTTAATTTTCTTTTTATTATCTCTATGTTAAATTGTCCCTAGATTTTTAGATAGAAAATAATTTCTAGATCAAAAGTCTCTGATATTTAACTCTGAACAGTCTGATATCTGTGATCTCAGACAGACGTTGTCAAGGCTTTAGCACAGTTCTTAATATTTTTGTTTGAGGCTCTACAAAGCAACATACCTAAGCAACATTACTGTTATGCCCCATAAGTTTAGAGGAGAATAAGCTAAGACATTTTATTTCATTTGTTTGATTGACTTGGTTTTAACTGTTACACATCGGTTGAATCATCATGCCGGTTCCTGAGAAACAGGAGATGAAATAGTTATTTCAATTGTTTAACCAGGAACCACTTTTTACTAAGGTCACCTAAGTGGCTGGACCAATGATCACCTAACATTTTTACCAAAACCTGTTAATTTCTACAGAAATGTGAGAGGTGTCATGTTTAGTAAGGTCGGTGCAAAATCTAACCATGATCAGCATCTAGACCAGCCTCTGTTATTTAAGTACATCATACCTAGGGATTGCAAATATAAACAGTGAAAAGTCTGTTTTAACACTCCAGGTTGTACTAATAAAGCAGCACAACACATAATATGTATGAAAATACAATGAGCTGGGCCACACTTTCCCATGGTGGAACCCACAGTATGATATAAGAAGCAGCAATGAACCCTTAAGTTTACCATAAAACTTATTTTGAAATGCCCCAGAAGGCGGTAGGCTTGACAGCTGTAAGGAAGCAAGTTAACCTGAGAGCTTGCAGGGAAGGGAAACTCAGCTCCACAGAGACAACTTGTCCTTCAGGGACCGCTGCTTCTGCATTGTGTTGTGTCCCTTGCCCACACATTTGAGGCACTCAGGTCTCAGTAGGAATCACACTGTGTGTGTCCAAAGTCTTCTGCAGGTCCTTCTGTCCCTCTACCTGTCAAAAACAGTTCTTCTCCTGTGGCTTTTGTTCTTCCTCACCATTAGCTTTTCCCACAGTTAGCTGCTATATTACCGTGTTTATTTTCCAGCCTAGTGATCAGCTGAGGGACTGCTGAATGGGAGCAGCATTGTTTCTTTTCAGCCTCCTATCTGCTGGTTCAGACTATAACACTAGGCAGCTGGGAAACTCTTTTTTTCCCCAGGAAGCAATGGATTCTCTCTTCCATTCTCTATCTGATAAATGTAAACCCGGGAGTTTCACAACATTGTGTCTCCTTCTTTCTCTAAAGAAATTTTATCTGGTCTCCAGATAACGGTTAAGTTACTTCCCCAGCCCTCTCTATTTAAGTACAACCATGTTAAAAGCGGCAACTGTGCCAACTGAAATTTATAGAAAGCTTCCAAGCCTCAGAGTTTTAAATGTTCACACATTAGCTGTTCACAACAAGTTATGTGATGAATGTAACCTCCATTCTTTTTTCACACATTATCATTGAGATTACTTTGGCTTTAGTAGAGTGTTCACTCCTTGAAGCGTTAGTGTGAAAACACCTCTATACTTACGGTTTGCATTTGCTCTCTGCTATTTAAGACTTCCTCCTTTGCAAAAGGCCACAACAAAGTCTAAGTGATGTTTAACTCCCTGTTATGATGGCAAGAATGTATTTCTTTATTTATTTATGTTGATAGCATCATCAAAGGCAGCTATGCTGACTACTTTAGACCCACAGAAAACTTTCTCAGGCTGATGATGAAGGCCTGAAACAGATCAATGTAAAGAATTAGGTGGAATTTTACTTTTGGCAGTAGGACAAAAATAGGAAGAAGGGAAAGAGAATTGTAGAGGGAATGTCTTAAATTATCAGATGTCTAGACCTTGCTGTAGTATTCTAAATTAGGGTCAATATTGGCCCTAAACTATTATTTTGAATTAATCTTATGAGGAAACAAAGGTCATTACTGTGAAATTTCAACAGGAATTTTAAGATCAGTTCTACTAGCTAGCTGCTATTTTATATTCCAGTAAGTCAGCTAGGGCATATGTGGCTTATATTTAGAGGTATTTATGTACCTGGCGTAAGTTTGGGGAAACTTCTAAGAGTCCAGCCTTTAGCAGACAGACCAGAGTGCAACTGCCAGAAGAGTGTTCAGCTGGAGTGCAAAGACACATACAACCAGAGGAATATCTTTTATGGCACTTGTGCTTCCTGCTGGCAAATTTACCTTTTCCAAACATTTTTTCAGAGCATGGATTAAAGAAATTGAGAAAGCTACTGATTTTCATTTTTGATACTAAAACAGTGCAAATACTTTGGGTAACACCAAGTTTCCAATGTTATGCCTTGTCCACTGTGCATTTTTTTTGAGTGCTAAGGGCACCTATCACTTTTGCATAAATACTCAGGTATTTAGAGCACTTCCTATTCCTTGCATTTGTCCTGTCCTCCTGTGGAAAGAGATTGGGATGTCTGTCAGCATCTCTTTGCCATTGTGCTTTCTGAATCTGCCTTTTAATGTTAAAATTCTTCAGGGCATTAACTGAAAAATCTGTTTCCTGTTTGCATTATACAGTAATTTGATAAAGAGGGAAGTAAATGCTAAAGGACAATGTCAGATCTTTTCAATGGCTTGTACTTTTTACAAAGTTATATATAAGGTACTCTTCCTCTTAGAAGCCTGAAAGCAAGTTATTTTCTGCTGATTTTGACGGTAGCCATTTGTCAGGCAGTTTATCCTCTTTAGAAGAGAGGTTAAAATAATGATTGTTGAGTAATAAGCTGGCTATAATCAGGCAGTTATTTGCTGTGTACAGTATTTTATTATGTCAAAACATTTGTATTTATTTGTTAGCATAATTAATGATGACAGCACACCACTTGGAAAGACAAAAAACTGAGACAGAGATTACAAACTATATTTAGTAAGTCTTTCCATCTGTTAGTGCCAGATACAAACATTCAGATCTCACTCGTTACCTTGACACCCCAATGAAACAAGCCCTGATACTGCAAGAATGTCAAATATTAACAAGGTATAGAAAGAACAATAGTCCAGTTCACCTTGTAAAATTACAATTCTGAAGGTTTGTGTCCAAAACCTTTGAAGATTGGCACAAATTATTGTCCTTTATAAATCATTTAAGCCTTCCTTCTTATTCATAATAAATACCCCATCTTTCCAGGTAGAATTTTACTTCTTGCTTTTTTGAGGAGCCTACCTAAGAGGCTACTAGCTGCAGTGGTCTTTCAAATTCTTCTTTTCAAAGGTGACCTGGTTGCTCACTGTTCTGTCAGATATCTATATATTAGACATGCTCTATAAATTGCCCTTGACTTATTAGGATACAACATGTATGAACACTTGTTTTGAGGTCTCATTGACTCTCGCTGTCTTCTAATTTTAGGTTTTCTGTTCCTGATGCCTTTCTGTATTCCTCATTGCAATCTCCTAGTCTTGCTTGGAAACATCAGATTAAAGCCTGCAAAGGAAAAAAATAAAGAGCCCTGAACTGTGGAAAAGTCAAGTGCAAACCAAAATAGATCACTGTGACACTGTAAAAGGAAATAACCTGATGTATGTTTTTTGTCTCAGTCTTAAAGGGGTAGTAGTAACTGTTGTAGCTCTTTAGCATTCTACCCATTAGCCTAAAATATCTAGGATGATTTGTAAGATTTACAAAAGACTGAACATGTAAAGAGTCTCTTAATTATAATGATGGGAACATAAGCTAAAAGAAGACCACAGTCAAGGTTTCGATTAATTTAGTCAGATTTTATTAAGTTATTCAAAAGTAAAGCAGATGCATTTCCAAGTTGTGCCTCTTTAATTTGAGTTTGAAAATGAATACAATCTTCTTTATACTGCCATGTTTCCCCACTATCTTGGCAGTGTTTCCTGCCTGATATAAAGCTTCAGACCCAGAGATGTAGGGAAGAACAGCATAATATTGTTTCTGACACTAATGTCAGAGCAGGTGCATAGGCTTCTGAAAGGAAAAGCATGCACTGCTGTGTAAGTGATATAGTCTATATGACTCAGGCATTTGAATTTTTCTGATACTCCATTGTGTAAAGCTACTGTAATAGCTTCTGTTATGAAGACCTGATTTCTGAAAAGTCTCTCCTGTTAAGAGAGAAACACACACCGTCCTGTTTGGAAGGGGCATAGATGTTTCATTCAGCTCAAGTATAAATCTTCTTCACCAAAGTTCACTGTGTAAGACTGATTCCTGTTTTCTGTGTAAAATAAACACTAGGAAAAATTAACCTCCATTATAAACAGGTGTGTCAGATGGCTACAACACTTGATATACACCAAAGCATAACTATTTCGGGTAATAGAGCCCTGTAAGCAATCCTCTGTTGTAGACAGAGACATTCTAAATGAATGAATTTGAGTGACAAGGTTATACATTTAGCAGACTTCTACTCTAGTACAAATATAAATCTTCAGGTAATGAATAGAAGCCTGAACGGTGCAAGAAGGAGGTGAATTCTCACAGCAATTTATCACAGGCTCTTTTTGATTAGGTTCTGAGAGGCTCAAGAATTTTTGAATTTCTATCAAAACAAACTGACTTCTCCTAAACAGTTTTTTTAAGACACATATAGCCTCTGCTCAGATGGTGTAATGATTTCGCCGTGCTTTACGTGAGTTCATTTTTCTTCAGCAAACATGCCCTAGGATGATGCAAATGGATCAGAAATGGAAATTGCCTATCAGAATGCAAATTGTTTCTGAAACTGTCCATTTCTCAGACTTCTTCAAATGTGCTTTCACATTATGCTATTTCCTGATTCACAGACAGATGGGATGCAATTGAGCAAAAATCAGCACATCAGCACTGCAAAAGGCCTCAACATGTTTTACAGTGTGCTGGATGAGTTTCTCCTTGAGGATAGCATGTAGAAAAAGCCCATGGCTTAAGTCTCTGGGTGCAAATCCTGAGCATGGTCTGGGCTGAACATGGGGTCAGACTCCTCCCAACTCTCTTCTCCCACAAAGGAGCAGCTCTGGGTAGTGGATGCTGAGTGCATCCTTCTAATTATGCAAAAGGCAAGGCCAGCAATCTTCCAGTTCCACCAGCTTGTTGCAGGCCACCTCTGAGACCCCTAAATGCTGGATGTCATTACAAACACAAAGTGCATTCAATTTTTAATGATAAATTCTTCTTAGAGAGTACTGGGAATTACTCTGTCCTTACTGGCCGGAATTTGCTCATCTGGTCCCAGGCTGGAGTTGTCTCATCACTCATAAGTGAGTGGCTGGTTTCTGGTTTGAGAGTGGCGCTGGTAGACTGCTGATAGAAAGGAGTATTCTCAATGTTGTTGAATTTAGTGCAGCAGCAGTTTGTTAGCATCTGTTGCATGATTATATGAAAATTAATTTATTAGGTTGATATTTTTAATAGTCAATAATGTTGGTATTGGTACATATATATGAGGAGCCAAACTTATTTCAGCCTTTCTGCTGAGGTTAATAAAGTCAATTACTTTATTAACAACAGTCATCCTAAGCAAGTTCTTTAAGAATCCAATCACTAGTATAGTCTTAACAGTAAAATTATACTAGTGTAACTTTGACGATGTAACTTAATATAGATGTTTTTATTTTGGGATGAGAGTGCATAAGATGGGTAGTTGTACTGGAATTCCTCTAGCAATATACATATTCTTATATAAATAACTTCTTGACATTTCTGGCATAATGAATAATGTACATGAGAAAAAGTGAACTAGACAGTGTCATAAATTTACTAGAGATTACCAGAGATGATAATAGCAGAAAATATATCCATATTTATTGAGCCAAATATATTCTTTTGATGGTAACACAATGGTCCTAGAAATGGATGCCACGTGATTTTGGAAGAAAGAGTTTCACAAAATGTAAAAAGAGAGAGTATTTAGACTAGTGGACAGAAGGTCAAGAAGCTTAAATAGTGGAAATAAAAACTAACTGCTTGAAAAAATACTTCAGATAATTTTGTAATAATTTGTATCAGTAATCAAAGCCAATTGAATTTTGCTATCAAAATGAAAGAAATATACCAATGAGTACATTCCAGAACAACAATTAGAATATCCCAGAATCAGCAATATCTTTCTGCTGTTAGTGGAGAAAAGCCAGATCCCAAATCTTTAGCAACTGGATTTTGAAGAGCCCTCAGGAGCAGGAATTGTCCAATCCAACATCACCTGTGATTAATCCTTTCAAGTCAAGGTTTTTACTGATTCCTTGAAAAAACTGTTTATCATTATGCTGGAGAACATGCCCAGAGTTGCAATAATTATCACTGTCTTTCATTTATTGATGCAAAAAAGTAGGCATTGGCTAGAATCACAGCAGAAAAACCTCAATCTTTTTTACCACAAGCATAAAATAATCCAAAAAACAGAATAGTGACTTTAAAAAATTTTGCACTTTCTATTTTTATAGGATGTGTGAACTGTGAATTATAAATTAATAAAATTAACTGATTTTTTCCATGCAAAAAGACCTTACTTGTACAATAGGCATTATTTAAAGGAGGGAAAACTTTTGATACAGGTAGACGGAAATTTCTGCTTAAAAAAAGGTAGCAAATATACAAGCAAAGAGAAATTTTGCCAGCAGGTTATCCTAAACACAGCATGTTACTACTGATGTAGTAGAGAAAAATGTTTGCTTCATTGGTGTTCTCAGCAGGATTGGCTAGTATATACAAACGAAAACAAGCAGTCAGTTCTTTTTGTGTGAAGCTGAAAGTGAACAGTAATGTTTCCAGTTGCTAGTTGGCCTTTATGCCAATGGTGTAAAATTGGTTGCAAAACGTAGTATGGGAAATTTCCAGCTGAAATGCTTGCAAGCCACATTTGAATCTGCAAGAAAGGTTTAGGTCTGTAAAGTTGAATTTTGTCATATGAGTTAACATGTTTGCAAAACTCCTTAGCTGAGTCAGCTCACCATTCCTTCTTTCCTCTGTTGTTTCTCAAGAAACAGAAAGACTTCAGTCTTTAAATTTAAAAGACTCAACTTCAAACTGTCCTTACCTACACCAGTTTAGAAGTCTTTCATGTTGTCACTGTGTGACTCCTTTACTCTTTGTGCCATAAACAGTGGAAGACATTACACTGCCTGATCCCTCTGTTTCAGCAGCAGTAATATTGTTGAACAAATGGAGCCACTGACATGAAATGGGTGGAAGTGAGAAGTCGATAGAGATAGAAGAATACCATTAACATACCCTTTCCAAAGGATAAGTGTTGAGGTTGAAGTTTTGCTGCAGAGCAACCTGGTACAACCTGTACGCTCTGTCAGTTTCCTGACAGCTTTATTTGTCCTGCTGACTTGTATCATTTGTGTTTGGACACTTCCAGCCATAGTTTTGATTTGGAAGGCTTGCGTTATCTGAATTTGCATGGCCCTGGATAGTTAATTTTACATGGAGAGGAACTAGAGATGATACTTAAAAATATTACTTGCAAAAGAGTTGCAAAACAGAGTATTTCTTTATACTGAAATTATTCTGTCAGATGAAATGTATAAAACTGCCTGACAGATATTGCTGGTTTCTCCCCTAAGCATCTGAGCACATTTAACATCCATGTTTTCTCCAGTTTTCTACTTTTATTCCTAATCTGTGTCTGTTAGTTCGTAGTAAGAGTCATTCACAAGTAATGAGTCTGGGTTGCCTCAAAGCAAACAGATGGCTTTATATAGCAGAAGGCAAGCATAAAGAAATGCTCAGTTCTGTGAATTGAAGTTCGGGGAGGCTACGAATCGTGGTTCAAGTCATTAACATAAAGAGTGAAACCTGGAAGCAGCTTGTTTATATTCTGAGTAGGGATTAGGTATTTTTGAGAATTTAGGCCATGGTGTAAAAGCTTTGCAGAGCAATGCTATTATCCTTTTACAACCATGAGGAAAAGAAAAAAAAATTAAAAATCAGTCAAATGACAGCTTTTCTTTTCCTTAAAATGATTAAGAAAATTCACAGCACCCACCAAAGAGGTGTCAGAACTTAACAACAAGAATACTTGATAATCATAGCACTTCAAGACTTTATTTTTTGAAGTCTTGCATAAAAATAAGGCTTCATTCCCTCGGTTTGTGAACAGCTTGCAGTGACTTTTTATGTTCCATCCCTTTCCTCACCTCTCCATCCCCACAGAAACCTCATTAACAAAATCAAATGGCTGGTGGAAGTCCCGATCTTGAATTCTTGTAAAGCTCTGAAAATCGCAGGTTCAACTTTATTTCACTGAAGGTGGACAAAGCAACCAGGTGCCTCGTGTCACGCAGGAAATGGAAATGGAAAGGAAAGAACTGGATCAGAATTCACAGGAAACAGTTCTCTTGTGGCAGAAGTGAGCAGCACACTTATATTTTGATGGTATCACAAATAACAGGGCTACACCAGCTCATTCATTTCAGTGACTTTTTTTTCTGCTCCTGCTAAAGAAAAATGTTCCAGACTGCAGAGAGCAGGCCTTGTAGTGCTACCTCCTTTAAAGGGTCTTCATTCCTCTACAGGTGGAAAAACAAGGCATAGTTCAAGGACACGTCAGGAGGTTGCTGCCAGCAGCAGAAGAGGGCTGCTGAAACCTGTGATGAGAGAGGAAGAAAGGAATCCTCAGGCAGGATTGCAAACAAAACCTGGGCTTTCATTGATTCATGGACAAAGCAGGTACAATTTATCTTTTTCAGGCACTCACCACAACTAGAAATCTGAAAACTCATCTGGTTAACCTTAGCTCCTGCATAACAGGGCAGGGTAGAAGCTTGACAAGGTGAAATGTACTTACACCTTCTCCGCCTCTCCCAGCATTTGCCAGTCTGTTCCAGCTTCTATCTTTGAGTTTGTATTAATTTACATTTACACTAATGATACTGTGAGAACCTCAAGTAGTTCCTGAAAACATTTGAAGATCATTCTGAAAAAAAAAATTTTATGGTGCCATATCTGTTGGGTACTCATAGGCAATAAATTCAGAAAGGTATCTTGTCTGTAAGCAATTACAGTTGCTAATGCCAAAATGTTCTGCATTATGGTGACGCTGGCAGTATGTGGCACTTTGGATTTATGTCAATAAAACAGTCAGCTTTATTCATTTACTCTAAGTATAATTCCAAAACTTCTTTTCGGATTCTAACTTACGGTCTCTGGCCTCTGAGATGATCATTTCTCATAGTGTGTGTGTACAGCATCTTACAGTTGTATTGGTCTTATAAACATGCACACAGAAGATATCCTTCAGTAAAAAAAGTGCTGCCCTGAAAAGTGCAGACTTAGTAAATCACTCACATTGCTGCTGGATCTGCTAGGACTTGGGAGACAGCAGAAGAAATAAAATTACTCACTGCTTTGCTTCCTATCTGATTCACAGAAAGAAAATTAATTTCAGTATGTTAGCAGTTGGAGACAATGTTTAGAATTTACACAAGAGAGAACATTTTCAAATCCTGAACATTAATAAGCCTGAAATTGCATCCAGCTTTAACACATTGCAAAGTATACCTCTGAAATAGTCCTCAGCCTTCTCATTGTTTTCCTCTGGACACCTTTGCTCAACAGTGTGCCTCTTCCCACAAGTGCAGATGAAGCAGCTCCTTTTCTTCTCGTCTTACCCAGAGGTGGCCAGATGCTCATTTAGTACCTTTGGGAACCCATTTCAGAAGGTCTTCTGCATTGTTCTCCATTTGACACTAACTGGACTGGGCTACAAGGCACCCAGCATTTTCAGTTCTGGCAGTATTTTACTGGTTGTGAAAGCAAAGACTATGCCACAGGGTACAGATGGCCAGTGTCTGAATTTAGAAGTGCAGTGGGGGGACATTGGTTACTCTCCTTCTGTGGGTATCATAAACCACTGCAAACCTGGCATGTGTGCAGCATTGAGAATCATGTAACGGAAGTGTGGGATATGTTTTTTGTGGGGAGCAGGGAGGCTGTACAAGGGCAGTTTGGTAGCAGAGGGTGCCAATGCTAGGGACCCCACTTCACCTGGTTTCTGATGCCATTTCAGGCATGGTTATGCTGGCAGGACAGCTGAGGTGGGCTGTCCTGTACTGATACCATGAGTGGGTTTGGGTGGGTATCTTGGTGTGTGCACGCAGGTTCTCTCAGTCACCGCTCTCCTTGCAGAGTTATTCCACAACAAGCAGGGCTGATTATAAGCAGGCAGAATAGACAGCTGACAAACTCGACAAGCTGCTGGGGACCATGAGGTACTAATGTTCCATAGCCTAGATTCCCTGTGGTGAAGCTGGAAAACCTCAGCTAGCAGCTCCTGCAGGATTGCCTCTGGACATGTGCAACTGGTGGTAACCACTGGGGGGAAACCTCACAGAATGCGTCCTTGTCCTCCTTGTCCTGTCATTTGGAAAGCTTTGTTTTACAGGCTGCCTTTTCGTTTCATGACCCCTTGGGTAGAAAAGTTCACTTTTGTCTACACAGTTGGGAAGACTGAAACTGGTTGTGAAAGTAGCCTGTGTTACATTGCACACTTTAAGATTCAGTGTTCATTATATAAACCTAAATGAAACAATACAGTACTGGGGATCTGATAATTATTATGGCCATTAAAAATAGAATTGTATTTAATAGGAGGAAAAGATAACTTTGTAGTGTCCTAAATTTATATATAGTATGTCTCTGCATAAAGTATTCTAAATCAAATTATGAAAAGTAATCAAGATTTCTCCTTTAACTGACCTAATAAATTTAATTATAGCATTAGAATTCAATCTTATCTACAATTTACAAACAATCAGAAAGGGAAAAAAAGACCAGGTGGCCTGTGCGTGCTGCATGTGTATTGCTCTGGTCATAAAGATCTTTTTACTTATAACTGTTCTACCCTGTAAAAATTATTATATTGGCCACAAACTGCTAAGTTTCAGGCAAATTTTGCATGAGACAGTGTATCAGAGGAAGATATATGTACCTCATGTGGATAGAAATCCGGGTATGCTAATATCAGTTATTGTCAGGAAAAATATTTGGTAGCCAAAACTAAGGTGACCTAATGCTCTTTTCTTAATCTTCTGTTCTATTCCTTCATATGCATTGCTAGTAAATCCCTCTAAAAGTGAATTTTCTTGTTTGGAATTCTCTATTGATCAAAAGGAAACTGTGAAGCAGCAGTGCTTTAATTGAGTGGAACCTTTCCCTGTCTCTGCTTTAGAGTAAGCAGCTTTATGAAGTTTGTTTTCTTCTGAATAATACAGCAGGAACTAGGGATTTATCTGTCTAAGACTCTTGTTTCCTTATATAAACTTTAGTTGAATGACAATGTAAGGTATTGTAAATGCAAAAGCTGTATTAGTAAATTCACTCAGTATAGTTCACTAAACATAGAAGTTCATAATACAGATTTTTTCCTAACTGCAGTAGAACAGTGTGAACAATACATATATATTTAGATACATGTCTTGTGATTCTTTGTAGATTTGTCTAACTTATGAAAGCATATATTTCTCTTCATTTGGCCATCATTTTCCCCAGTGTATTTTCTACATTGTTTAGAAATTAAACTTCTTGGTTATCTTCTAGATTTTCAGAGTAATTGCCTGTCCCTGGACTATCTGCAAATATTTTTTTATAAGTAGTGTTTGTGTTTCACTTACAGCAAAGTAACATTAAAAGTGTGTCAGGTGTTCCTAGAGATAAGCTTATTAGGTGTTCAGTGTCCAAGACTGTCACAAAAATTGTAATAGTTCTAAAAGAAAGTTTAAAACTTACTTTAGTATAATTTAGTTTAGTTTTTTTCCAAGGTGTGCTTATTTTCGCTCTTACGTATTTTTTGAATGATGTACAGATTTTCGTGACAGAGATAAGGGCTAGAACAGTCTTTGCAAACACCAGCCTTCTACTGCATTCCTCAGAAATGTCCTGAGTATTGAAGACACTGTTTTTGTTAAT
The DNA here is from genome assembly GCA_013397275.1 of Burhinus bistriatus. NCBI lineage: Eukaryota > Metazoa > Chordata > Aves > Charadriiformes > Burhinidae > Burhinus > Burhinus bistriatus. Next base: position 13,755 of record VYXH01001592.1, on the reverse strand, counting down.
GAGAATTGAGCATTAGTCATGTCCTACCTCGTATCCTCTTGAATTTCTAGAGCTATGTTGGCATAATTTGCTGAATAGACTTGCTGTTCCTGAGAAGTCATACCACCAGCTACCACGGGCTTTGGAGAAAAGTGTTAAGAGACACTAGAAGAAACTCCAAGGTAACTGCAAAAAGATAACCAAGCAATAACCTAAAATGCTGCTAGTTTGCATGCTGATTTTTTAGTGCTTACGTGAGTGAATAATTCGACTGGGAAGGCACAAGGTCAGACTTTGTAATTTATGTGATGAATGAATGTGGTTTTGTAAGAAGCAAAATACTTTTTCTATGCTAAAATCAGTGTTTTTTAATACTGTCAGTTTTCTTGGTGAGTATGAGATGATACGGTTGCTTGCCTTCATGAAGAGGGCCGTATTTCTTGTACTAATTGAGGTCTTCAGGGATATGGAAGAAATAAATACTTTTGAATTCTGATCTTAGCAGATGAGTTCGAATTCAAATAACTTTGAAGTATTTTTTTTATACACTGCTTTGTAACATTTTACTTCAGTCTTTGTATCCAGTCAGAGTCCTAACTTCAGATTTGTACTCTGCAAATATGCATGTGCTTTATTGTCTGCTGTGAACTTAATAAGACCGCTCATAGTTGATAAGTTTCACATGTATGTAACCATTTGCAATGTTTGTTTGTCCTTTTGGTTTCTATTTCAAAATTGCTGTAGTTCAGATTTAACCAGAACTGGTTTTATATACATATGATTACTCCTTGATTATAGCACAAATCTTATTGTCACTGTTTTTAATGTACTTGCTTTTAAGCAAGTAAGCCATTGGGAGAAAATTTAGGTTGTGGATATGTTTACAGTTAAACAAATTAGTTGCTCTGTGAAACATTTAATCTCCCTATTTTACCATGAAGTTTATCACAGGTTGAGAACAAAACAATGTTTGGTGTAGGAAGACAGATGTTCTTCTTCAAGACCTATTCTGATTTAAACTTCACAAAACCTTGCAGAGCAGTCCAGAATTTGAAAAGTGAGTATTATGGCTACAATTCTTTAGCCAGTTTTGCCTGTAGAATCAAAGATTAAAGGTAGATGGTATTTCAAAAAGCCTTTTCCTAGCAAAATTGTTTAGGGAAACAAGAAATACAAGCGTACCAAAATAACTCATATTTGGACTTACAAATTTTTTATGGTATTGGCCTTGGCCTCATGGTTTAATTAATGGGTTAATATTAAATTTCTGCTTATGGTTACTGCTGCATACAGGTATTTTTGCTTTCTTGCCATAGTGGGATGCACTTAGCTGGGAAAAACACTATGACGGGCTTTGAAAGCAGTGTTTTATTGTTAATGAACTGCTAAATGTACCAGACACACACAAAGAGGGAATATTTAAAGGGTGGAGAACGTGTGACTCCTGTGAACTTTTGAGGCTTTTAAGAAATAGAGGAGGTAGGGGATTTGATGCATTAGCTTGGGAGAAAGTGGGCTTCTCTTTGGTATAGGAGAGAAATATAAGCATGTGCAGGATGAAGGTATTTTGGGCATTTTTCATTCTTAAAGATGTTTAATTTATGAAAGTGGTTGAGTTTGTTCTTAGCATTGTGTCAGTATGTTTTTGTTTACATTTATTCACCTCTTAACAGCTGTTTCCTTCTTTGTGTTTCACATATAGAAATTCCAGAGTTTCTCTCTTACTATCTCTGTGTAATATTCAGTGAATTTCTGTCAATGATTGGCTCCCTGATCTGAAGCGCATTGATTTTGTTAATCATCAATTTGTTTCCCATTTGATTTTTATTCAGTACCTTGGTAACCTTACTATTATTTCTTGCTACTTTTGGGTGTCACTTGGAAATACCCAAGCTTGTTATCTCATTATATAATTTGTCCAGCCCTTCTGGGTGGTAAACCATATATCTGCAAATACTGGTAAGAACAATTAAGATGAACCAAGAACAACAGCAGAAACTTTCTTCTAATGACAGTCATTAGTAGCCAAGTAACATACTAATGCCTGATAATTTAGGCAATATCAGAGTTGGGAAGGATACTTACATCTACTTTCGAAGTAGGAGATTTAAAAAAAAAAAAATATCAGGAAACTATTTGTAACAATGATTCAGATTTACGGTGAAGTTTCTAACTTCAATCAATCATTTTCCTCATCTTTTTCCTTCACTTTTTTCTTAAGCCAGATGGAGATCTATTACATCTACTTAGCTGTTTTACAGAATTCTCGTCCTTCCCCTAGAAGGCAGAAAGCCTTATGTGTCTCCAAGACTTTAAGCAATAAATTCTGAAGTTTTAACTAGCACATTGAAGGACATTCATACGAATAAGAGACTAAATCCTTGTAGTAAATATGAAGAGACTATCATTGAATGCAACACGATTGAACAGAGGCCGCTGTCTTCTTCAAGTGACACTTTTTCAATGGAGTCTTTCCTTTATAAGATCATTTGTTTCCCAAAAAGCCAACAATGTCATTGCTGGCATCAAATTGTACTGACATTTCCTTTTGAGTCTTAATTCTGCATATTATAAAAACTTAATTAGATATTGACATTAATAGACTTGTGGGGATCATTTCTGCTGCATTTGGTGAAGGGATTTTACATCTGTTTGGAGTCATTAATCTCTTTCTTATTATGTTACTTGGCTGTATACATCCATGAAGGCATGTTATGTGTACAATCCCATTTGATTGACTGATCATGTTACACAGTATGTAGTACTTAACAAGTCTGTGGTAAAACACTAGACAATGTGATTAATTACTCTGATCATTGATACGTTGAGACTAGCTTCTGCTTACAAGCTTTTTAGGACCTTTGTGAAAAATGTCATGCAACTGCTAAGACTGGAAGGGAAGGTAGCATGTCTTTTTCTTTTCCGTCTGTGCTTGCATCTTTCTATGACTTACAAATTCAACTGCTGCTGGATATGTTACTGCTGTTTCATGTTGTTGATAATGCTGCTAGGAGGGAGCACATAATATGAGGTAACTGCACTCCCTTGGTATAAGTAGCACTGTTTTGGTTCTCAGTAGCTTAAGGACCACCCCAGGTACCAGGGCAGGTTTAAACTGCACCTCTGGCCTTGGAGAAGATGCTGAATATGGTTCCTTAGGTTAGCCAAAGCTGGAGTGCATTCAAACAAATCCTACTGTGTTGGTCCTGTCCTGCTTTTGTATTTGTCCAAATGTCTTGGCAGCGTACCCTCTGGTCCTCTGGAAGAAGGGGTCTGTATGCTCTTTCCCAGGCAATTGGTTGAACTTTCTCTGTCACTTGCTTTAAATTATGGGAAATGTGTTGGAAGACTATCAGCAGTGGAGTGGACTTGTCAGTGTCCTTCTTGCAAAATGGTTGAATCTGTGGCTAAGCTAAAACACAGCTCTGTTGTTAACCCACAATTGCAGTCTGCCAGCAAGTAAGTTGTTAGTGCATACCATAAGCTTGATTTTTCTTTTTTTTTTTTTTTTTTGAAATACATGTACCTAGTCTAATGATACTGTTGTCTTATTCTCTCATTCAGTTAAAGGATTTTATGAGTTTCAGAAATGAACGAATAACCTATGCGCCTGTAATATGCAAATATAAAAGTTGAGTCTTACAGAAAATAAGTAATGCTCCATTTTATTTTAGCTATTGAATATAATAAATTATGATGGCAATGAACTATACTTCTGTATGTTCTCAAATGCTTTGTTTTTGCAATGCTGATTTATATTCTAGCTAGTGTATTGTGGTATTATGGGGTAGGGAACATGAACAGAAGCCTGCCCAATAATGTTCAGGATGTAATGTAATATGGTTGTTGAATTTAGCCAGTATAACAGCTGAGCCACTGTAATGCCCTGGTGTTCACATTCTTACAGAAACTCTCTTTGGTAATTTTAGGGATTAAATGACAAACCATTTATTATCTATCTGTCTATCTATCTGTCTGTCTGTCTGTTGAATTAGCTAGTTTTTCTAATCCTAGCATCTTTGCCTCAGAAAATTCTTGACTTTTCTGTAAATATCATACAGAAGATTGATATGGCAGAAGTGAGGCTCTTAAGTAAGGAACTACACAGAAAAATGAGTGGACATTTTTTCATTTCGCTTGGTTCTTGACTGCATTCATGTGGGTTTTTCTTATTCTTCTATAATTATGTGCATGTTACCTGTGAAGCTGGAATCTTCTTGTACGAGTAGGAGATAATTCTAGAAGATAGGGTCACAGCAGATTTTACTTGTCTATTTTTCAGTTTCTTGACAGTGCTTGAGGAAGACCTGAATGTTTTTTCTATCTTCCTGCCTATATGCTTTCTTTATTGAAAGATACACCTTAACTGCTAAGCAGAACATGATGATAAGTACAGCTGATTACAATTTTGCTGAGGCAAAATTTCTGGAAGTGCTCCTGGGAGTTATGTAAAGATATGTGTAATTACACATCTAATTTTAATTGTGAAAGAACTTAATTGCATGACCAGTGCTTGTCCAGGACTACCTCATCACCCTTATGATTTTCAAGTGAATGTGATTCCACACTTCTGTCATAACACTTTCAGCTAGCCTCCTGCTGCTTTCCTAATACCTCTGCCTAGTAATGACGATGGTAGAGCTTATAACAGAAAGATGATTATATTCCTGGAATTCACAAGAACTGTAATCCCTGCATGCAAGAGGACAACTTGTTGCCAATATCTTTGTTACCTTCTCCAATTTCTGATTATAATATCAATCAGATGTCTTGTAAGAGCTTAGATACAGATGAAAGCATTATGTCAGCAAGAGGCTTTAGCCACAGGAGCTTAAACCATTTTTAGGTAGAATATGACCTTGTATTTTCTGACCTGTTCACACATGTAAGTACTTGTTATGAACTAATGCCTCCAGTGATTGTGGTCACAAGTAAGTTTTGTATTAATGTTGTTAGTCCTTATGAATTCCTAAATCACAGTTTTCTATAATGTGTTTTAAACTACCAGCTCTTTTATCTGTTTTGTGGTTTCTTTAGCTTTATGAAAGAGCTGGCCACTACAGATACTGTGCGGATTAAATCCAGGAAAAGCGACCTAAATGCACAAATTTATTCTTGGCTTTGGCTTCTAAGAGGGATTGTGATTTAGATATTTCTTGAGGTACATAGCTATTTTTCTGGTCTTGTGCATTAGAGCTGATTAGAAAATGCGTCAGGGATTTTTCTTTATGGGCAGAAACATACAAACTGAAAACAGAAAATTTTACTTGAAAACTGTTTTGATGATAAATATTCCTTCAGGCCAATTCCTTTCCTGTTTCCTTTCATTTGTTTCTTCATTCTTCCACTTGCTCCTCATTCTGGTCAGACTCCTGCAAACATGTTCCAGTCAAGCCTGGAGTATCCTTTCTTCCCTCACATCTGTTCTCTTTCAGCATCTTGATCTTTTTCCCTATAGTCTTTTAAAGGTTTTACCTTCCTATCTGTGCAGCTTTCTTCAGTGCACACAAGAAAGTAAATATAGATGCCACCTCTACAACATTGTTAAAATACCCTGGAAAGATGGTGCCTGTGGTCTAAGAAGAAAAATAAGCTGGTCCTTTAAGACTGAGGCACTTAGAAAATATTTGGAAAACAACTTGCTGTTTTTCCCCCCTCCAGACTTTCTATCTTTTCCTGCATTTCCCAGGTAGGGGTCTCTCATTGTTAAAGGTCTAGTTGCACCTTTTCCCTTAGTTTTTCTTAGAGACATGCTTTTGAGTAAATAACTTACCAATTTTTTCTGACTTTGGGGTAAAATCCCAGGATGCTCCCACTTGCAGACCTGCCATATTAGTTACAGCTCTTTGCTTCACCATGATGTTTTGCGCCCACTATGATTTAAAATATGTCAGACTTTCCTCTCTAAGTGTCTAGACCTCAGAATGTTTCTACATGGCCAGATCCAGATAAACTTTTGGCTCAGCTCCTGACACAGTCTTGGGTACACATTGACATATCAGCCACTCCTTGCACCTTGGTTTCTGAGAAATTTTATCTGTTTGCAGTGGAGGAAGGGGAACATCATGATCACTGTGTGAATACAACAGCTCTGAAGAGCTTCTTCAAAACACATATATCCTGAGATCACATGCTTTTTAAGCCTCTGTTTCATCTTCTCAGAGGAAAAGCTTATTGCTTCTTTAGGAAGACCCCGGTTTTGGGTTTTGTGGTTCTGTTTCTGCTCTGCTATTGCTATTCCTTCAGGTTTTATATTTATTCTAGATTCTTATTTAAGAAGTTGACTAGCTTCACAAAGAAAAGTCTTCAAAAGGGTTCATAGAGACATTGTCAGTTAAGTGCTGGTGAGAGAAGCTTGCTGTCCTGGGAATGCTGGGGAGCCAGAGCCCATGGAAAAAGCAGCAGAATGAAAGGCATTACCACAATAACCCTAGAGACAGTACAGGTACACACAGATATATAACCCATTCAAAAGGTAAGAAGTAAAGCAACAAACATCCTTGGAGTTATGGAGATACAGAATCAAGTACTTCATTTATAAACCATTTAGAATATTAAAGATTTCTTCTTGCTTTTTAAAGCTTTGTTACTGAAATTTCTTTCTCCTGTAGGCTTTAATTTAAGCTACTTACTTGTAGGAAGAACTTGAATAGGAAAACTTAAACTATTTGTTGCATTTTTTAAATTTAACTTACATGTTTCCCAGTAAGAATTTAATTCTTAGTGAATGAAAGTCCCAAAAGTTTCAGGATGGATTAATTTAAATTTTGATAGTACATTTCCTTTTCCCAAAGTGATTAACAGAGTATACAGCCCCCATTTGCCCTTCCCTTGTCTCCTCCTGTCCTTCCTGATGCATAAGAAAGTGAAAATTCATCAGCTTCAAGCTGGACTCAACATAGTAATTGTGAAGAGTGCTGCATGTATAAATAAGAGCTAAAAGGTGGATGTCCTGGATATGGAATGCAGAGATCAAATGCTATGTTGCAAGGAATACTTGTTAATGACTATCAAACTACTTCTAATTTGTACCAGTCCTTTAGTCTTATTTTTGTGGCAAACATTGGCTCATCAGATATGCTCATCTATTTTCTGTTTTCTTCACTGTAAACCTGATGGAAAGCAATGGCAAAGGCATGGAAAGTTCTTGAGATATCATACTTCTATTGCATGGACCAAAGCCCTGGTCCATGAAATACTTAAACTTCTACTTTAACAGTGCAAAAGACGTGGATGATTTACATGCTTGAGTAAAAGACTAGATCAAACACATTCTTAGATTTGCACTTCAACTTCTTAATTAGTTGTTTAGCTGCAATAACCTCCTCCCGTCCACCACCTCCCTTCATCCCCCCCCACTTTTTTCTCTCCAATCCTGTGTTTGTATTTGTCAGTTTCTCCTAGTTTCACACCTGGACTGAATGCATTTTGAAGTAAAGTCTGTGCAAACACAAGACTAAAACCACAGAGGACTGTGGGGTTAACAAAGTGGAGTTAAGGTGCCTGTAAGCACTGTAGTAGTTTGTGTAATGAAGGCTGACTTACTGCTGCATAAAGACATCCTAGAGTAAGACTCTCAAGCTCTGTCTTTATTAGTATTGTCCTTTAGTTTTACTCTTTTCTTAATTTTCCATGTCTTCAATAGGTGAAGTTGTAATCCCATCTCCATGTCAAAGGGCAGTAGCTGTTCTTCTATGTCAGTGGAGAGATGAATGTATCTTCAAAAATTGTGTGTGTGATTTCTTTTTCTGGAATAGTTCCTGAGAGGTGTGCAAGAACAGACTTAATGTTCCTTGAAAGTCATACTGATGCAGTTGCACAAAACCCAGAACATTTATCTCCTTCCCCTCATCCTTGGTCCCTTCATGGACAATAACAGTCTTCTGAGGTGAATCAGCTAAGACTAATATATATACCAGCAAAGTGATTAAATATAGTAATAACTAAAGAGATGATACAGGTCCCTTTTTTCTAGGGACCATACAAAACAATAAAAAATGGATAAATTCACTTACCATCTAAGTAATTTCTCTGGTTTTAACCTAGACTGGATGATGCTTTATAGTGCTGGTTGATTCCTTACTAAAGCCTCTGTTACTGAGGTCTCTATTTCTCATGCCACTTTCAACTTCAGGCTATAATTATTTATTATTTGAAAAGTTACAGAAAATAATAATCCAGTCAGTTTCCAGAGTTATGTTGGCAGAGAAATATTCTGTAGTGCTCATAACAACCTTTTGTGTTTTAGTTGCATTTGATCAAAATTTTTTTTCCCAAGATTTGACCAGACATTACAAATCAGTGATTGGAGGAGTACCATGTATCCAGTACTATGATATTAAAGAGAGTGTATCCTGTTTTTTCCCACTAGTATCTTTTATGATGCAGTTGTCTATGAATTTGTCCAGTCCCTCTATGAAGCTGATGATATTGTCTGCCTCCACAACTTTTCAGGGCAGCATGATTTGTGGAGAAATTTTTGTTGTTTTAACAAATGTGTGAAGAGGTCTCTGTTCTCTGGCAGCCTGCAGCCCTTCTCCACTGTGAGCTTCAGTGTTGACTCACCTGTCCCTTGAGTTTTACCTTATCCTCTTTATGTGGCCTGCAGCCCCAGTTCAGCTCTCATGCTCACCTATGAGGCTTCATTTCTGATCTATTGTGCTGAGTCCTCCCCTTTGATTATAACTGGTTCCCTTTCATCCTTTCAAGTTGAGGGCTGCCACCACGTCTGTAGTGACAGGTCTTTCCATGACGTCTAGACTTCTAGCTTTGATGCTTTCTCATCTACCCTCAGATCTCTACATGTTATCATTTGTTCCATGAATATTCTTGCAGATTCTCTCCACTTCTCACTCATCTTTGTCTTGTGGGGTCTCTGTCCCCATCCCAAATGTTTCACTCTGCCAGCTTGCAACCTTGTCTTCTCTTGTGGGCTCTGTTTTGTGTCTGCATGACTATACCCATGCTCCTGCTCTGTTGTCAGTCTCACAGTGTAGTTAGTGCTGCATTAGGCATTTGCTCTGCCAACTCCTGTTCTACCCTCCTTCATAACTAGCTGTACTTCTCCTTTGCTGCTTTGCCACTGTTGACTCACTCCTCAACTTGCCATCTCCTCCTGTACTTCTTACTCTCTACAGTGTGTTACTGAAACATAATACTGATGAAGTGCAACAGATCTGCCCTCTTCCCGGCTCATCTTTCCTTCACCTTTTGTTGTTCTTTTAGCCCTCTTGAGGTTCTGATATCCAAGGTGCATGTATTGAAGACTTTTTCTGCAGAATACGTTTTCTCATGCAGCCATGCAGCTGAAATCCGTATCTAGGCTATCATCGCCTCACTAGTTGCTTACAGCAATAAGCTTTTCTCTGGCCTTGAGAAATACTCTTTGTAGCAGTGCAGAATGCACAAAGATCAAGTTTCTCTCTTGATCTCTGTGAGGTATTTCTCTATAATGTCAACCATAAGTATATTATCTTCACTTCCAAAGCATTCAAGTTCTCTTGCTTATCTTTTGTTTATTACTTGATATATATACTGCTTCTGAACAGGTCTTCTCAGAAGTTCTATTAATTTATGAGATTTATTTCAAAACAAGAGCTGCATTTTCTCTTAATATGTTTATTTACACTTGGGAGGAGCTCTCTGCAAGTGTCTGCAACCCTGTTTCATTATGCTCCTTTAGACACTCTTTCATTCAAGTGTTTGCAGATGTTGTGGCAACAGATGAGTTGCTGTTGTGCGGAAACCACACATCTGCTTGTTATGAGGTCTCATTTCGTAGTATTTTCTTGGCTAGTCTCTCAGTTGTCCTTTGCATTAGACTATGCGCTTCTTGAGGCACGAAGTATTCTGAGTGTGCGTTCACATAGCGTTGTGAATTTCTCTTTGTTTCTTATGTTAAGGAACTTGAGTAATTTCAAGCACTTCAAATACCAAAGTAACAAGTGCCATAGCATCTCAAACAGGACTTTAGCAAATCTGTATTTAGGATAGAATTTGCACGCCTGATGGATTTAATATCAGTTTTCAGTCTCTGGGATCATGAATGCCAGTTCACCCATAAGCACCAACTTTGCAAATGCACCCAAAGGAGACTTAAAAATAGCAATTATGTATTTTTCACAGTACTATTATATCATGAAGTTGTTCTGTTATGACTGAAACCCTCATTAATGGCTTGCTTTTTCTGATACAAACAGAAGAATGGAAGATTAGACATAATACATAGGTCTGTTGGCAGAACTGTTTACATGAACTGAAAGTATGATTTCTGAACGCTTAATAGGACAGTTTCTTTTTCAAATATCTCCTGCCCACAAATCTGGCTTTTAATGACAGGCAGCAAATATGACAGCAATAGTTTGATATGAAAGCAGTATTACTCCTACTTGAATGCAGAATTGTTGACCATAAGGGTGAGTGCCATTCTCTGGACAGAAACTGCAGCTGTTTCCATGAAAACAAAAGCTCAAAGAAGCCATCTTTTGGAAGGAAGCAGGTGGGAAGCAATTTTTTTTTAATCATTTCTTTTCTCTTTATTATATGCACTAGGAGGAATGAGAGTCATAGTGAGAAAAATACTCATTTTCTTTTGTCTATTTTGTCATTTCTTCTGCTCCTCCTTGTCTTTCAATAACTGCATTGTGATAGTAGCCCAGAGTCCATTGTTGGCTCTCCAGCAAGATATTGCATATGTTTTAGTAAAAACCATTTTGTTATCAGACCAAACCTGACCTGAATTTACTGTGTTTTTTTCTACGAACAAAAAGTTCTATGTGTCTTTCCATTTTGAATTTCAGAGGTGACAAATCATGAAAAAAATAAATGAAAATGACAACCACCATTGATCTATTGCATGAAATGTGAGATCTTAAGCAATTTTCTCTATTTTCTTAAAGCACAAAATAGGATTTCTATTATCTAATTGTAACCATGTAAAAGCCAGGGACCAAAACTCCTTCTGTGATCGGTGGAGTACAAGATGTGTTCTGAGAGTAGGATTCAGATTGTAGAACAGGATGGTAGAATGTGTTCCCATTCAAGGATGGCTCTTGTACTGATTATGGAAAAAGCCCACTCAACCAGCTTAGATGAGATGCCCAACTTGCCTATAATTAGATAAGACCATGAATCTCATCTGTAGTATCTGACCGGCCACTCATTTGCTCTAACACCAGATTGATAAGCAGAGCTGTCTGAACTGTATATACAAATCTGAAGTGAAAAGAAAGACTACATAAAGTAGACTTTACACACAATTTTCTAATATCATCAGGCTAAAAGTTGCTTAGTTTGCAGTATTTCTGAAAAAAGGAAATCGTTGTTAACTGAATACTCCAAGTAGTTCTGCTGTTTGTATGGTGTAGGTTGCTTCAGAACGAAGGAGCTGTCTGCTTCAAGCTATTTTCCTTTCATTTAGTGTAAGAGCAAGACATGGTCTCAAAATACTACATGGTAAAGTGTAGAGTTTGCATGCTGTTTAAAAAACAGGAGCAGGTGGGGAATCCAGACAAGCTAATTATTAGACTTCTTCAGAAAAACTGGTATAAAGCCAGAGAAGTACAGAGGCCTTGGAATTAGTAGAAATTAAGTTTTGACAAGATTATTCTTCTAGAAGTAGTTCTGGGCAGGAAATGTTTTACAGTCTGCAAAAACATGTGAGACTGATACAGTGCTCCTGTTCTGCTTTGAACGAAGAAAGGGCAGGGGAACAAAGTGCCCAGTGTGCTGTTTTCACTCAGCCTGGTATAACCAGTCATCCAGGAAGAGCCAGACGGAACTCCTCCTCTGCCAGAGGAACCGACATCCTTATTGGGGATCCCCAAGGAGATCCCCTTTGCTCTCAGGCTGTGGCTCATGCTCCACAGTTTTAATCAGAAATTGTGTCACGCAGCTCTCACGTATTTCTTGACAGAGAATTTAAGTGATACAAAATGTCCTTCTGAGAACCAGTAGGTTAGAAGAGAAATTCCTCCCTGATTGTTCACACCAAATTGGTTGGTGACATGTTTTCTAGTCGGTGTCTCAATTATTAGCACTTTCCTTCTAAAATGGAGCAAGTTGCTGGGCAATTAGTTCCACTGGTCCAAGATTTTTTTTCCTCATTTGGTGACTAATGTATTTTCCCATTTTAGACTACTTTTAACATCTTCCCATCATTTGTTTTGACTTCAGAGCAGTGGTAGAGACATTGGTTCAGTCTTCAGTTCTTTCAACTACCATGTCTTTATGTGTTGGATAGAGATTGAGACAGCAATACTTATATATGTACACATAAGTGTGAGTAGGTATATATGTACACACACACACTTATGAACCTATGTGTATTTTCTATACAAGCTCAGGAAGCTATAGGTCATTTGTGAGAAAGCAATTTTTAAAATTGCTTGCATAATATAATTATATAAAATGCAAGATAAATTACCAATTTAAAACATCAGAACGTGGTGAATGCAGCTTTTTAAAGTCAGACTCTGTAAGGTGTGTGCTTTTAAAAAACAAAGAATCATAGAATCGTAGAATGGTTTAGATTGGAAGGGACCTGAAAGATCATCTAGTTCCAACCCCCCTGCCATGGGCAGAGACACTTACCACTAGACCAGGTTGCTCAAAGCCCCATCCAGCCTGGCCTTGAACACTTCCAAGGGTGGGGCCTCCACAACTTCCCTGGGCAACCTGTTCCAGTGCCTCCCCACCCTCACAGTAAAGAATTTCTTCCTGAGATCTAATCTAAATCTACCCTCTTCTACTTTGAAGCCACTACCCCTTGTCCTGTCACTACATGGCCTTATAGAAAGTCCCCCCTCCAGCTTTCTTGTAGGCTCCTTTCAGATACTGGAAGGC
>VYXH01001591.1:0-67233 GCA_013397275.1 Burhinus bistriatus | reverse complement strand
ATGGCCTCCAGCTCCTCCTGTTGTTTCCAGAACAGAATTCCTGTTACAGTGAAAATCTTTTGCTAGTGTGAAGACAAGATAAAGATACTTTCAAATTAAAATTGAATATGCTGTAGGCATGTACTTTTTATCTTGAATTTTCACCTCAGGAACATTCCAGAGGGACAGAATGCAGTTTTTACAGACATTTTTGCAAACCAAAATTTTCTAGTATACTTGTTTGTATGCACAGATACCTCTTACTAGTTTAAAAAAAACCCAATCAAACAAACAAAAAAAAGAGGAGTAAGTGGAACTGGAAAATAGCCAAGTACCACTTAGATTTAACACAACCAAATAAATCTCATGTGTAGCTTCATATGTGGAATATGGCTTCATTACTTGGAATATGAAGGTATACAGAACTGTACTGAGGTCAAACATAATTAAATCCACACTATAAGCTCAGTAGCTAAAGAGCACACAAGTATACATATCTAGGTCTTCAATTATGTATGTGTACTTTGTATACACATGTAAGAAGATCCACTGGGTATTGCAATAACCAGATGCTCAATATTTTATAACTCTAGCCGGTCATATATATCTAATGTTGATGAACACTATTTTTCGTGCCTTTTTCAATGGAAATTTATTCAACTAAAAGTCCTCTCTGAGTATTCCGGACACATAAAGAATGTGCAAAGCTATATGATAAAATGCAGATAGTCATCAGTGTATTCAAACAGTTCAAATACATACTGCAAAGACTCTGGGTAGTTCAAAGTTGCATGAGGCTGTTATTCACTGAATGAAAATGACTAAATACATTGAACAGATAGCACACGTATCGGTTATTTTAGGTCTCCATAAAGATAGTATTTGTTCATATACAATAAGATAGTCGGACACAGAGGTAGGGAAGAAGGATCTCAACTTCCAGTAATTTCTCTGTCTTGTACTATTTTTCCTCTCCTCTCTGATACGCATTTCTTATTTCTTAAATACATTGTGACACTCCTTTCCCCCCTATTTCTAATACAAAGACAGCTGAAGAACTTCCATCTCCCTCGCCACTGCTTCCAAGAGTTCCATGGACAAATCACTGTACTGCATTGCCTGGTAAGCTGCATTTTAAACTGACCATCTCCAAATAACTCATACTTTGTAAGAAACTGATAGTTACCCAGGTGCCTTCTTTTCTTTCACATCACATAACAGGGGCTTCTTGCAAGGAGATTTACTTTCTGCTTCTTCGTCCTTAGTTGTTTCTGATACAGTTTTCCCAGATGATCGATTGTGAGCTGAAGACTTCATACCTACGTGACCAGGGCTGGGGCATTTTCTGTCACTGTTTAAAACAAATTAACAAAATGTTTAAAACTGAGAGCAGCTGAGCTGCTCTTCAACTTATTTTCTCTATGGCTAAAGAGTCATTAGTGTAATTGAAGAAACACAAGGATTCCATTTGTTTTAAGAAATAGAAGCTTCTTACTCGCCACCAACAAAATTGTATACCTGGCATTTTCAGAACTCTCTTCCCCATGAAATCAAAGGTAAAACGTTTAGGCAATTCAACAGGAATAGAATTTGCCTAATGTTATTTTTGATAATGAGCTATCCACTTCAAATATTTGTAACACAAGAAAACTGTGAAGTATCATTTTCCTCCTACCCCTCCTCTCCTTTCCACGATACACCGCTATGCAGTCAGGACCTGTTCAAAATGTTATGCAGTCTCTTAACTGGGACAATGAAAGAAGTAGCACTTAACACTGTCCCTGCCACAGAGAACACTGCTCAAACTGTTACTGGCTTCACTGGGACGCTACTCGGGCTACTTGTCAGAGGGTAATTAAATCACTTCAGATTTCTACAACCCTACACTTAAAAGAACAATCGAATGAGACAGCGCTCTTTGACAGCTGAGTATTTTGGTTTTAAAGCATGAAGCTGAAACTGTCCCCAAGAATGTAATTTAAAATACCACCTTTTGAAGCTTCAGCTACAGACTTCAGAATCGGTCTTGCAAAGCTCATCCAGTAATTTGATTCCCCACTCCCACAATAACAACAGAATTTGTAGTGGCTATTCTTGAAAGAGCAACATTAATTTACAGTCACGTCAATAAGGCCACCCCAGCAAACAAAAGAAACACAAATACATTATTTTCTTAAGTGACACCAACTGGCAAACAATCCATTTTAAATTAACCAGTTAACTTAGTAGTCTAGATAGTTACACCGAAGATGAAACTGAACCCCTGTTAAATCATACATAGTAAAGTCAGTATCAGTCTTTGACAGCTTGGTGACGTTTTCGATAAGCACTGATGAAACCATTTCTTCCCTGTAAATGAAAATGTAGATTAATAGGCAGGCCTTTCTGCCATTACACAACCATAAATTACATTGCAGAACACTGAAATAAAGTACTGCTGTTAGTCACAGACATCGCTTCAATTGTAATTACTTGATTACAGGAGAGGTGGATCTTTCACTTGATTCCACTTTTCTGTTTCTGGGGACAGGACTGGCTGCAGGCATCTCCCCGCTCAACCGGTCAGGTAAGAGGCTTTCTTTGTTCAAGTTCATCTCTGAATATGGGCAGCTTACTGCACTAGAAGTTGAAGAAGAGAAATGCCTCTTTATTCTCAGACACTTATTGACTTCACTCATTTCAAATGAAATGACATCAGAGACCAGTTTTCTAGAAGCAGATGCAATCAATGAATGTAAAGAAGATTAGAAAAAAAAGCAGTAAGTAGTCATACTTTAAAATGTTAATAAATCCACTGATTAAAAACCTTAACCTGAATGTTTTTCCCATTTCCTTTACCCAGCAACTTATGTAACACAAATTGTATTAATTTATATTAAAGCATACATTCTTGAAAATTGCTTGATGCGTGTTTAGCCTGCTTTCTCATGCCTTTAATAGTATTTTACACATAATACACAGGATGCCTTTGACTGTAGCCACCTCTCTCCAAACAAAATCATATTCCCATGGTTATTTTTCCTGCAAAGGAGGGTATTTCTATTATGTAATGTCCACACAGAAGCTGCATTGCAAGGGCACAGTATGAGGAATGGCACACATCCTCTTACTGCAGCAAATGCCTCATCTTCACAAATGCCATTTTTGTGATACAGTCTTGTGATGCAGTCTTTCCTATCATTCAACACTCTCTATTGCACTACACTCCAACTAGAGAAAGAGAATTTGACATTTGATAACGACTTGTAAATATGACTTTAAACAAATGTGAAAGTCATACCTCCCACAAGAGGTAGGAAAGGGAGAACAGCAACACAATACACACTGGGCTGAACTAGGATTTTGTCTCTAGAAGAATGCAATGCAATGTGCAACTGATTAGTCAGGCTACATACTCGCACTTCAAAGATAATATCACAAATTCTGAAAGGTACATATATGCCATGACAGTGAATAACAACATACTCAGTTTTCAAATCTCTATTTAAGATACAGGAGAGGCTATGCTAAACATAATGTTCTATTTGTGGTTCATGAGCCGTGACACTAACTATAATATAAAATTATGCTTTCCTACTCACCTGCATTATTATAGGACCTCTACAATGGTAAAATGTAAAAAACCCATGTCCTGGGATTTTGTTCAGTCTTTTCAAGAATATAACTATCTGCCTTTCCATAAACCGCTTCAATGTTGTATTTGTTTCACTGATTGTTACATGTATGATTTCCAAACAGAACTGTCTAATATAACTGTCTACCTTGCCAACCATACGCTCTGCCACTTCCAAATTACAAAAACTAAATAGAAAACCAACAGATTGGATGATCACGTTCTTTTTATAAAGCACAGAATAAAAAAAAGGCCTTTTATTCAAAATATGCCATACATTCTCCTTTTCCTTTACTGATGAAGCTTCGGATTCACAGTATGTGTGAATCAACTCCTATCACAAGATTGGACCAATATTAGTAATCTAATTTTGGTCTTACCAACATAAACAAAAAGTTGGTAGAAATTTACATTTCTCTCAGCACTAGCATAAAAGGAGAATCAATTCCTTAAGGCTACACAGGCCAAGTCAGTCAGTCCTTGCTGGGGTTATCGACACAGAAGTCCAATGACATATCTGATTTTGTCAGTTGGTTCATCTGAAAACAAGACAGTATCAACATTTTTTTTTAATCCTTGTACAGCTGTGCTGAACTTGAATTATGGAGCAAAAACATGCCAGCAGAATGTGATTTCTGCTTTTCTAATCAAGATGAGACCCCAGTTAAAGACCGTTCCAAGCAGATGGGTGTTCCACAACAGCCTGTACAGTGTTTTCAAGGGACATACAGCCATCCATCTCCAGAGGATCTACACAGGACAGTTATCTTTGCCTTTTTCTGAGGAACTGGGTGGCAGTCCTAGCACCTCCTCCGAGATACAGGCACTGAAGTTTTTTGCCATAAGAACCTTCATACCAGAAGTTTACATAGCAGAATAAGATAAAGCCAAATGGGTGGCTAGACTCCAAAGCACTACACTTGAAATAGGCTATTTTTTTGTTAATGAAAATGTTTTGAAGACATTAAACAGAAAACACAAAGAAAAATTTAACTTGGAGCATTTATTTCTAATTTCGCTTAAGCAGCATTTGGCATTTTATTTTAGATATATTTATATACCTCTACTTACGTTCATTTTTCAACTTACTGGTTTTGTCTGCCTTAGGACTAGCCTCTGCCAGATGTCTCAAAAAAACATGAACTGAAAGATGGGGAAGAAAAGAGGAACACTAGGAAAGAGGGGAAGTTGTTTTATATCCTCAGTTCTTTATATTGCTGCATCTATCACAATGATGTCTTTTTTCCCTTTCAAACGAACTACAAGATGAAAGATACAGGCTTCTCTTCAGAAAAAGGTTTTAAGGAGCCAGTGCTAGTGGGATTTAAGTTCTTGCTGTGACAAACTCATACCACTGTGATGAAATACAGTTATCAGAAACTCGGGAATATGTTGGCTAATCTCAGTTCTGCCATTGCTATAAAGGCAAAGCACGTGATCTTTTGGCTTCCTATGCTCACAGGGGTGTTTTGAGGCTTAGTGTTTTTAAGCAGTTAGAGGGTTGTCTCAAGGAAACACTAAGCACTACCAATGTGGTATTTAACTTCACTTGTGTATTCTTAAACAAGCCTTACACTACAATGAAATCTGACAATATAATTTCATCTCCAGCAAGTCTTCTGTTTACCAGCACCATTAATAAGTTTTAAACTAAAAAATCAAGAAAAAAGCCTCAAAATTCAGTCCTTCAATAGAACTTGCCTGCTTATATACTGCCTTTTCCTTTAGTATTTTCTGGAATAAACAGAAGCTGAACGACAATTTCGGTCAACAACAGTTGTAATATTAACGATGCTGTAGAACATTAGATTCAGATGGGGTTTTCTTTTTAATTAATCATTCAAGTTGCTGTATCATTTCTTAAAAACTCCTTGATAGTCCTTTGATGTTACTATTACTTGGGGCAACAAAAAGAAGCCTCATGGTTTCTACTGTTGGCTTTGTTTCAACAAAACACGGCATGAATGAACCTGTGTATGAGTTACATGGCTTTGGATCAATCAGTAAATCCTCCTAAATCTCAGTGCCTCCAGCCTTCAGTTCAGTTTAACTTGTCTACTACAAAGAATAAAAAAATTAATCTTGTTATTCCTACATAATAGAAGTATTTGATTTATACAGGACTGTAAGTTTTACAGGCATCTCATCTCCAGGGTTCAGAAGTCTTGAGGTTTAGGTTATTTAACATTAAATTTGGATTTTTAACTCTTCTGTCAACTTAACCCTGGATTTCTGCTCCAGCTTGCAGTTTGCCTTAGCACACTATTTTGAAAACAGCAGAAGTTCAGAAGCCAGTTTCCAAAATTATCAGATGTCCTTGGGTTGGGGGTACCAAGGTCTGCCAGAGGCACAGGGAGCATGGCAAGAAGCAAAAGCAGCAGCAGGTACCCAATTTGAAACCTCCACTATACATCTGACAGGGCTGTACACCCTCCAGTTCTGCTTCACAGCTTTGAAACCAGTCCAACACAAAGATACTCCATTATCATCTGAGCTGCTTCAGTAAGCTCAACCCATGTTTCAGTAAACAAATATTCACATTAACACCACCCAACCCCCCCCGCACAGGAGAGTCATCAGCCACCTCTAAATGTTGAAGGATCAACATGCACAGCAATTAGCTATCTGCTGTGCACTGCATCCTACTGAAACAGCAGCAGAGTGGCTATCAATACACATGTCCATAACACGGTTTTCTGAGGAAAGGAAGCCACTGTTTCCAGAGTCCTGCATAGGCTGAGTACAAACAGAGCATTAAAATAAGCTTCTGTTTTTATCGAATCAGGAAAGATCAATAAAGGAAAAACCCAATGCACCAATCACTACTTCTTGTATACCATTCTGAAGAATTCCCAGGATCACAGGCCTGGGATTTTCAAATCAACAGAGGTTTTATGTAATCAGCCCTTTCCAGAACTGACTGATGGAAGGAAAGTATCAAGGCAGCATATCCCCTTTGTGGTTATTTTTGCAACTGCTCTCCTATCATTCTCACAGTCTATCTTGAGGCAGGATTACACACATCTCTTTTTTTTCTCTAAAGTTAAAGGGTAGTAGGATAAACTGGGCTACCGATGGGTGGGCATGGACTTTAGTCTTCTGCAGACACCTGGAGATGCTCTATCTTGGAATAGTATGCAAAGTTTCTGAAGCATAGAGTCCAGCTGGATTACTCAGCCTCAGCTACACCTAACACCAGAAGGGAAAA
Organism: Burhinus bistriatus; assembly: GCA_013397275.1. Taxonomy (NCBI): domain Eukaryota; kingdom Metazoa; phylum Chordata; class Aves; order Charadriiformes; family Burhinidae; genus Burhinus; species Burhinus bistriatus. The sequence goes on along the minus strand of VYXH01001591.1, from coordinate 60,433 downwards.
TAAGCCAGGATTCTCTCTTAACCTGAAGAAGAGCAAGGTGGTACTACGTTTGGAAAAAAAAAGTTAATACTATATTATTTTCTAATATAGATTATTAGTCTTTATGACTGCTTGGAATATTTTGCAAACCTGTGTGAAGCCACAGACAAGACTCCTGGTTGAGTTGTACTGGTTGGAAATGTTACCAACTCCAGCTCCCGATTGCCTTTCAGGTACACGTTATTGCCAAGCACTGCCAGGGGATGAGGTTGCATGGCAGCTCCAGGAAAATTCACCCGGATTTCCTCAAACTATCCTCCTTGATGGAATAAACAAATAGACTGGACTAACTGATGAATTAGACTTTATCTAGAGCAGCCTATGTCCAGATGACTGCATCTGCTGGTAGTGATATGTGATTAGTAAGAAACATCCAGTAAAAAGATCCCGACAACATGTCGGGGATGTATTATTTTTTTCTGCTGGACTTTTGTTAAGTGATGTCTTTACTTCAGTTGACTTCATGAAAACATTTTTCACTAGTCTGGAAACAAGTGATACAAATGTTCTCTTTCACAATTTACAATGCATGTTTATCATCAAAGCATTCTTTTTTAGGAGAAAGCTGCTTCAACAGTCTAAACCTGACTCAAGAGAAGCTTATAACAGATTTGGCTGGGGCCAATGACCTTACATAAAAGATAAAATGAAACTTGAGACTGGCATCACAATCAGACAAGAATTACTTCAGCAGACACTGAACAAATAGATGCAACATCCTGCTGAGGTGAGGTGTCCCGCATTTCAGCGCTGCGGTTCTCTTACAACACAGCCTCCACCACAGCACATTCAGTTCACTTCAATTTACACATAATGCATGTAAATTTTTTGGTAAAAATCTTTATTCATGGAGAGTTGACCCAAAACACTAATGACCTGCTTACAACGGACCGCTTTGCATTGCTGATTGTTGTTCATTTTAGTGGCCAGCCCAGCCCAAACCACGACAGATTTGAAAATTATTGCATGCATTAAACATCAGAGAGCATAGAATTCACAATCATAAATATGTAGGTGATCTGCATAAGGCTACCAACCTGCACATCAGTCTCAGTTTCAACTGCACAGCACAAAACCCTAGATCAACTCGTGATAGATAGCAAGTCCTTATTAACATCATCTTTTCCAAAAAGTAAATGCTTTAACCCCACTACATAATTAATCACCAAGGCTTTCATCTGGTTCCTAAGGAACAAGCTCTCAAAATTATTTCAGAACTACTTAGCATTTTAAATTATCATCTTTTCTGCACACAGGCATTTACGCTGTAGACAGACGATGCACCTCATCATGAAAAAAAAAAAAAAGATAAGCATGGTTAAATACATTTCAAGGTTGCCAAGATAAAAGAGCCAAGGGACTGCTACCTGATGTGGATAATTATACCAATTTCAAAATGTTTTTGTTAATTCAGGAAAAAAGTGATGGTACAATGTTAGAATTTTTGGGGTGACCTGGACCCTCAAGTCTGTAGACTCCAGATAAACAACAATCTCATTATTTTCCTCAGAAATGCTCAAGAAAAAAACCACAGTATCGGCACAGAGGGCAAACCAATATAGTGAGTGTATAAGATACTTAACGGTGTTAATTTATTTGCTATGAGACAGCAAATACCTGTCTTGTGATCAACAAAATCTCTTTGGTTATATTTTTATCCCCTAGAACTACCAGTTAATGTGCAAATAATAGGATTGCTAAGGCTGTAGTAAAAATAAAACACAATAGATTGCCATGAGTTTATTTCTTTTCTTAATATTCAGGATGAGTAAGTATAACAACTTTAAATACCATGGAAAATCTAGTTATAAAAGCAAAGGCTACATGAACTAACTAGACATACAGCTCTTACTCATCCCTTCCCTGTGAAACATTAGAAGTTTTAGTGCCAGCGTTTATTTAGAGGGATCATAAATTAAAAACTTTCCTGACACGTTCACTTCTGGTTTGATTTTTTTTTGTTTTTTTTTTAAGTTTCTGCCTTGGGTTAAGAATGGGTATGTTCACCTGGTTCTAAGTAACTGAGATAGCACATAGTAACAAAGATAATATTCTGAATTGGAACTTACTGTACCAATCAGGTACATTAACAAAGCATACAGGACTCAAGTCTACTGGAATATGAAATAAAATGGGTTTCAGCTAAGCAACCAGGAAGCTTTTTAGGCAAGTCTAGTTTACTTCGTATTTGCAGTGGCCTAAGAATGTGAATGCAGTAGGTTACCATATCCTAACCGAAGGATGGTAACCTCTTAGGCACTAACTTGATTGTTTAAGGAGTTACCCTGCTGATTGACCGCAACAAAGTTTCTCAAACGGGAAGGTAGAAAAACTGAAAAAAATTAACCAAAGAGAAAGAACATGAACAGAAAAAGACAAATGGAAAAGGGTCTGAACAACAGCAATGCAGTATACTGTGTCATGACACCACCACCACAGTTCACACTGCAACAGGTTTTGTCAGCGGAGCTAACCTAACCTGGAGACAGAGCTTGTACCAGCATCAGGAGGAGTTCCGCCTCCCAACAACACAAACATAATGTCTCTGCTGTAGATAGGGAAGAACTTCTTGCAGCAAAAGATGACTTTTGCACACTAAACATGTAACAACACAGTGAGTTTTGCTGGCAGGTATCTTTGTTAGGGATAAGTCAGGACTTCAACCAGTGTCGATATGCCATCAAAATGCTGTAGCATAATTCTAGTCCACAGGACATAATTCTCTCATCAAAAACACAAAAACATTGCAGAGCTAACTCTCAGATCATGGTAGTTTAATAATATAATGAAAAAATACAAATAGACAAATAACCAAAGAGCAATCCTCTAACCATATGAGAGCAGAAAGCACAAAGTGATAGAACATTCGAGGATTGTATGAATGTGCAAAGGCAAAATGCTAAGAAAACTTGTGGAAGCTCTAATTTGCAAAAACGTCATAGGATGATATTTACAATAGTTAATTGTCAACTTAACATGTTACATTAACTGTATAACCCTTACTGAAATATTCAGGATTCACCTCATACTGCAAATATTTTAAAAATAATAAAATTTTGACCTGGTAAATGTTTCCCATTTACTCTGTCATTGTCTCTCTGCCCCTCCATTCCATTCTCCCATGTCACTGCTCTCCCTATGTCAACTCTCCTCCAGGAGAGCCTGGGATGTCCACGTTTCTGTATTGTATTTCAGAAGACATTCAACAAAGGCATCTTTAGAAATGCTAGGTACAAACTGCAGGTTGTTCAGGCTGCCATTTGGGAATACGTTAATCGGAACTTCCTTTTTAGCACTTTTCCAAGACAACGTGCAAATCCTCACCCCTACCAACCAAGCAGAACAAAACCATCCGAGCCATAATAAAATTAGTGGCCTCATATTTCAAAAGGTTCAAAAGTTATTGCTTTATACATATCTGTCTCTTACATTTTGCAATCTGAACAGCAAGTGAGGACTCCTCATAGGAACAAAATATAGCGTAGCTGAATCTATCAATTGTGACAAAAAACAATGTTCGACAAATCTTATCTTGGCACACTCTGGTGAAATAAAGTTACAGATTGCTAATGTTTATTTCAGCATGCTCACCATGGCAACTGAAATCATTACATATTTAGGTTTACAAGATTTCTTTTTTTTTTTCCCATCTTGGATTTGTTTTCTTGTGAACAACAATTAAAACCCCATGTGCGTATATCACTCAATTGAAAGAATAAAATTACAGTTTCATAGCACATACCTATGATGGCCGATATGTCTTGCTCTTTTAATGTGCCCAACTCCCTTACATCCTGCTGTGGGACACCCTCCATGCTCTAAAGCTTCCACCAATTCCAAGGGACCTGCATCGGAAATTACATTTGAGATTATAAAAAAGTATCTAATTTATAAAAGTTATATAAATATGCAAGAATAATAGAGTATCATAGTAAACATGAAGAAGAAATAAGTAAACAAAACCTAAAGTACTTTAAAAATGCATGCTACAAAAGCATGATGGAGATTCAAACAACCTAATCCACTGGAGAAATAACTTTATGAGTAAACCTCTACAGGAGCGCTACATCTATATAATGAACACAAATCTTGGAGGAACTGTATGACTTCAAATTTCTCTCCTATTAACTACATGTAGTTGGAAGCCGGCTGTTTTGCAAGAGCACAGACAAAGTAAGTTACCCTGCTGTTCCTGAAGACAGGGATCTGTTTGTAGTGGGTACTGACCTTCTCCATTTTTAGCTCAAGTTTTCCAGTGAACAAGATGTGAAAACAAAGGCTGAAAATACTACTACAAAGAACAAGCCATCAGGAGATTTTGGACATTTCTACTTATCTGTGTCTATCTGATTTTCAGCACCTGTAACAATAACATCTGCAGAAACATTAAAGCATGTAGCTGTCAAAACTAGCTTTGACACTCAAGCAGACATAGTATATAACCCATAGTTTCACAGCAAGTGAGAGACAGACCTACTCCAGTATATGAAACTGAGAACAACTCCTGCACATCTGCAAACATGCACTGTCTCTCTAGTACTGGTTTTACTTGAAAAGCCCTTTAACCTGTATCTCCCCCTACAGATAACGATACAGACATAAAAAGGTCTATTTAAATAAATTTTCCTAGATGAAAGACACATTCTTGCTCACAGATGCATAATGGAAGATGGAGAATTATTATGTATAATTAGGACAGTCCAAAAGCATTTTTAACAAACGTTCCACCTATGCTAATATTACAATACTATGACTAGACTGAAGTCCAAAGACTTCTCCAGGCTTTAAAATGGTGTAATGGATGAGAGAACAGAGATATTTATGCTTTTTACCTTTATGCAAAATTGATGCCTATAATGTAACAAGTTAGTGGACTCAGAGGAGTTAACTTACTAGGGACACTTTTGTAAAGGGAAGTCCTGCCTCACTGATGCTCTGCTTTTGCAAAAACTAGCTCTCTACAAATGTTCCCTCTTCACTTAAAAAATTCAAACTCTCTAAAAATGTAATTTAAAACAGCTGCAACTGGCTGTTCATATTTATGCAAGAAGCTGCTGCTTGCATCACTGTGAAACGATATTAAAATCAACACCAATAGATGGCTCTTAATTCCCTAACTGCTATCAAAAATGTCATAATCTGTCATGACAACTTCACTACATCTTAAGAGAAAATACTATGAATACATAAATACTGGGAGCATATGATGATCACGATGACTGCTCTAGATTAATATTGCTAACACAGTGCAGCGTTCACACAAAGCTTCTGGTGTTAAAGACAGGGATCTGGACTGCATCATTGAAAGACCTACCTTACTGACAGAGGAAAAAATACTGTGTCTTGCAAAAATGTTTTCTTCCCTCCATCTGAAACCCTTTCACAAAACTTGGAATGAACTTTAACTTACTTGCAAACAATATTAGTATTTTTATAGTAATCTATACCATATTCTATGGTAATAATACAAAGTCACGTTGTTGGAGTAATATATTATTCAGTAATCATCCTATTTTAATAGTATTTGTGCAGTTAATTATACTTTTTCTATTTAATGGATGGTCCCTTTACCTCCTGTCACATTATCTATCTTTGTTTTTGTAGCTTAACTAGTATCAGAAAGTCACTTCCACCAGTCTCATGCTAAAAGATATGAACAGTGCCTCCTATGCCACCACCCAGAGGAGATGACATGTTGTATATGATGTGCATCTGTATTTTGTTTCTTTTAATGTCTCCAACAAAATGAACATATGTATTTTAAATCTTAACCTAGGAGGGAGTATAGGTGTTTTTTTCAATCTTAGGTAATACAGATGTCACGAGCTTATTCAGCTCTTTTGCCATATGATCCAGTTTTTATTCATGCGGCCACAGGCTACTTTTTCCCACTTGGCTGTTACTTCATTCAGTACACAGGATGCACATCTCAGTTTAAGAAGCAGATATGCAGCATCCTACTTTCTCCTCATTATTCACTTTGTGCTTTGGCACTTACGACACTCTATTCAGACTCTACTTTGAAGGCAGAATGATTAACTTCCTAACAGGCAGTCATCACTGTCACTGGAGTGCTCAGAAAACTAATGAATGTACTCTGATCACGCTCTTGATAGGAAACATTTCTTCTTGACATTTTAGAGACGCTGAATTCAGGTACAGAGATTTTCAGGTAACACGTTCACACAATCTGTGTGTGCCTTATCCCAGTTATTTTACATTTAATTTTTTCAGAATACTTGGCATTGCTCAGCATTTCTTATTTCCCAAGTACAGCTCTTTGTGATCTCATTTACAGCTATGAACACTCAGCATTTGTGCAAACCATACCTCGGAGTCACAATATAAAACACTCCCGGAGAAGAGCACTCAATTAAAAATCATCTGTTCAAAGTTCGGCTAAAGTGATCTCACTACCATTATCCAGAAACACAATGGCTTAGGCAGGGTTATCTTTACCACAAAAGTCTCTTCTCCCTGCAACCTTCAGTTTCATTTGTGACAGAGCTCCCACTTCTTCAACAAGTAAAACAAAATCCCCACAGAGTGCACGCCAGTCAATACAGTATTATTACTGGTACAATGCTTCTGTTAGATTTCTCTTCAATGTAGGCACCATTAACCCCTCTTTGCTCAGCTGAAGAAGAAAAGGAACTTAGCTGGTTTTGAGGATTTGCCACAGCATTTGAAAGGAGTGCCTTCTCAGTGCAGTCTGGACTCCTTTGAGCTAAAAAGCACACTAACCTTCAAGAGGACGTGGATAGAAGATTTTAAGAGTGATACCCTATCCCTACTGAGTGCCACAGCAGTGTCATCATTGGCTTCAAAAGATGGACAGGATTTTACTCAACAGATCTTTATCATTACTTCGGGTTTTGACTGTGGTTCTTACGCATAGAGAAACGTTGTATTTCCATTACAGTAAGGGTCAATAAAGCGATCTACTGAAAAGTGATTAATTACTGACTGTTGATTTTGCACTAAATGTCGCATTTACATTATTTTGCATATCCTAGTTGCTACTCTTCCTTGTATGGCACTGGCAGGGAAAAAGATAGCACAGTACACGTGCCTTTTTACCATCATTACATTATAATGTGATTTCTCTTACTAAGTGGGGGCTGAAGAGGGTGTCCGGTTTTTGTACACCAGCCTGCAGGATGGATATCAGGGCTATCAACATCAGTCCAATAATCATAAATACTATCCCAGCCATCAAAATGGACCTAAAATAAAAAAGGAGAACAATATATTTTAGATCAGAAAAATTCTCTATAAAATCAGTTTCCCTAAGTAATCTCTAAAATTGACACATCCATTACAGCAGACACTTTAAGAGAACTACTGATGTTACACAAAAAATACATGTACATTAGCTTCTGGACCCAGACATACTCTCACTGAAGTAGAGAAAGAGGTGTCATTTGGTTGTTTACTATGTCTTGCATCACCAGGCTCAAATCCCAGGAATAAATCAGGCAAGTTTAGTTCTCACATTAATACTCAAATTAAGCATGAATTTCTGCCTTTTTTCTCTCTCAAAAAAACCCCAAAATCCAAACATTCTTTTAATCTCCTGTTTGAACAGGATTTAAGAATAGTAGAGCAGTAAGCAAAGGCCTAAAAAAATGGCATTTATCTGTAAAAAACAAACACCCCCTCCCACCATACAATTAAAAACTTCAGTAAAATCAGACTATACAGGATAAGGAGTTGAAATTGAAGACAAAGTGATGTGACTTCCCAGAAAACCACAAGTATGGGCTATGTATGCTTTTTTCAGGCAAAAGCTAAGTATCTTCAAATCTTACTTGACCTCTGTACTAGTTAATAGCTCAGATCTCTCATATGCGCATGTGTGGATGCATGTACACGCAGATACACACAAACAGAGCTCTTTCAACAGAAGCTACAGAGTCAAATTACCACCCTAGAAGCTATAAATCCTGTCATTTTAATAAATTAGACTGAAGGGGGAGTTGGTTTGGTTTTGTTTGTTTTTTTGCCTGACCAACTTGAAGTTTAGGTAGAAAATGTGTAGGTGTAAAGATATTAGTTCTGATGACTCTCTACCATCAGTTAATTCAGATTCAAAATGAAATGTCAGCTGCATTTCCTGCTTGAAATACCATGTATGCCTAATAAATCTGTACAAACTGCAAACACAAAAAATCCTTCATATCCATTGAACTGGTATCTGGAACATGCTAGCCCTTCTAACAGTTAAGGGCTTCAGAGAGTAAACAGGTTTTGTACAACAAAAGAAAAGTAACTCAAGTATACCACTCCTGGAAAACTGCAATTTCTTGAAAATAAATTATCTGAGATTAATCCAATCTAAGTCAATAATTAAGAGAAACTTCAGAATTGCACAAGTCACTGACAAGGTACAAGAGATCGGGGTCCTTTTTTATATCTCTCTCCTCTCCCTGGAAGTTTATAGAGACAGATTCAATTAACCTAGGCCAAATATTTTATGGGTCCTAATACAGATATCACAGCAGCCCTTCAACACTTGATATTAAATGATCGCATTTCGTGATAGAATAGACAACTGTTTTATATTGACTATTCCCAAAGCAATTTTTTGAACATATTCCATTCTGCTCTCTAATTACCTACATCAGCAAATGTAACTAAGAGGATAATAGAACAACCCATTCCAAAGGAATTATATGCATATTAATCAGTGAAAAGGACGAGCAAAAGCTTAGCAGGACACAGCAATGTGACTCATTTCTTCCTGTGTTTAATTTTACAACCATAGGCTTCTGGTTTTACAAAATACTCATCAGTCACTCAAGCAGGATAGTACAGTAAGACCGAGAAACTTACTTTTATTCTATAGTCGTCAGTATCTACAATAGTTGCTACTCTGATAAATACTGGATTTCTCTTGTCAACTACTTCAAGTTTCATGTTTTTCTGAAAGCCATGAGAAGGTTTCTAGAAAGAAGAACAGTATTATGTGAAACAGAAGAAAACCTCAAAAATCTCACACAATCGTAAAGTATATAAAATCCATAGAAAACTTTCTGCCTTCATTTTCTCAAATCTGCCCTCCCACTCCAACAAATACAAGCATAAAAAGATCACTCAAACCAGTGTTATTAAACTAGAAAAATAAAGTAACTACTGTGGGATTCCGGGTTCTCCATTCAAGCCTTACAAGCAAGTAAGTAGGGACCTTTATTTTAAATCAGTTGCATTTTTCCTACATTCTCTAGAAAAGTTTTCCCAGAGATTTTGCCCAACAGTTTCAATGCGCTACTGAATGAATTATTACATACCAGCAGCCTGAAATGTTTATGAAATTGTCTACAGGAAAAATATTTGTGTTTCTTAGTATGTGGTTTTGCTTTGTGGATCAAACACTCTTTTTCTGTCTCCTACTGAAAACCTAACTAACCCACGGTATAACAGTAAATACGCGCTCAGAACAAACAGGACCAAATACCTGTTTTGTAAAACTATTTTGGCAAAAAAGGTGTCTTTCTTTGGAGTATCAGATTTTATCTTTGCCATCTACAGCTATGAAATCTAAAGCAAAAATATTTCCATTTTAAAGGAACATATGCACAAGACATGTTATGTTTTTTATTTTACATTTCTAGGAAAATAACGTATCTGTCCCTCTAAGACTTTCCAGAACATTGGTGCTTTTTCCTCAGCTGCAGCTTAAGAATCCTATTTTCTCCCATAATACAATATAAAATACTGTGACTGTCTCAGGAAGACTTCACCCAAACTCCAACACAATCAGCATTTTATTCCCATTAAATTTGCTTTCTTATTGTTTATCACAATTAGCAATAATACGGTTACCATTAGATTAGTACAAAAAGCAGGGAAGTAATTTTCTCTGGCTGTGAAACCAAAAGGCAGAGCACAGCTGACCCCCATGCAGTCAAGCTCTCCATCCCCTCCATCCTCAAAGCCAGATGGCCTTGTCTGAGCTACCTTTTGGGACCTACGCCATCCCCAGCTGCCCTCTGCTAGTATGGTTTCTGGAACAGTGTTGAGCTGTGCCAGCTAGCGCTCGCCCTGTTTAACACTGTCAATGCCTGCACGCTTATGGCAGGTCCTGTTCAGTTTCCTGGTGCAGACACAGCCAGATGGACCCTGCGGGCCACCGGTGGGGCAGGACCATCCTGCGGGGTGGCTGTTCCCTGAATCCCAGGGGGAGAAATTAAATCATGGATGCTCTGAGAGAAAAAGTTTGGTTTTAGCTTGATGTAGTCAAAGTAGCCCTCCGCTGCTTTGCCAAGGACTATACCTCTCAGATATAACCAAATACCTTCCTATTCCTTGCTCCAAGTATTCTTGCTGAGAACGTAAGATTGAGACATGTTATTAAGCAAGATGCATTTTGGGGTGATAAACTGCAGGGCAGTAATAAACTCTGGTGATCTACTGACCCCAGGAACTGCTAAAGCACCTCATTTCTGGTTTCGTTAATCCAGCTCTTAGCAAAGTGTTATTCAGAATTAGTGACCCTAATCTGAAAAGCTGAGGCAAACCAGCTTCAGTGCGCTCTGAGACAAAGGGCTGGGAGCTACCAGCCATGTGATGCTGGCTCCTGACAGGGGTGCTTTCTCCTCACTGAAATCCTAAGAGGTCAAGAAAAAGATGGGTGTCACTGAAAGAAAATAGCAAGTACAAAGCTAGAAGAAAAGGATGTTGCCCACAAACACCATTGTTAAGCTGGTGAGCTGCCTGTGCATGCTGCCCATGTGCCCTAGTCACAAGCTCGCGGAAGAAAGTATCTACTGAAGGATATTAAATACAAACTCTCTCTTGGCTACGGCCAAAGACAATGGACTCAATGGGCAACCAGATTGACCTCCTACAATAATTTTTACATTCTCACTGTATTTATTGCACCACTTAAAATGTATGGATAGAAAAACATAGGTTCAGAATATGTTATGATGACTCAGTAGCTATCTCATTATTTCTAATAACTACACAGTAATTTCTCACAGCAATTTACATTCATTAGTAATATTTTGTAGCATTTAATCCCATTTATAACAATTAAAATAATAAAGATAGTGATTTATAATAATAATTATCTGATTTCTAACAGTGAACTCCAAGCTTGCATAAAACCCACCTATTATGCAACTAATTAACTGGATACATTTGAAAACATAGGAACAGCATGTATGTATTCTCTTCTTTAATTAATTATATGCATTTAAAAGCATGAAAAAAATGTAAGTATTTTCTCACCACTTTAAAAGCCCTTGCAGGTGCAGGTAATGAACTGGTTTCTTCCAAATACTTCTCCCAAGAAAAATGCTTAGCGTGTGGATAATCTGGCACAGAAGAAATATGAGCAAAATTACACATCACAGTGCAAAAAATAAAACTGATGTCTAATTTACAGAATGCCTAACACTTTTATAATACTGTTCTGATTTATGCTTCAGATTTATAAAATAATTACAAGAAAGGCTATTTTTAATTGTCTTTGACACATTCACCATGTAGGTTAAAAAACCCAACAATCTTCTCATATACAATACTGAGTAGCTAGCAGAAAAAGTCACAATTGCTTTGGGTATGAGAATATAAATAATGTGGACTGGAAAAATCTGTCCACTTAATTCAAGAAATTCATTCAAGTATTGTAAGACTAATCCTGTAGTTTATAAACAGTAATTTACTGGCTAACACAATCTAATCAGTGATAGCTTTGTACCACAGTAGAGCACACCTGACTACTTGCTATTCTTTTAGTGAGTTTGTTTTAACTGAATTTCTAAAAAAATAACGTGGACATTTAGTATAAGAATAATTTACAGACATCATCAAAGAAGGCATTGCCTTTCTCAGAAAGTGTCATGTTTACAAACGCTTTATGCAAGAAACACAGACAGCTTTGCTCTTAAAGGCAGTGCTCGTCCTTCACCTTTAATCTGCACTAGAAGTTTAACTTGAAGTTTAAACATTATGATTCATAATCTAGCACAGAACGAAACCAATTTTGATTTGTTTTAAAAGGGATTTCACTGAATAATAGGCTGTAATTAACCTCCTGACAGACAGATTGCTTATGACTTTTCAAGATTGCTGGCTATTAGAATTTCTGTCAAAGTTGGTTTTAACTAATTAAAATTTTCCATGTTCTCAGACCACAGATGGCACTTTCTGCAACAGGGCATTTAGATCATCCAGCTATACACAACAGTCTTGAAAAACAGTGGTGGTCCTGTATTTTGTATTAATTAATACACTTTCATTCTTCCGTATTGTCTCTCTCATTGTGTTTTCCTCCCTTCCAAAGAGCCCTTACAAGTTTGACACCTTGATCACATGAGGCAATCTTCTCATCAACCCATTATCTTGCATATTTAGTTCATATGAAGATGTTTTTCTTATGCAACAATCTCACACATCTGGAATTTGTTTCATCAGCATTTTCACAATGTGAATCTTCTACATGAATACATTCAGCCAAAAATACAAGCTTGTTCAGATTCCAAGGGGTATCTTTCATGGATAGATGTCTCTTTACTAAAGCAGCATACATGTGCATACACCTAATGTCTACTGTACTTCTACTTTCAATATATCACATTCTGTAAAAAAATGTAGAACTCTCCAAATACCAACTCTCAATTACAGAAAGAAAAATTCAGGAGAGGTAACAAAAGCTTATTGTAAGCTTTAATGCTGCTAGCTGACTATAGCTTCCTTAAATCTTTCAGATGTGTAATAAGATACAAACCTGGTGGGGTGATAAGAGTTCTTTTATGTTCTTTACACCATCCTACAGGATGAATATGTGGGCTAGCTGCCTCACACCTGGAGGAGGGGGAGAAAAAGGGGATTAGTAATGCAGTTCTTCAGACATCCTATTAAGCTTAGAAAACAAGACATACAAAAAAGATTTAACAAATTCCAAATAACCTATGACACCTTCAACTTACGCTTAAACTGCAAACATAACCTGAAGATATGAACACATTTAACAGACTTTTTACCACATAAAGAAGCATAAGGCTTTATTTACAATTTCACTGGAAGATCAAAAAACCAAGTCCATTAAGGCAGTGGTAGATCTCCATTGAGAAGCTATAACGCTGGACCTGAAAAATTCACATGTAGTGACTCTCAACAGAAACATGTTGGCTGGTTGCAAGAACACAGTAATCCCAAAGACAGATGGGGTTTTGCAATGCCAAGAATGAAACTTTAAACCAAAGGTTAAAGACCTTGATTAATGATCCAAATTGCACCTGGAGGCAGATTAGAAAATCATGCATTACTGCAATGCACTGCCAGTAACAAGTGAAAATTCAAAATCAGATTCTGAGTGATTTGAATGGAGCTATAAACACATTATTATAAACCTGCAGCACATAAGCGAAGTATGTCTGAAAAAAACTGTCAGCAAAAAAGAATAAAATAGCATTTTAGGCCTCAAACTGCCTGAAAGAATCCACAACTAATCAGTGATCCAAGACTGCAAATTGCTCTAAAAAAAGCTGATCAACCTCTCTTACTCAAGGGACTAACAACTTCCCATATTTTCTCTCATGTGCACCACATTTTGCACTAGTGCTGTTGCCTGTGGCGTGCCACAAGAACCACAGAAGACTAACAGAGGCAGGGTGAGCTACACTTGACATGTGCTGACATCTGTCTGAAGCACGAAGAGATTGCTCTCACTGTTCACTGTTATATTGTGCTTAGAAGAAAGCGGCAGTGGGTGCTAGCTATAAAGTTCTGTTAGTAATAAAAAAAAAATTAAAAAAATCATACACACTGCAAAAATGTAATTGATATAAAAGCAGATGAGAGAAAACCTGTTTAAACATTCATTATTATATGTAGAACTATGTAATTTTGTTAAATGTTGTATTATTTCATAACATAATACATTATGTACAGTATAACACATAGTGTATATAATATATAATGTATACACTATAACTATTTTATTATTACTCAATATTATTAGGAAAGGCAAAAAGTAAGACTACCTACAGGAAAAGTAAAAAGCCATCAGACTCTTGCTGTGAAACATGCACCATCCCTATGTCTGCATCGATACTTAGTGATTGTTTTTGAGCTGGCTGAACAATTAACAGTGCTTTTGAAAGAAATAGATAATACTTATGTAGTCAGGGTGACTAAGGAACATCATGCTGACGCAAAAAGGTAGCATTACTCTGCATGGCACTGCACTATGCTGTGTGAACATACTGTTTGCCTCTATTTAACTGGAAACTCATATATAACCATGTAATTCCCATGTAGATCTGTCCTTAGGGACCTCGCTTCTCTTAGGAGCCTGTCCCACACAATTTCTTCTTTAGTTCAATAAATCCAATATTACAGTGCACGAGTTCTCTCTTCCACTGTTTCCTAAGCCTAAAGGTGCTTCAGTAGCTGATATTAAAAATTCCCAGCTATGCACCCTCTCTCTTCTGGGGAATCCTATCAGCATTTCCATCTCAGGGGCCAGGAACCCAGTGCCTCACTCACACCAAGGACCCATCAAGGCCAAAAAACTGCAGCCTAAGTAAGTTGAAGTAGCTAAGGCCTTCACTCCCTGTTCCCCAGGGAGGGATTAAGAAACCAATCTTAAGTAGCCAAGCGGTAGTCTCTCCCTCCTGCTGAAGGAATGCTGCTTTCCAAACACTCCTCAAATATTTAACAAGAAAAGACAACAAGCAGTGAGCATCCATGTATGAAGATGTGTACTTCATATACAATAATCATTGCATAACATACTGAAACACTCATTGTGATCCTGTTTTTATTTAATCCCTCTCTGAAGTCAATGTCTCAACCATTAGGCTGAAGAGTATTCTCTCTCTGTCCCCTCAGCCCAGGAGTTACTAATGCAAAATACCTCAACGGAGGGTCTGCTCTTCCTGATTGTTATAAAATAATCATTAACTGTACCTACCCAGAAAGTATTAGCATGCTAGAAGTTCATATTAATTAAGTTCCCCTAAATAGCAGTACTAATTTATATTTTTTTAAAAATATCACACTTTGATAATCTGTAATACCTAAGAGGGTGCAATGAACTCTGCATGACAGCAAAAGAAGTTGAAGGTAAATTAGTAGACACCCTAATGTCTTAAGGCTCAGATTAAAATGCTAAGTCTGCAGATCTTGAACACAAACGCGTTTTAAGGATTGTAAAGGGAAACACAGCACCGAAAAGACAGTAGACTGAACCCTGGGCTGCTATCACATTGCAGTTTTGAACTCATGCCACATAAAAGAAAAATGAAGGAGCACATCGTATTTAGAATACACAGAATAAACCTAACTTTTTTTCTTAAAAATCTGAAAGTAATTTTACATGACATCCAAAATTCAGTATGAATGTACTTCAATAACAGAAATGAAGGCTGGGTGTCTCAGAAGCACTGTCTCACAAGCAGCACTCCTCTAGCCTTCTACCTAAAAAGTGTCAAACACTAATGATGAAAAATAGTGGCCAACCTACTACAAATATCTTGTGGCTGTATGTATGAAACAGCTCTGATAGTATTTCTTTGTAATGATGCCAAACAGATCAATTTCTAGCAGACACCAACTACCTTTGATAGACACTGTAACAGCTCTGACAATAGACCAACCTTTTGTCCTACTACAATATATAATGCTATACTATATGTATTTAGGATTTATAGTATCACACCAGGTACTCTCTATATCACTGAAGTTGTCCCTAATAAAAGGAAGCAAAAGGACTTCTGTGATAATTTTGCACTGCTAAAACTCAGCATCTGACTCCTAGAAATGCTTTGCCCCAATCAAATCAGAGAAAAGGTGAATGCTTCTTGCTCCTTCTGTCCTCTTCCTTTCTCTTTACAGTAACCGTGAAGAGAAGCTAACAAGCAAGGGGGGCAGCAGGTCTCTCTTCTATCCCTCTCAAGTGAGAGTTTTACATGGAAGAATTTTACATGGATGAGGTATCCTTCCACACTGGAAGGACATAGCCTCTTATTTCATGAAATGTTTTGGAGTAAAGTCCACAAATCACTTTCAAAAGTCTCCTGAGTTAAATTTGGGAACAAGACCCATGCTCATGAGTCACTAAAAATAATGAGGTAGGCATGTAAAAACACTTATCAGCACAAACCTTTTAAATGCATTTGTTCTGGTTTGCTTTTTAAAGCATAGTTTGAACAGACATTTTTATAAAATTCTGAAAAGTAAATGCCACTGCACACACACTTCTTGCCTTGAAGATTCAAGAAGAAGCAAGTGATCGAGGTATGTCACAACGAAAGATGCACTCCTGGAAGAGAGCATCTACAGCAATGGGAGCGAACATGGAACATGTAGCAACAAGTGCTACACAGCACAGCACTGCAAAATAACACTATGAAACATCCACAATATTTCGATTTGCTTTAGAAGAAAAACCCAGTCATTACAGATGAGTCTGTAAGAAACTTCTGTAACCATGGTGGCCTCAGGAAAAAACCCATCCCTGTTCCAGCAAAACCAAGTCATACAGTCCACCTTTACCTACTGATTTCACACAGCCTTTTAGCTTCTAACAGTCCATTTAACAATAAAAAGTAGGTATCAGTAAAAGTCACACACAATTTAAAGTGAAACTATTATGCCTTAATGTGTGTTATTTCACGGACATATTATCTAGTTTGGAGGAAAACCAGCAGGCTATCAGACTAAGCCCAAGACTTGTCAGCTGGAATGCTAAAGGCTACTCTAACTTTTCACAATTGATTTGCCACGTCCCACAGCTTTTTATCTCCTTTGTTCCAAAACAGAAGGCAGATCACCCAGCTCACATGCTTCATAAAACACGACGATCCATGAATTGTGAGGATGCCTGCTAGGCCAAAAAAGGTTACCGCCACTAGTAGGAGCTGAAGAATTTTCCACCTCCAAACCTACCTACCCCTGGACTGCAGCGGAGCACCACTACGTTCCACCAAGCAGTGGAGTGGTGACGCATGCTCAACTAATACAGCAAGATTATGGTGTCCACGCAATTCATGCCACTTGTGATCCATTCCTTCTGCCGTGTGAGAACATGTGGAGGTAAAAAGACATCTATTATCCATACTGGAAACTGAAGCTAACCCAGGAAGCTGAAGCACAGCCAAAAGCAGCAGAGCACACCCGTAAGAGAGCCACAGAGGGACCAGACAAGCGGCAGCTCCACTGAGTTATGGACAGCTTAACTACATCTTAGAAGAGACATCAAAGCAGGGAAGAGCTATGTGATGTTGTAAAAGGCCAGGAAGAAGTTGTGCAATAAGGAAAGCCAAGTGCAGCTGACAACATGAGCCCCCGGAGTGTGCACCATTTTGTGTGAAAGGAACACGTCTGCAGTTCTACAAGCCTTAACTCACGGCAGGACAGTATGTCCCAACAGGAGACTTAGATATGGAAGAAGACTTAGTATTTTTCTATCAGTCACTTTCAGCTGTCCTGTTAATTGTTCCCAAAAATCTGTTTTATATATACAGCTCATTAAATTCAGATCAAGAGAGATGGATGATAATGCTTGCTGTTAAAAAAAAAGAATATTCAATTCTTTTAGAAAAATATTTTCCCATTGGGTCTCCACCTGAAGATCTGGGCAGAGTTTTTATTGATAAATAAATAAGCTGTAGGTGTTATACTTCTTTTCTGCTTTGTAATAATTTCTGATTTTCCCTTTTGGGAAAAAAAACCTTTTGGTATTTTGATTTTCACTTTATTAGATGTTGATATAATCTGTAATGAAAATGTTCTCTATAAAAAAACCCACTCATACACACGTGTTACACCCATATATAATAATATGCCCTCAAGAATCCTACTTGTACAACTTCTTCATTGTGAGATGTCAGTCATCTAATCATGCATAAAAAAAGAAGAAAAGAAAGAAAAACACAGAAACCATCCTGCAGCCCCATCTAGTGCATAAGTGAGAATACTTCATCATTGGCAAGTGTAAAGCTGGTATTATTTTAGGTCAGGACTCCCTAAAACGTCGCCCATGATGTTACGGTATGCATCCAGAGGTGGTATAAAAAGCCATATTACCATATTGTCTATTTAAATGCTGCATAGTGATTTGCATGAAATTTCAGAGCTTTAGGGTCAGATACTGGTCCATTATCCATTTAAATAGTTAAAAGCACGCACTGTGAGTCTGGGTTCTTTAAGATCTTCTTTTTGGCATAATACAACCCCTTCAAAAAGATTGTTTCTATCAAAGACAGAGTGAAACAAAGTTAATTATCTCAAAAACGAAACAAGCAGAGCACAACTTTTAAGGACTTGGCTGTTAGTAAAGTAGCAGATGCTGGTGGAGAGCTTAATGCGCCTCAGTCTCACACCAAAAGCCAGTCTGTTGCAAAACTCACACAGATCAGAAAACGGCTCAGAAACTCAGAAGTTGATTTGTCTTCACGAGGCACTTTAGAATCATTTTTTTGATGCAAGACACAAAGACACACAGGTGAGTGGAGTATGGGTCTTCTCTGCAGGGGAAGTTCAGACCAAGCTGTGGATGAGGGCAGCCAGAGACCTGTGACCCCGTGAGTTTGGGCTGCAGCATGTCCAGCGCTGCCATTGCTCCATCTCTCCTGTGGGCAAGCTGCAACATGATAGCACAGCTTCACGCCCTGTGCAAGCTCTAGCCGTGTTTGGGTTTCATCACAAAAAATTAGGAAGCTGAGGCAACGTAAATCTGTGTGTAAGCAGAACAGATGCAAGAGAATAGAGAACTGAAAGCCAGCGTGGACCTGTACTTAATTTACAGTTCAGACATACCCAGATTCCCAAATGCTATTTCCAAATTCAGTCAACCTTAAGAACATTTGGAAATTGCACTCAGGGGGAATATCTTCGGGTCTCAAAAAAGTATTATTTGTTTCATCAAAAAAGATGGGACAGATGGGAGGGACCTGATGGCTTGTGTAGTATAGGTCAAAATTCTCCTTCCTGAAGGAAAGTCTTAAATTTGTCAAATTTGTTCACTTTTCCTCCCCCTAAAAGCCACTGCCAAAGGACAATTTAATGGGATTCATAATACACTGAAAGTACCACCACCATGCATTAAAGAGCTGCAGTAATGTAGCCAGGGTACTTATTTTCAACCATTAATGTATTTTCTAATGCTCAGAGTAAAGTCAGGAAGAGTACACTCAGGCTGAAAGCCTGAAGCCTAAAAAAGCTTAAGCGATGGTAATAGGTTTCTGTTGCCTGAAGTCCAGTAAAATCAGTCAACTGTCTTTTAGTTATCCAAGAAGAGGAAAGAATTTTTAACCTCAATGAAAAAGTTCAATCTACTCAAACTAACTAAATCACAAAAGGTATACAGAAAGTAACATATTTGTTTGAAAATAATCAACTACCTACACTAAATACATAATATCTCCTTCATTGTAATTCAGAGATTGAAATTTAGGTGCAGGTGCAGGGAAACTGTGAGGCTCTTATCTGGGTAATCCCAACAGAACTTTTCATTTTTAGTTACAGACACCAGTTGTTAGACGGAAACCTAGGCACCTAAGATATTTTAAGGCCCCTACAAACCTGGTATCTAAAATTAAAAATATAAGTGGGATGCTTTCGGGATGCATTTTCAGGCTCTCTTTTGGTCAGACATTCCACTGCTATTTTCATTTGATGTTCTTTTCTCCCACTTTCTTCCCTTCCTCCTCTATTCACTCCCATTCTCAGTCACAGCAATGCAGAGAGGTAGTCTATGCCACTCAGAATTTAATTTCTATGCACAGTATTTCCAGCAGCATCTTCTTGCTCCTTCCAGAAAGGTACTTTACAATTTCACCAGAAGAACAAATCTTCAGCTTGGCTTCAGTACAAATATAGCTCCAGTGATTTCTCAAACACCTATACATTTTCCACTTCAATCTTCCCTCATCGTTTAAGAAGGTATTATTTCATGTATTCTACATAAGAAATTCAGAAAACTCACTGCAGAATACTACGACTGCAAAAATGTAAAGCCTGGTTAGGTACTCAAAAACTGCTTTTCCCTCTTCTGAGAAGACTGCTGCACAAAATTCCTGTTGACACAGGAGTATTAACAAGCCTGAAATTCAGTGTATGTCTGCTATACACAGCGCAATGTTTTAGAGAGGTATCTATGCTACCTCTAAACAAACTACAGGTTATATTGCATTGTGTTTGCCCTAAAAGCCTTGTCTATCTGCTGTTCTCATTATTAATTAATAGTGAGCATTTAAATATCAGCAAATTCAGAATACCTTTTCCCAGTGCCCAGTTTCCTGATGCTTTGTAGAGGAAATGTATGTTCTATGTTAGTTTATGGAAATAATCACTAAACTTTTGGGTCGTATAGCTTATTATTCCGTTCTTGACTTCACTGAAATGCCTGTTGACTGCTGCTTCAATAATTTAGTTCTCCTACAGCTTATTTGTCATGTACAATTATTATTTCAAGAGATGAACTCACAAAGTTTTGAAGTTACATAATAGTTTCATGTCGTTCTCATTGACGTAGTGCCTAAGCAGCCATCAAATACAGATGAAGAAAACTTTCTTCATTTATTTTTACAGCCTCAGCTACAGAATTAAGTTGCCACTGCTGAACTCAAGACGTAGGCTTACAATGCTCTACCTGTTGTGCAGTAACTTAAGTCTTCAAAGAATGTAAGGTATATTACTTTGCTCTAAATGATCTGCCAAAAGAAGATGTAAGTGCAAATACAAACCTGCACTGTGACAGCCAAATCCTGAATTTCCTTCAGTATCTTTATGCTCGCAGTATGTCCTGCTCCATCCACTGACTTTTCTATATACAGATACACAAAGTCCCTCGACCATACAGCATGCAGAAAGATCATCTCTAACACAGGTTAGGATAGCAGGACCCCAATTTTCAGAGGAATGTAGAACATATTCCTCTGTGCCACTATCCTGATGCCTTACAAAAGATGGCTAAGATTCGGTCTGAACAACATAAGTGGATCAAGAACTTTATGAAAAGAGGCAGCCTTTCTTTTAATTAACAACTATATGTAAACCTAACTGCAAGTACAATCAGTCACATTATCATGGTGTGTATTCTTCACTAAAGATACCAATCTCAGAGATACTACGTAATTGAAATGAGAAATCAATCCATAACTCCAGATGTAGCATCACACGTGAACACTCATCTAGCACAATCTCTGGAAATTTTTTATGTACAAGCTGACATGGGAAACTGGATTCCACCAGTATGCCACTGAGACATACTTTGGTGGCCACGATTACAAGTCTAGCAAAAGTTGGTATGGTAACTGTATTGACAGTCTGGAAAGTATCACAAAAAATAGTGCTTAAAGCTAACACATTTCTGCTACATGTCACTAGGATACAAAACAAAACCATCATACCAGTAGTCGTAGCTCTCATCCCAGTTGTCAAAATGAACCAGAAAACGATTGTCCACCATGTCTGTTACCGTAGCAACACAAATGAAAGTCGGGTTCTTCTTGTCTACGGCTTCCAGCTTCATCCCCACTCGAAATCCCGACGGAATCACTGTCTACATAGAGAAAGACATTTAATTGAAGATAAATACTATAAATCCAGAAATCTCCCCAGTGCCCATAATCAATACATTCATGTCGTTTCTAAGTTTCCCAATTAGCTGCCCCAACAGAGTGGCAGCAGCCTAATTAGGTGACATGAGAGATGTTCAAATATAGAGACTTGTGTTTTATGAAATAAAAAAGCCCTAAACATGTTGCTAAAATTAAATGTGGCAGTTTTAACTCTGTCTTAGACACTCTCTCTGAAAGACCATGCTTGTTCCAAAACATTATGGTGCAAGACACAGTACTAATAACAAGTCTTAAATTTCACTTAATACACCATTTCTGAATGTGCCAGATCAGATGTTTAAACAGATCAGTAAAAAATCAAAGGATCAGAATTGCAGAGTGAACTGGAGATTGTTACTGAATTTGTTGTAAACAATTTTGTCTTAAATTTCAGGTCTCAAGTCTGCCACCACTGAAATGTGCTGTGAGTCTCTACCACACACGAGCATACTAGCAACTTTCCACACCACTAATAACAAGTGAGTACTTACTGCATTCTGGTTTTCAAACAGGGATTTAGGAGCAGCTTGAGCCTTGCATGCCTTTAGGTATGAGGGCCAACTGAATTCTTCTTCCTTATATCCTAAATCAGGGTCATAAAAGAAGGGCAAGAAATGATAGGCAGGAAACATGAGGTGCATGAAGGTGACCTGATGATAATTGATGAAATTAGTTTTTCCATCCAGTTCTGAACTGTCTCCTACAATTTCAAAACTGAAAAGATTATGCACCACTAACTATTTATTCCAATTTTATATAAACTACACTGGGAAAATTTACTTTAAAACTACGTATTAATTCTACCTCAATATGAACTCAATGAGTCTCTGAGGGAGGACTGGTTTGGATTATTAGAAATTTAGCAGGACGCACCTTAGAGTAGCTTATAGAGTTCAAAAGAAAGTTGATGAAGCTTTTCTATTTTTATTTGGGCATCTGGTATTACAAAGAGGAATCATGTTCTTTATTTAGGGCTGGTTGTGCTTCCTTACCAAAATGTCAAGCTTTCTTTACACTAACTGAGCAAAATAGTCTGCTTTCTTGAGCTACACATAATTAGTTTCTTATAGTTGGCTAGGACTGACATTTGAACTGTTCCTAATCTTCATAAACAAAGCACTGAGCAAGAACTCAGGAGATTTCAGCTCAGTTTCAATTTCACCTTCAAAACAAGCTGGGGAGCATTTCTTACAAAATCACTGCTCTATCCCTGATGTCCGACCTTGCAGTCCTGGCCATCAAGGGACCTGAAGGTCCTCAAGGGGCAGAACGTCTAGGGGCAGCCTAGAAACTAAAATCCGTAATTTCACCAAATATCAAAAAATCAGTCTCAGTAAGGTAACAGTTTTATACTACAATCTCCCTCCCTTCGAACAAACCTTTCCAAGCGGCACGGGCTACGTGTCACCTCTCTGTCTCTTCCCAAGAAAACCATGTCTTGCTATCTCTCTGCCTCGCAGGTACCAACTAACTTCCCTTTGGTGGTCTGACTGACACACACAACACCAACAAGCTGGGGGCAAGTACTCTCCAGCTGCTTTTCAGTCTGTTGCTTCTACTTCAGAAACAGCAAAGGGCCCACAGGCCCCAAAGCTCTTCCCACTATGCCAGCCAGTCTAATTAAAAAAATTCCCTCCTCCTATAGACTCTACCCTACTACATCCTCAGGCTATCACTAATACAGCATGATCGCTACTAGCTTTAAAACAAACTCCCTAGGTTATATCAAAATAGTTGCTTACACCATCAATGCCCCAGGACCCCTTATGCATTTACAGTGTAAACTGTCCCTGCATGGACTTTCATCATTTTTTATTCTATACGCACAGCACTTGGGAAGAAACCTAAATTTCTGTTGATCACTTGCCTCTTCTAGTTTCTTAGGTAAAAAAAAAAATCATTCATAATATGTTGAACTGCATAAAATAATTCACAAGAAACGGTTTGTACTTCTGATCTTTAAAACAATGCTAAGAGTTGGAAGCAAATAGTTTTCTTCCTTAATTCTCCTGTTAAATAATAGTTATAGAAACATTTATTTCAGTTCGTATGTTACAACCCAGTAAAAAAAGACCAAAACCACGACGAATTTCAGTGAATGATTGCCTTTACTGAAATGCGTCACCTCTTGACTATTTGAAGTGTTACTCAAATATGCCACAGGCAACAGCTCTGTTTAACCTTCTGAGAATCTCATTTTCCAAGGAACCATAAGTGAAGAATCCTTTAACTTCACCTTCTCCCCATCTCTGGTTTTCTCACTTTTAATTTTAAATATTAGCCAACATAAATTAGCCTCCAAGTCCAAACAATGACATTTTTCTTCATACTCCAGTTGCCTCTTGTCTTGATACACTGTAGCTGCACACCAGTTGAAAACATTTTTAAAGGAATGTGGTATCGAGGCTTTTAATTTTCTCTTTGTAATTCTAAAGGGTATTCAAACCTAACTCAAAGCTCACAGTAGACAACACAAAACTCCCACCTACTGCATGTGTGATGGGATCAGGTATTGCCATGGAAAAAACAATCGGTTTCAGTAGACTGTGAAAGAGTTTCTGGACAGCCTGGGTCTGCCTGTCACCAAATGAGAAAGGGAGATACCTACACCTCATCTCTGAATAAGAAAGATCTCTAGCTCCTACCTAGGCCTGTTTGGAAAGTTACCCTCTTTCAACTCTCTCAGAAAACAAGGAGTCAGTTACTGGGCCCCAAAATCCCCCTGGAGCATACCCTTCTTACAACCCCTCCTGTGAAGCAGGATACTTCTGCCCAAGTTTGCAGAACAGATTAACTGGGGCCGCACTGCACAGAAAGGAGTGTCTGCTTCTTTATCAGGACACCAGGTTCCAAGTAGCTTATGGTTTACACCATAAAGCTCCTAAGTTTGCATTGTATCTGGAAAAAAAATGGCTACTAATGCAAACCTTTGAGTTCATCTGTGAGGTGGTATTTTATACAAGATACTGTGCCCTATGTCATTACTGATATGAGCTTTAGCGTCCTTATGATTTGCAGTGGGTGCTAAAAAGAAAACACTATTAAAATGTCATACCACAGCAAAACATAAGCAATCTGTCCAAACCAATAAAAGCACTTAAAAAGCCCCAACAACCTAAGACTGGCACCTTCTCCTTCTCCTCAGAATAACAGAACTCCAGATATCAGTAACACATAAGTAGCGAAAGCCCTCCTGCTGAAAAACTAGAAAAAATGTGTTCCACTGATGAACGGCTGGTTGCTCTCAGCCTCCTTCCAATGCATGATTCTACTATACTGCTTGTTCTTTCCTGTTCCTCTTCCATCCCACGTGCAACGTATGCTTGCACTGGGACAATGGAAGAAGTCCCACAAGTACAAGAGAAGGTTTCGGCAATCACACCATACCTCATTAATGGCGAAATGGTTTACTGCTGAGGTGAAGCGACACACCCAAGCCATGCAAAGAGCAGAGTACTTTGCAGGTCTTGGATAAAAATATGAGAGAACAGCATTGCTATGCAAAATCAAGAATATGTCTCTGGGATAGTAGGAGTACACGGCTGTGCAGGATGACAAGCAGATTCCTGGCAATTACCTTCATATATCCCCTTGTCTCCCTCAACACCTCTCACAGGCTCCACGACTTTCCTAAGTAAAAATACCTGTCCACTGCTGCAGTATGGTGAAAAAAAAATAAACACAAAAGAACAATATTCCCATCAACTGAAAACTAGAAGAGAAACTGAAGAAACTTTTAATTGAAGTGACTCAGAAACAGACAGTAACTTTCCTCCAGCAGTGATATTTCATTGTTAAGAAAAGTTTAAGCTTTCTAAACCAGTTATTTAAGATGGAAAAGATGACAAACCTTCATCACAGATACAAAACTTACTAAGAAGCATGCTGTAATAACATCAATAACTCTGTAACTGGGGACTACTCATTTGCTGCACGTAACTTACTACTTCAGTGAAGGCCAACCTTCTGAGAAATTCTGATTTATGTTCAAGAAATGGCTATTTCTGCACAGCCTGTTACACAGAACTATGCCCAATGAAAATGCCCATATTGGAGCAGCAGCACAGAGCACTCCTACCCTGTAGCCAGAGAGGAGCTTGCAGAGTGCTCAGAAGAGTGGCACATGATCCTTCACACTCCTCCAAGGTTCAGTTGCAGAAATGCCATCCTCTCCCACACTGGCAGGCCCTCTGCCTGTACACTTTCAGTGGCTTTACTCTTACCTTCCACACCCCAGCAGTTACATCCACAGGTTTCTAATTCTCCATAATACATCCTCTTAACTCTGTACACTCATCATTTTGCAGCCTTTCAAAATCACATTGTCCTACCCTCACCATGTATGTCAAAACATCACATTCATTTATTTCTCACTCTTTTGTCTTCAGGACTTGCTTCCTTCATCCCCACATATTCCCTTCCTACCCAAAGGGAGCCCATTTATCCCCTTTTTCATGGTACAGTTCAGTGCAGATGCACTCCATCTGCTGAAATACATTACTTACATAATCTGAAATAGAATAATTAAGCAAGCAAATCACACATATTTCAACATGTATATACCATTTACATAAGCTATATACAAATTATGCTTTCAGGCTTATAATCTTACTATTTTCCCTCCCTCCTTATCTGTTCATTCCTCTTTTTGTCTCTATTTCAAGCTTACTCTTTGTGGCAAAAGCACAATCTTTATTAGTCTGTGCCAACACATGTACAATAATGTTGATCAATGTTGAGTAATGAAAACATCCTAAGACCTTCCGCTAAAAGACTCTCAGCTGCCTGTGAGATTTTTGAGCATCCGTGTCAGCAGTAGGCTGTCATCTTACTTGCAATAAGCATTCATTTGAGGTCTAGGTTTGCTGCTTAACTTTTTTTCTTAATGTCTTATGAATTACTGTTATGGTTTATTTTGTTTTCTCTGGATTTCCAATGAATAAAAAAGACTCTAGCAAGACTTAAATTAGAGTTTAATTTGCCATGTTCAAACACTCTGACTAAATGAATAAAAAAGTTTCTGCCAAAAAAATAACTGCAGCATTACACAGATAATCTTGATCTCAGAGCTATGGAAAACACACACATTTCAAACTAAACAATACCTTTAGGTGGATGAAGCTTGTGACCTGTTTTCTCACACCATCCCACAGGATGAATGTCTGAAGAATCAGCATTCACCCAGAAATCGTAACAATCTGGGTATCCATCAAAATGGAGTCGTATTCTGTAGCCACAAACCTAAAAGCAAGAATGTACAACATACAACTAGGTTCTAAGACGTTTGCCTTACACGTAACAGCTTCTGTTCAGTATTACATATATTAACAGTGTGCTTTCAGTCAGCCTTTTACTTCTGCTCAAGCCTGCATGGGATGAATAAGTTCATTTGATAAAAAGGAAAGAATAAAAAAGCAAAGCTATTCTCAGCATGAGTGCCTCCTCTTCTGGTGAGAAGAATTAACTAAAAGCTGAATATTGCCACTAGCGTTCAAAAACTTGAAAACTGCTCAACCTAACATCAGAATAAAACAGAAACCTGACCGAAGAGCATGAATACATCTGATACAATCATGGAGAAAACACAGATAATGATGCTCTCAAGCTATCCCGATTAATCAATATGCAAGAGAGCACTCAGCAATAACTATGTTCAACAGGCTCTTCAGAGAGATACCGAGAACTGTTATTAAAGATGAGAAGTCAGTGGAGGTATCCTCCAGAACTTCATTATTCCATGAAGTATTAAGCTAATCACCAAGAGGAAGAGAAAAACAGGACATACAATCCCTCTCTCTGTAGAAAAGTTCTCCACATCTCCCGGAGTGCCAAATGCCATAACTTTCCTGTAGTCATCCTTAAAAGCCTCTTGACATCAAGGTCACCCTATTTTATATTTAATTTATGCTGACAGAACTTTCAGTTTGCCATCTCAGAATTTTGTGGAGTTCAGGTCATCCTGCAGTAAAATATGACCCATTGCTTAGTGACGAGCACAAGGTACACAGGACTGACACAACATCCACAAGAAAATGAAAGAGAAATGGCATATGACTGTGAGCCATGAACAGATCCAGACATGGGAAAACAAAAGCCTAGGCTATAAAAATATAAACTGCAAAATTACAGCTACTTAGAATAACAATAATACAGAGAAGAGTACCTACCCTATCCCTGTTTCCCCATTTTGATTCACAAAACAAAACCAAAAAAGGATTCTTGGTAAAACTACGTAAGAACTAATATATGTTTGAAAGACATAAAAAAAATGTCACTGAGAAATAGGTTCTCATTTATATTATGAAAAGCAAAGAAACGTCATAAAAAAATATTTCATAAACTGCAGCAAAAAGACAAACTGAGTTTAGATGGTATACTAATTCGTAGAAGTTGCTAATACAGGCAATTTCTGAGGCCGTTAGCCTGAAGAAATTGTAGCACAATTGCAACACAAAAAAGTGTTAGGTATTTGTATCAGTGAATTGAGCAACTGTAAATACTATTAAACCTCTATAAAACCACTATAAATTAACTGTCATACTAACGTTTCTTCGACTTATTTTTTCTTTAAAATACAAACCACAGAAAAAACATACATCATCCAACTATCATAATACATTTTCTCTAGCTGCATACATTAAACATATGTAAATAGTCACCACTGCACAGTACTGGACACAGTCACCATGTGTTTGTCAGGTAGATTTAACACAGCATCATTAATTTATAGGCTATCTTCCTACATACAGTTTCTGTCTGCCTGCTAGGTTAAGAGCAAGCACTTTGAGCTGCTGCCTTTCAGTCTCTCCTGTAGTTCCGCACCACAGCTGCTCGCAGCATCTACTTACCTCGGCCACCGTGAGAACACAGTATATTGACTGGTGCTCGGGATCCACACCCTCCAGTTTCATTCCTACTTTGAATCCGTTTTTGTTGTATGGGAAAGATTGATACTGCAATGGAGAAGAACAGTTTCAATTTTTCTGAAGGTATACTAGATAAAGACAGAATACCTTTATAAGGAAAAGAACAATGATTATTTATTATTCAGGTTTCTGAAACAACTAACAAATTGCTTTAAAATAAGTTTTGCATTTTTAAAAACATACGGCAGAAAAAGAGAAATTGACGATAGTTCGAAAAACACGTTGATACTAGAATGATTTAAAACTTGAGAGAGTTTAAGAAATTTATAAAGAATTAGCAAAAAACTTATCCAAGGGAAAGACAACGGCATGACTTGCCCTCAATTTTTTTCACTAATTGCCAATAAAAGATTTTAACAATGGAATTGTTTGTTTTTCAGCCTGTAGAGTGACACTTTAACCTGGTGGTCATCATCCCTGTAACAATCACAACAATGATGCTCTATTTTGCCTTTTCATTTCCACATCTCAGGCCATCAAAGATGAACTGCAAGGCAGAAATACAAAACTGTTTATATATGGGGATGGCCTCTTTGATGCCATCTTCTCCTTTCTATGTTTGGTCTCAACTAGCTCATTTTCCAGGCATATTTTTGCATCATGGGAACACGACTACCCTTGTATCACATTACAGTGAACCCAGCAGAACATCTTTCAAAAAAAAGAAAGTGAAAACAAGGCTAAGCAGAAAGGATGTTTTCAATCAGAAGACATCAGTATCCCAAGCATCATGCCCCTTGTCTTCTGTTAAAGAAGGAAGGAAGCTAGCATATACTAAGGTTAAATTGGAGGGAATATCAGAACAAAACTTGAATAAAAATGAAGAGGGTTTCCACAAGTAACCAAATTCACAGCTAGACAGTTTTTATGTCCCAAATGGTCACAGGCAAAACACAGGAGAAGCATCTTACAAGCTCCCCCTTCCTTCTGTTCCAGTCTAAAAGCTACACATGCTCCTTAGCCATCTGCAGTACCTCTGCAGTCAATGGAAAGAGAAGGGTACACCAAGGGAGGTTCTCAGGGAGGTACTCAGAGAGGTCTCACCTACTTGAAAGGAAGGGAGACCTCTCTTTGGTGGCTTTGGCTGCAACTGATGTAACTGAATAATAAACCCAGGAGAAAAAAAATGCAGTGCACGGCACAAGAGTAGGAATATGCAGTCAAGAAGAAGGGAAATGGAGAACCAGGCCAGTTTAAATCAGCCTAAAGTGGCCAGCTAACAGATGTCTAACCACAGCTCTAAGTCTCTATCTAAAAATAGGTTAGATCATTTTGTAGACCTCAGTTAAGGGATCAGAGTATGTCACTGCAGTACATGCATTTGAAAAGTTATTTCATCCTAACATCACCACAATTTTTATTATCAATAAAAGTTTAATGAAGTTACATTATGCATAATTCTGGATACTTCCCCAAGAGGTATGTAAAAGCAGAGCTTTTTTTTTTTTTAAATCAATAAATTGAAATTTTTAAAGTTCATCTTGGTGTACAGACTTGCAAATAATGCCATCTATATCATAAATACCCTACAGATAAAAAAACCTCAGTGGAAAACTGAAATACTAGAAATACTGACACATTGGCCACATTGACACAGTGGCCAAAAATATAACTGAGATTTTGCAAAAGCAAGCACAAATAAAATTACAAAGAAAGGAAACAATTTAAAAGTCACAGATCTGTTTATTCTTTCATTATTACAATAAACACTACTGTACAAACAGTGCAAAATTCTACAAACAATACACTAAAAATTAAGCTATTATCATACAGGTATTTCCTGAAATTTAAGAAATTAATTATTCACTATTCTTTCCATTGTCAAATCTAAAACTTCTAAGGCAACACAATCTTTAGTTTGGTTTCTGTTACAGCAAAATAACAGGCAACTTCTAGAAGTCTAATAACTTTACCACTATTTAACATATTTCGATTTTGTGCATTATTCTCAATATATCACCCAAGGTAAAGCTATGAAAAACTTAGTAATCACACATTATTTTTACAACAAACATTTAAAGATACTTTGTTAAGGAGAGATACAAGAACAAAACAAGAGTAAAGGTAAAAGGAGTCAGAAAATGAGCAGATCGCAGACTGAGGACTAGAAATGTTTATGTATGGTGGAAGAACATACACAAAACCTGAATGATTACATCAGGGGAGTTGGAAATTGGAAAAAACCACCCAACATTCAAGGGTCAATAATTTTGTTTTACTGGAGCAGTAGCAGCTTGTCTGTCACAGCCTAGAAATGACTGTAACATTTAAGTACCAGGAAGTGCCAAGGACTCTCTATTATCCTGACTGTTCCTAACTAAGGGTACAAAAAAACTACCGTGAAAAGTACTGCTGCTGAACTGGAAAAATAAGAGAAAAAAAGAGTAATTCTCACAATCCAAACAGAAATCAAGGATTCAAAATCAGTCGTGATGTTTGGTGGGTTTTTTTTTTTAACATTACTATTCCTGTGGCTTGCCTGTCCATCTGTAAAATGGAGAAATATTACATGGCCACTTCTGAGTGCTATTAAGAATTCTGTCTCCACTACGGCTTTAAATATTGCACACTAAATAAAACCCTACAGTTACCCAAGGGCTAAAGACTTTAAAAGAAAACATTAAATAAGATGCACCAAATGAGAAACGTACACTGTGGAGAGAAATAAAGGAAACTACGTCATCATGTAACTCCAGACTACCACCATGTGCAGTGCCCAGAAAGGCTAGTACATGCCTGCATGCTGCAAGAGCATTTCATGGAACTTCCGACACGCAGAGCAATGCTTTGTAAATCTACTTTCCAGATAGAGACACTACCTACCCGGAATTTTTTTGTCAATTTTTCAACCAGTATATAGCACAGGGGAATATAACTAAGGAAAGTCAGGTAACTATTGTTCTTGCACCTACAAATATATGGATTCTCTACACTGCAGTCCTAGTTCTTTACTTCTGTACCTCAGTAATGTCTAAAAGCACCAATTAAAGGTCAGCATCACCTGCCCATGTAAGCTGAAAAGCTAATCCCTGCACAAAAGATTTAATAGCTGAAGTATAAAGCAAATAGAAAGAAATGGATGCAAGAAAGAGACTAAGAACAGAATTATCAAAAAATAATACTGGATATACATAGCAGAAGTACAGCAGCTGAGACATGTTCACGTTTTGCCAGGTTTTGCAAGAGAAGATAACAGCGTGGAAGCTTTGTGGATTTGCATACAGAGCTCTCTTCCAAGCAAGAGAGACAGCACTAGAGAAAGCACTGAAATGCCAAATGACAAAGACTACCATAGCAGGCAAAGGACAAGCAAGAGATGATGATGTGACATCCAATCAGATGACAGGTAAAATAGGAACAAGTCAAACTAGTATGTGATGTAGTAAAACGGTATGTCAGCAGGAGCTGCAAAAAGACAGGTAATATAATCAAAGCAACAAGCCAAAAGATGATCTTTGTACCACCTTTCTAAACATATTTAAAGAAAATGATACGGTATGAAAAAATGTGGTTACGTATCATATTTTTAGTTTCAGAGATTAGAAGGAAAGGTCAGAACTTGCAGATTTTGGAAAAGCATCTGCTTTCTGTAGTCTCAGTTGACAGCATTCATCTAAAACTACAGAATTCTTTGATAAAGCAGAGAAAGATAATTAATTTCACACATTCCGACTATTTTGACGATTGCTGATGGATAGCATTATTTTAATCAGGTAGGTTTTCCTCCAGAGAGGTGTAACATCTTCAAATTACTTTTCTTTTAAATTTATTTCCTAAAAATCTCATGATCTTAGGTGGCTGACTGATTTCAACTTTAGAAGATCATACCTCTTTAAAAAGCTTAGTGGGTACTGCAACAGCCTTTTCTTCCTCCAGATAGGATGCCCAACACCACACTTGCCTCCCTTTAGATGGTACAGCTGTAAAGAAGCACACAATAGCAAAAGAATTTTGTATCTGTTAACTTCTCAAGAAATAAAAAAAATAACACTTTGAAGTTTATAATACTCATATCTCAAATCTACATTTTATTAAATGCATTCATGGGGTTTCTCAGGACTTACTTCAGGAAAAGAAGTAGCTCTGTAGGTTTAATGTCACCAGGAACATGGAGGTTCCTGGTTTGTATAGAAAGGTTTCCAGCAGTTCAAATCTTGATTAGTAACAAGAAAAAGCTCTTTCAGGTCAGAAGAACAACTTACAAAGTCTTGCACCCTNATAGCAATAAGGATAAGCAAGAGCCTCTCTGCATACCATTCCTTGGCATCAACTATAAACATGGGTCTTATCACTCTGAGAGTGAACAGTTTTCTGCACAACATGCTGTTAATTTCAGCAGTTAGAAGAGGCCTAGCTAAAAAGTAAAGTTACTGAACAAAATTGGTCCTGTTTTACCTCAAACCAGGACACCCTTTGCCCTTATTGTTCATAAGAAGCATTAAGATACACAATTTGCAAATGTGTAAAATGATTAGTTCAAATCACAAAGCTGCTCAATATTTTAATTTTTTTTTTCCCCAAGAATTTCTTCTCCTGGAAGGCATTTTCAACTGCGTAGCACTCGTGAATTTTTTTTTTTTTAATCACAGTTGAAATACTTTCTTCTTTGACAGTATTCAGAATGTTTCTAACCTACTCCATCACTTTGTAGTTTGATGGTTTTGGGTGGAGAGGCAGAGATTTAAGAGTAATTTCTCCAAGCCATCAAAACTGCCACCAGTGCTTTTTTCATGTCATTAGCATATGACAGAAACCTCCAGTTTCAGGTTTGTTCATATAGTATGAACACTTGCATACACTTGCACAGTAATTGTAATATGGGCTACAGTCCATCTTAGTATTGGCTACAGTCACATCAGTGAGTAACAGGTTTTAGGCCTTGAAAATGAGGCAGTAACTGCACCAGCAAAAGCTAGAAACTTCAAAAACAGATGGCTTGTGAGGCTGGCCGTGTATCTATCTACTTCCATACACCTCCACTCTGCTCTACTGATCCTCACCAAAAATGCCTCCTCTGCACATGCAGTTCAGCATTTCACACCATAAGCTCATACTGCCAGAAGGATTCCTCACAGTCCACAGTGTGATTCTGGCCTGATCCTCACTATGGGCTACTCGCAAGAGAAATAAGCCCCTTAAGTAACAGCGTGGCTAAGCGTTGTTATGACTAAAACATGAACCGTAACAATAACGATGCCAGACTCTCCTGAAGAAAGCTGATAATGTAACCAAAAGATAACAGATTTCAGAATCACAGTGATCGCTCAAGACTATTAAAGCACATTCATTTTATTTGTGACTTACCCAGTTTTTATCTGTTCTACTTAAGAGATGTGCTGCTCAGCACAATAATACACAGTTACATGCTTGGTTCTGAATATAAATTGGTCTTTTATGCCAAATCTCTTATGCTGAACTGACATTTTCCCAAATGAAAAAACCAGAAAAAATCTGTACAGATCATTCTGCCAGCGGACAACAGTGATTTCCACAGAGCATCAGCTTTGTGCCTGTATCTCACACACTTCTTATCACCTCAGCTTTGGAAACAACTGTAGAAATAATATTTATATTTCAGGAGTAATTCTATCTCGGGAGGGGGATCTTCCATGACTTTTATGTGCTGCATCTTCAATCAGTATTTCATCTGCCTAGTGTGCAGCACAGCTACACTTGGAGCTCTGTGCTGATTAGCAGCCCGGCAACTTCTGGTAGTGGCTCCCAGTCTACCATAAGAAACATTTTGGAGGGCAAGATGCAAGCTTGTGCTTGCTGTATCACTCAGGTATAACAGCTGCTGAACCTCCAATTCTTCCTAAAAGTATCTATCATACAAATAGCTTGAAAAAACAGTACTCATTTAAAATATGTTTTATTATGCTGCTTGATGCAGCGCATGTCCCTTTGGTCTGATTATAGCAATTATTCCTAAACAGTTCCATAAATGTGCCTATTTCCAGTACATACTGTAGATACAGAATTGATCCCCAAGGAAACAAAAGTAAAATATCACTTCTGCTTAATACAAGTCTTTCAACATCTGGGAACTCAATTGGCCTGATTCTCTTTAATACCAGCACTCTTTAGAGGGATGAAAAAAACACCTAAAAAGTGCATCAATTACATTTACACTCACTATATCCTCCTTCACGCTACCAGAGGTATATAAACTGTAAAAGGTAATCAGTCTCCCAGTGATGGGGTTCTTTCCCAGTTTTCACATAGCGCTCTCAGTTCTTCAAGCCATAAAACTTAATTGGTATAAATAACACTGACACTCTTTTTACAGAACTGACAAAAATGTATTCGATAGGGAATACAAATTCAGTGAAACAATACTGGCAATTCACAGTAAGAGATAGATATCACCCAAAGAATTGATAGTTGAGATTTTTGTTTCATAAACTAACTTACTTTGTTTCAAAACTGTTATTTCGCCTTTTCTTTTTCTCCTGGCTCTCTGTGAGACTCTCAAGATCCTTCCTTCAGGTTTGTCCTCCTAAATTAAAAAGAGTACAATAATCTCATTAGTTCAGAAGTCTAATACAGTAAAAAGAGAGACACCCAAGGTTTAACTGTGACTTCATTTAAATGTCTGTTGACATAGCTCTCCACCATCTCAAACAAACCTGGAGATGTCTAATAAAAACAAAGCAAGCCATCAGTGACAAATCACAGCAAACACGGTGAAAATGACAGACGGGAGGACGCTCAATAGCCGGCACTCAGCCAGCAAACCTTGTCTAAACCAGGGACAGATCACGAAGCCTTCAGTAGGCCTGGCTGAGCCAAAGAGAAATAATCTTCGGTATGTTCGTGCTTCCAAAATAATTTAAAGGAAAACCTCTCACAACTTTAGTCTGCTTTTTTCAAACGTACAATTGCTTTACTAAATATAAAATGGCACTGATCCTTTTTATTTATTTCATTGTTTGTGTGTTAACAGTTTTGTTAGCACCTGAATAGACGAACAGAATAAGTACTCATTTGAGAAGGCAGATGCATGGCAGCAAAGGTGTACCCTGACTTTTGCCTAAGACACTGCTATACAGAGAGCTACAAATTCCCTTCTGACAACTCTAGTGTCTTCAGCCTTTTGATAATTTGACAGTTGCAGAGCTCTGCCCTTCTCCCTCAAAACTGTGCTCCTCCCATCAGTGCCACAGCTATTGAGAGCAAAACAAATATTACAGGAAAATGAACATGATGGGAATGTACTGTGATAAGTTTATTCTAAAACAAAGAATAAATCCAAAAAGAAAAAAAAAAAAAAGCACATTAACTACCACATAAAACAAAACCAAAACTTTAGCTATGATTTTCTAAGGCAAATTACACTAAGAAAATAAAATGTATTCTCTTCTTAACTGTAATGTAGCTTTCTTTGTAAATATATTATTGGTCTATAGTCATTTATTCATGTGCAGAATGACAAAGTAACAGGTGTTGGGAAATACGTACTCCTATTTTTCTACACTGAAGACATAGCAAGTCTAGGTTAGTATCATATTTCCTTTAAATTCTTTTTGTTCTGTTCTTAAAAAAGGAGGGAAAAGAGACAAAAACCAGCTCTTATCAGTTCACTGTCAATAACTACCACTTACTGATGAGGGATAATTAAATTGGTAAGTGAACCAACTACTTATTATGGCTCTGACAGAGTGATGCCGTCACTTCTCTTTGTAGACTGATGAAGTTACTGACATTTCAATATAAGGCAAAACTCCTACCAAAATACTTGCAGGAATGGGTTTATGACGTATACTAACAGTTTCATCGGTATTCTCTTTCTTCTCCCCATTATCCCTGGACTCTTCTTTGAGAGGTAACTTTGCTTTTCTTTTCCGAATGCCTTTGGAATCATCTTCCCCATTGCATTCCACGCTGGGTTTTTCCTCCTTTGGTTCTCTATTATGAGAGTAACACAATGACACAAAGCCAAAATTCTTTCACTTCTCATTCATAAAACAAGTAAAAAGTGAGTAAATCTGAAGGTCAAGTGTTTGTAGGTCCCAGTGTATTACACCAAACATATTCTTAGAACTACTACTGAAAATTACATCCGTCAAAAGAATTAATCTGAAAGACACACAATAGCAACTGTAAAAGGAAAACTGGCAGCTTATGCTGAGCAAGTTCTGCCTGTTTTAAACAGCGTGTCTTTTCCCATGTACCATCAAGTCTCATGGAGAAGCAAACTGTGAAACGTTTAGGACTGCAGGGCAGTTTACAGAAAGGAAGACAAAGGTAATTGTTAAAGACTGACAAATCCAATTGGAGAAAGCTGGTATGTGACTGTACAAATTGCTAAACAAGCAGTCAGAACAGACAACTTTGAAGCAATTAGCTAACAACGAAGGAAAACTCACAAAATCACCAATGTTAAAAACTGCCATAATGCAGTAACACGCAATACGGAATGGACACACTAACACAAGCCGCCTTTTATGATGAGATGAACTGCACTAGCGGAAAGAAAAGGAACTGAGAAACTACATTATGTTCATGTTTTCACTCACTGTCATCTGTACCACAGCTCTTGCACTTAATTATAATTAGCTTACCACACCAACCATCTCATTACTGATTATCTTAATTCCAATGATTATGAAACAGGGTAGGAGTCTGACACTGATTCATGCATCCCATAGACTGTTTCACCGCTTGCATCTGACAGCACAACAGCACATGCTGAGCAAAAAAGATCGCTTTCAGCATCAGTGTTAGACAAAACCAAATGTTGTTAGTGCATTTACAAGAAAAACAGTGAAGGAACATTATAAACTGATGGAGACTCACCAAAACACGGCTGCTTAATACCTCCCTTTGTCCCACCGTTAACATTTTATCCCACCACTTTTATCTCACACTCCATTTATGCCAAATTCTTTGTTTCTATGCTTTATAACAGCACCTACTTGTTTTTTACTTGCTGGGCACATTTCTGGCTGCAAAATTTCCCTTCAGGAACAAATTCTTCTATGGTACCATAGCCATAACAGTTTTCACAGAAAACAAGTCCATCCGTTTTTGCAGTTTCCTTCAACCTTGTGGAGATCCCTGTCTTTTCTGAAAAGGCTGAACAATGAAAAAAGTAACTTCACTTAGGTAGAGGCGATACATTTCCAACTATTCTCAGCAGACTTTGCCAAGCAAACAGAAAACCAGAAGTCACACCACTCTTGTTAGAATGAAGAACTGGGAGTTAGCATCTGTATGGGGCCTGTATTGCTGACAAGCAAGTTGGGTTTTCATATTGCAACACTGGAGAAAGGAATCCACCAATTTCATGCTTCTGTCACCAGTGGCACGTCAACACTGCTTGATGTGGCTACTCATGGAAAGAGGGAATTTTGATAACAGGCACTGCGCTGACTGCCCAGAGAGTCATCACTGCACAGAGTGCATCACCTCATCTCCTGCTGACATGCCTCATTTTTGACCTATATATAGGGTCATTTGGGAAAATGGTTTTGGGAAGAGTTATCTTTCAACAGGTGAACTTATTTCTGAAAGTACATCACTGACTACATTCTGCAGTGTTTCACAGCAGTAGCTATTGCTCAATCTGCCTGAGGTCTATCAGAAGTAAAACATCACTAATTTGTAACAAAGAAATTTTCAAGTACTAAGTTACTCACTCATCCTAAACTACAATTTCCCCGCAAGACCCGTGTAGCCTAGGAGAGGATGCCATTTCTTTCACTCACAGGCAAGTCTGAAGCACTGTCAAGCTCTCCAGCTTCTAGAGCAGGTTGTTGACTTTGCATGCCCCCAAAAGCCAAATTTCAAGTCACAAACTATTTCTTTAGCTCAAGCACTGTACCGTCTTTGAAAGCAAAGTCAAATGAACTCTTGTGTGTAGACTATCTCCACTAGAAGAATATATCATTTATGTGCTATATTTATCCTCCGGCATCGTCAGTGGTTCAAAACAACTATTTCCTCTCACAATGGAAAATTTTAGCAATATTTTTATCTTTGAGGAGCACTGAATTAATCAAGGACGGTGTAAGGTAGTAGTAGGATGCTTACACAGTACGTTTATGTATCCATAAACACACTTTAATTCAGTAGCAACATTATTTTTTTTTTAGGTTTACCAGACTGTAGGGGATGAAGTTGCACGCTTTACTGTAGATAACTGTCATCTCTCAGTCTAAGGAAAGAACCTGCTGTACTACTACGTTATCAAACTGTTGCCACTGTTATCACAGATTTCAATCTTGAGTAACTATCATTGCCTTGGAGACAGACCTACAGAACAGAGTAGCCGGGGTCTGAAGCTTCAGACCTCACGCTGAGGTCCAAACTACCTTCTCCCACCGGTGTAAATGTTTCACCTACTCATAAACGTCATATGACAATTAAGACTTGATGGTGGGGGAGTAGCAAAGGAAAATTTTCACTGACTTTGCTTATTGTGCTTAATACTTATTATTAAATCAAAATTTTGAAGTCTGCTTTTCAAAGGACTTACAGAATGCATATTTTAAAAGAAAATTGATAAAATATATTATCAGCAAGGAAAAAAACCCTAGGTAGTTGCAAGTATTTGCAAAACCAGTTGTGATATTCTCTTTCACGCTACTCCATCATTGCTGGAGTCAGTGTATCAAAATCTTCAGAATTTATGACCGTGTAAACCAACTTTCCTTGAACAAAAAAGGTGTTTCCTTACATGAGTATTTTAAATCCAGGAAACACCTTATTTGGTAGGTAGATACTACAACTATTAGAATTTTATCATTCAAGATAAACATAAATGGTTACTACACGCTAATTTTAATACTGTAAAGAGCACAGTCAGCAGGAGCAAGGCAGCAGTGTAGATGCACATTGACATCGGTGGTAGCAGCTGAGCATCACATGAAGGTAGTTTACAGCATGCTGCGCTTCGGTCACAAATGAACTCGAGACAGTAAGTAAAGTCTGTGGGCAGTCTGGAGAACCAGCTCAACAAAAATAACATCCAAAAAATTCTCAAGAATTTAAAGTAAGAAACTGATTATTTTGCAAATTAAATAGAGGGAAAATACTGATCCTAAACTTAGAAAAAATTACTGTTAGAAAAAAATGTGGCTGTAATTGAACTTCGGATGTTTAACAGTGGAATTATTTCCCTTTAACTTAAAATGTATTTATTTTCATACTTATTCACATCCCAAGAAATAGGTAACATCAGAGATAGTTTGTGCACTAAAGGAAATAAGGGGTTTTTGTATTTTGGGGGGCAATCTTTAGGAAAAAATGATATATTAAACAAATACAGTCTACCACAGAAAATGTTTACAGCCTCTTAACTGACCTTCTTGAGCAGTTGGAACCATCCAGGTTGTGGTAGCAGTTGCTTTTTTAACACTTTCCATCTCAGTTTCATCTGTAATCACTTCCAGGGCCCCAAATTCATTCACTCTGAACTGTAAGACAAAACAAATGGCATAGAGTATAGTAAAAATTTACTAATACTCTCTTATGACGTCTTCTTCTGTTCGCCAAGATAGTTTTCACACGGTGTCCTCACCCTATTATCTCATTTCTATGTGTTTCTGCTCATCCCCAGGGAATTAGAAAAAAGCCTTTCTTATTTCTTTCAAGCAAAATGGAAACTCATTTTGACAGTGAAAAATATTAATTTGCTATAGATATTGATAGAGATGCCTCTACACGCAGATCGGTATCTAACTCATACACACAAGAACTAAAAAATCAGTAACAGAAATCCATGGGAAAATCTCCTAACCGTATGCTTTTCATTGCCAGCAAAATAATGCACTTCAGTCACTAAGTATTTTTGTCAATGAAAAGGGAACTGAACATCAAATACAAATGCTTCAGAGAGTACAGAAATTTCAGCATCCTCCGAAAACACAGTACTTCTCCACTGTAAAGTGCACATAAACAAACATCTCAAGGCAGTTTATGAGCTGTTTAATTACACGCTGAACGTGGTATTACTGTCAGCCAGAAGCAAAGCTCAACAATACCCCACATGCTGTGCTCACACAGGAGCACCGGGAGTTAGATCCATCCTGCTGCCAGCAGAAAAGCATCTTCCAAATGCTGTAATGATTACAGCGCTACCAGATGAAAATAAACTTCGGCTTCCCAGTCTACTTGGTTTGCAGGCCCAGCTGGTTACATGGGTTGAACTGAAGGCAGCATTTTGTCTGTGATAGTCTGCTCTGAAGAGTGAAGGGGTGTAACTCTCTGAGCTATGCCGTCAAGGACAGGTCTCTAGCACTGAGGTGCTCTCACCAACAGATATCAACAGGAAAAATTATGCCTGAGAGAGTCTTTCAAAGCTCCCCAGCACCCACCTGCAAGAATATTCCTTCAGGGCAGTAGCATGAAGCTTATTTCTGCTTCTCTGGTCAGGCAACTTTACCTTGGGAAAATGAGAAGGGGAACAATTGCCTGGCACTACATTGATCTTCTCCGTGCCTCCGGAGGCTGCAGGATGGATCACTCCCACTCACTTTGGACCCTGCTATGGTACAGTACCAAAAATAATTCTGACTGAAAGCAAAGGTGAGCCCTGTGACGTACATATCACAACTGTGCTTTCACTAATACAGTCCTTCCAAGCCTCAGCATTTCCAAAGAGCCACCAGGTCCTAAGGAATGCAAGTAGCTCAGGGGAGGGAGAGGAAGAAGAGGACCTCACACAGTCGTATGACTTCTGGAGCCAAGATTTTTACTCGCGATAAGCTACAATCACAACAGATACGCAAGCGTAGACAAACTGTCAATAAATCCATCTGGACTGAAAGACCAGGAGTTCAGTTTTGAAAGGCAACCAAATGCAGTAACACCACATGCTCGTACGCCAGTTTGTGGACAGACATTCACACTGTTCCACCCAAAGAAAAAAGTGGAGTTGCCATTCAGAAGAGGTTCCCTGTGTCTTACGGCTGACTTGTGCGCCCAACTCGGTTCCTACTTTGGTTAAGCTCATTTTTGCTGTTGGTGCTTTGCTGCCTCTGCAGTAGGTGAATGCCAGAGGGAAAGCCTTCCCTTCCTTCCAAGAGCTCTAAGTCTGCAACAGCTGGCTCAGCAAGCAGGTTGCCAGCACAGGCCAAGACACAGTGCTGCAGCCCACCAACCAACAGGTCACAGGCAGGTTACTAACCAACTTCTGGAAACCCTCTCCTGCACCTTCATACAATATCAGCCGGAACATTCACACACCAAAGGTATTTCTGAACAGCCCAATTAATACCTGGGATATTTCTGCATGATCCCACCGACGTTCAGCCCTGACACTATACATACGTTCCTCCTCCACCAGGGCCTCCTGTGGTACGCAAGGACATCCCCCTAGCTACTGCAGCGACTTGCCAGCCCTTCTGCCTTCAGAGGGCTGACTGACAGGCGTCAAATGATGAAAGACAGATGACTGCAGGGAAGCCTGCTCCCAGCTACCCTTTCACTGGAGGCTGCTCAGGTCAGCGAGAGCTGAACCGCTAAAGAAGCAGCTCTCCAGCAGTCGGGCCACCACGCTACGCTGGGCTCAGTGATGGAGAGCAACCTCTTGCTACTGCCTCAGCAGGCAGGAGGGCGCGACAACGTTGCCAGGCCGGCTGCCCCATAGGACCTCTGTATCTCCTGGTTTTGCCCGCAGCCTTGCCTCTATCCGTGTCAGAGGCCTCTGGCTCCTCTTCGGGTGCAATCTTGTAGCAGACATGTCTGCTTTTGCTCCCTGCCTCCCCAGCTACAGGTACTTCAGCATGGCTGTGCACTCTGAGCTCTCCGTAGCTCACCAGAAAAAGGCCTCAGACCTGGGGAGTCATACTCTGGTTTTAGCTGGGGAGCAAAAGCAACAATGAAACTTATGACAGAGGTTAATTGCTTAAAAACGGAATAAACAGATGTACAGAGCAGCATGCTGCACAAAGCCATCACAGGATAAAAGCTGCCAGAGCAATGTGCCAACTAGTGTCTGCTGTTGGAAGAGTGACAAAAAAGGATCTAGACTAATGGTGGTTTACAGGTCCATGAAAAAATTCAATACTTTCAAAAGCCTCTTCTACCTAGAAAGAAGGCAACAACAAAAAAAAAAAAAAAAAAAGGT
Source organism: Burhinus bistriatus (assembly GCA_013397275.1). Classification (NCBI taxonomy): domain Eukaryota; kingdom Metazoa; phylum Chordata; class Aves; order Charadriiformes; family Burhinidae; genus Burhinus; species Burhinus bistriatus. Next base: position 17,816 of record VYXH01001591.1, on the reverse strand, counting down.
AAAGGTTCTGTCATAATATTTCCTCTATTTTTGGCGATGCAAGCTAGAATACAGCAAGAGCAGTCCTCCCATACAATTCCCTAGGTGTCCCAACAGTCTAGCGATACAGAGAAGGAAACAGTGCCATTGAGCTAACTTCTGAGGACAGACCAGTAGCTTTCTGAGAAGTAAAAATCTGTTTCTAAGTCACCATAGGTCACCAAACCCCTTAAGTAAATGTATAAATTTGCATTGGATGAAGGGATTTTCCTTAAACCTGTCTTCATTAAAGCAAACAGTAAAATTCCCATTGATGGAAACAAAGTCAGGCCATTACTGAGTACTTTTAAAATAATCTCACAAAGATGTCTGATTCTTGTCACTTGATTGTTTAAAAGAGAATAAATTATAAAGCTTGTTGGGTATGAGTTTAATCCACTTAACTTTTGCCAAGTGCCTGTTTGCAAATTTTAAGTAACTTCTTAAGAAGACAATCCTATATCCCACCCAATGGAGCTAATGGTCTTAAAAGATCAGAAGGCAAAGAAGAGAAGGAAACCTCAGCAGCTTTCATAAGGAAATCCATAGTAATATAAACAGAAATAAATATAACATTTAGATAGAAAATTTAATTTTCAAAGTTTCATGTACAGGTGAGCAACAATGGCAAAAATACACATTCTCAAGATACTGTAGTTCTTTTAACACAAATATATCATAAACCGAGTTGGCAGGATGAGTCCAGCTAGTAGCGGGTAAGTATACAACACAGATCTTACTTAGCTGCCTTGTTTAGTAGTTTCCACCAGGATCAAAAGGGAACCAAACAGCAGCTTCCATCTAAACATCACTATAGATTCCTTCCCCTCAGAGCTGAGATACATTTTCATGTTCTTGGTGAATGATGCCCTGATATACCAGAACTTTAGCTGATACAACTGTTAATTTAATCCCCAGGAACATTTTAATATTAATTCAAGAAATAAAGAACACATTGAGGGAAATCAAGGCTTAAATAAGTAATGATCAAACATTATAAATACTTTCTGAACCATTTCTGTCGGTCCACATGCTAAGTTCTTCAACAGGGATCAAAATTACTATCAATAAACATATTTTTAAAAATTAAAATTGCATTAATATTTGCACAGGACTAGAACAAGTATGGTAAGTCACTGAGACAAAGCCTTTTTTTATTGCAGGTGCTAGTACCACACAAAGTACTTCATAAATGTTTCAGTTGCAATGGAGAAGCGGCCATATTTTCTGTTACCAATGACTCTACTGAAAGCCCATTCCTGAATTTCTTTCTCAAAAAAACCCTTCTTCTAACTCTTCATTTACATCTATTCACAGTCAGTTTATACCCATTTGTTCTTAACCTAACATTACCCTATGAATTACACAGCTCTAGTACCCTAGTACTTACTCTCTGGGTATACATTTGAAGCAAGCAATTATGTACCCCCAAACTTAATTTTATTAGGCTAAGCACAAGCCACTTCTGTTCCTCTTAGGAAAATGGTGCTCCATCTTCTTGATTAGCCCATCATTCTTTGCCCACCATGTGCTGGGCTCAACCACGGAAATTCACTTTTTTCTCAGTGAACCTGACTAAGCATAACACCATAGGTGGACTTCTGCTGTCCCTCCTCCAGTGGTTTTAGGACCTTTCAATTTCTAATGGAAGTCCTTTGCCTTATCATGCAGGCTGGAAGGTACTCTGTAGCTCTATGTAGGGGGAATTATACGTTAAAAGGGCTTTCAGTTCTCTTTCTCCACACTTCATAAAAATACTCAGTGTATTTGTGACTATGTGGGACAAAAATAAATTTGCAAACAATGCAAAATGGCTACCATATTGCAGATTAATTCTTAAAAACTCAAAACTACTGGGAAGAAATATGTACGATATAGTTTCAAATTAAGTCCCTGCTGTTGCATGTGTCTAACTCACGGCAACAAAGATCAGACTATCTCCATTTGCTGTTACTTGTGCCCTTTTTAAGAATGGACGAGATCTCATCAGTACTCATAAAGATCAAATCAGAATAAAGGCCAGTTGGGAGAGCAGGCAGAAATAAAAAGGAAGAAAAGGAAACATCAATTGAAGTGCAAAGGACAAAAAAGAAGAAAAAAACCCCACATATCTTAATGCACAACTTTAAAATAAATTACAAAAAACAGCCAACACTACCATCTACTGGGCAAGGTAAGGACAAAGAGTTCACAGCAATAAATACAATTGTCGCTGCATTCTGACAATCACTTCAGGAGTAAAACTTATCTTGACCACACAATGCTGATCATGGAGTAGCTCAGAATGAACCTGAAAAATTCATATTATCCAAAACAAAAGTAAATGGAGCAAATGCTTGTCATGCCCATGAAGTAACTAAACTTAAGTAGCAGGAGTTGTACATCAGTCTGTCAAGAGGGTGCATACCTTGGGACTGCAGGGATAAAAGCCAAAGAACTACACTCAGATGTCTGGTTAGCAAACAGTTATCATCATTCTTCATTTTAATCACAGCGATTTCAGTGGGACTTCTAAGACAAATTAGAGCCTTTCTGGCATCTTACAGCTCCTCCTACCTTTAAAGCAAAGGAATCGCCTATAGACGCTGTATTGTCCAACCACATCCTGCTACATGCTGAACTATTTTTTACATATTATTTAGACCAAATAAGTCAGTAAATGCCAGAACTTGCCCATTCAACCATTCTCCTCTTCTGTGTGTGTGAGACACAGGCTTTACATGCATGATCACATACTATTTTTTTCCACAGAACCCCTGCCCCAGGCAAGGGCTGGATAGCATTCAGAAAATGAGGCAGCTGTTGTGTATTTTTATACTCTTTCTTCAAGCAGTAAAGCCAGTCTTATTTACTCTACACGGTTTGAATGTAGAATGACTGTTTATTTTCTTTAAAAAAAAAAACAACAAAACCACTACTGGTTTAACAAAGAGCATGTATCTTAAAAAGCTTTAGGCATTCTAGAAATTACTGTTACAATGCAGTGCAAAGTAATTCCTGAAACAAAACCTCTGTTCTCAGCCACTTACAAAAGAAAATAAAAATATCTCTTCGTAGCTGTTCATCCTTCCGAGTACTCCGCTCCCGGCTTATTTCAAAGCACTCAGCAAGCATGTGACCCCTGATGCTTGCCTGGTCACAGAATTTTGACTCTTTCCAGGATGCAGAAGGTTAGGGGAACATGTCCCTGCACTTGGCTGTTCCCTTTCTTTAATGGTGAGAAGGGGTCCTGCCTGCACACTCCTGCTCTGGCAAGTATGGCAAGAGACAAACAACTTAAGCAGGATTCCAGGCTATTTAGGGCTCCCTAAATCATAATCAGCAGACATTAAATTCCACACCACAACCAAGGAGCAGGGCCAGACCCCCTCTCACTGGAATGACGCTGTCAGCAAGAAAGTCAAGCACTTCAAGCAATCTTCGATTGATTTTAAGATGCTTCAGTAACACTGCAATAGGCTAATCCTGAACTAACAAAGAAGAGAGAACAATTTGCATCCAAAATGAAAGGTTTTTTCCTATCTAGGCAGGCACAAGCAAGAAAGGATTACTATAAAATTACAACCTTCCAAAAAAAAAAAAAACCACCAAAAAACCCAGGAACATTCCCTCATCACTTCTGAACTGAAAGCTTAAGTACTATCAGAAAACATATACCTTTAGCAAAAGAGACTGACATTTCCCCAGTCTTATCTGCAGTAATGTTCATCTACTTTATTCTTAAATACTCCATAGGCTCTTCCAATCCCCCCACCCCACCCCGAGTACTCAAGAATTATCTTAGTACCAGACGGCTTCTCAATGATTTCTCTCCTCTGCAAACTCATTCTGCCTTATTATCTCCACTTGAGTAGGAAATTGCAGCTAAACAGACTTTCTTAAAGTGACACATAAATCAGCGACAGAGCCAGAAGTCAAGGCCTGCCAAGACGACACTTATTGATCCAGAAGCTGACCTACAAAGCAACCTTGGCTCCGAATTATTTCAGCCAGAATATTTCTAAATACCGAATACTAATATCTCATGGGGAACCCAAGCAAGTGACAAATAAAAAATGAATGGCTACCTGCCAAAGTTTGGTTCCAGTGAGTTGTTCGGCACCACACAGGAAGGTTGTGGTAGAAGCAAGTACAGCGCTAAGCTTTCCTGTGTGGGATTTACCTGCATTAACCACAAAACTATTCCTTTTCCTTCCTGAAATCCTCTGCCCAGTTATTTACAAGTCTAACAGCATCTACAGCAAATGATGCAGTAGATTATGTGGTAAAATACCATGAGATCACTTAAGTGAAGACTCTACCATGACTACACATGAGGAAGCCCAATTAAAGATCCAAAGGCAAACCTAATTCTGGCATTTCTTGGCTTTGGAGTTTTAGCAATTTTAAGAGTGAAATTTCCTTTCTGGTCTTTTTTTTTTTTTTTAAGGAAGGTAAAATCATTTTACGACAATGCAAAATTTTAACTAAAAATCTATGGCGATGAAGCACAGCATAAGCTAATTAATTACATTAGATTGAAACAGAGAAAGTTACTTCCGTGTGGAAAAGACCAGACCACTAAGTACATCTGCTGGGGCTCACACGTGGTCACAGAAAGTTTATTCTGCCTTGCTTTCTCCTCCCTGTGCTACCCCTTACCAGCTTCCCTGAAGGGAATCTATCTTCTCTCTGGAATAACTCCTTCCTGGTGGAGGCAGTGATTTAACCAGTTCCCAGTAGCTGATGTTTCCTGTGGATACTCTCAGGGACTCTGCCCCGGGAGAGAAATGCCTCCCTGAATTCAGCACAGCACATGCCACTGCATGAGGACAGAAATAGCTTTGCACTAAAAAAGCACTGTATTTAGTTACTGCCTGAGACACTACCAGTATTTGTGACATATAATCACGTGAGAAAAAAAATAAGTTGTTTTCAAAATGTTAATTATCTCAAGCAAGCTTGAATGCAATTTCAGAACCGGCAGGTGGAAGGATGCACTTTACTGCCTTGCGTTGCTGCACTTATGTATCCAGAAACACAGCACTGTGAATCACCGTTACCTTCTTTACAGCACTGCTGGAAATACTGAGCACCACTGACCATTATTCCACCATTCATGTTACACTATTACAGTTGGCTTCCTACTATATTGGCTGTCCAGCTTTATTTACAGGTTAATTTCTTCATCATCAAATTTATTTGTATTTTTTTTCCATTCAAGCACAATTTGCAAGCTGGAAATAGCGACCAAAATTCTGTTCATGCAGTATATAACAGCTCACTTTCCAAACACAAGCACTAGAAAACTCATTACGAAGTACTTCATAAACTTCTGTCACTGCAGTAGGAAGTGACTGTAAATTATTACAGCTTTTCCAATTTAATGAGTACATGTAAATCTTGAAGTGATGGTGTTACTGCCTGCACTCGGCATAGAGATTTAAAAAAAAAAAAAAAGAGGAAAAAAGAAGAGTATTTCACATTTATATTCACACCATGCAGAGTAACTGGTAAGCAATGATGTTTTTCAGATGAGCATACATTACTTAGCCTGCCACAAGAAGGCATTCTGTAATTTGTAAAATATTTTAAAATCTACTGGAATTCAAGTTTTCTGTTTTATTTAAACATCTTGAAAGAACTAATATACAATGCTAAATTTTTTGTTCTCAGTCTTCAGTGCATCATACTTACAATTTTTAATTCTCCCTATCCCCTGTATAATTTGAAATTATACAGTTTTCCACAAGCACTCACTATTTATCTGTCACACAGCATGCTCAAAGCAGCATTCAAGAAGCATTACCTATTTTATGACTATTTTTGCTAAAGAGTTTTAACAAAATCTGTATGAGAATGTATTTCCACAGCCGCCTTCAACTATGGGTGACAAAAATCTAACAATTAACACTGCTCAAAATCATAGGAAAAAAACTCTTCAGCATTTCACCAATGTGGAAACAGACGAAGACCATAGGATGGCTGAGAACAGAGGTTTGGTGTTTGGTATTTGACTGGGCTCCCTTGTTTTGATTAGACTGGGAAGCGAGTGCCCCCTGGTGCAGCCTATCTCAGTCAAGTCTAGTAGGCATGAAAATGCCCATAGGACTTCGTAACAAAAAGAAATAATGCAATTTCCTATTTCTGATTTAGTTGTTCTTCTACATCATAAGAAAAGTTAAATTTAAGCAATGATAATAAAATACTGAGGAAAGTTATTTGTAAACATATCAAGCATTTCACACCACTTAAAATAGTTTTTTTCCAGCTTTTATTCAGAGGAATTTATATTCATGAAAATGAAGTGGTTCTTAAAAAGAATGGTTGCTCAGATATGCTCGCCTGATAATCTGAGGAGGCTGGATATTAATACAGCACACAAGAAAAGAGATTTCTTAAAAAGTGCATATGTAAAAATAAGCATGAAACTTCATCATGCAAGCAGTAAAGACAAGCAAATGCCATACGACTTACATGACTAAAAATAAGGACTTCAAGTAAGTAACTCCCCAAGACTTCTACATTATAAAGCAGTATTTCAACATTTTGGTATATGTTTAACTTAAAGCATGCTCATACAATATAGTTTACCAAATCTGAGTGTTCAAAGACAATTTTCCCCAACATTTTATGGAGACAAAAGACTAAATGTGAGAATGTAAGGAATACATTGTCTGCCATGAATAGTTCAGCTATTGCTTATTCTTTATTATTAAAGGAAAAAAAAAAAAGGCACTCTAATCTATTACCAAGCTATAAAAATAGAATCTTTGGATTTGTGCATCTTGCTACTACACTTTTTTCACCAGATTTTTCATGTAATGTAAATGCATGGCAATGGTTTGATATCTTTAGTGGAACCATTCTACTGTAATTTTTGAAAGACACATGCAAGCTTAACTAAGTAACTGCTATGTAAGGGCATTTTCTTTACATTCGGGACACAGCATTAAAATACTCTGTTATCAGGACAGTTCAGGTAAACCATCCGCATTAACGCTATTCTGAGAATTCCACAAAGAGCATAATATATCTTCCATGATCACATTTACAGTTTCAAGGGATTAGTCACCCTTTTAACCATCAGCAGTTAAACCATCAGCCCTCAAAAATGAGTTGTTACAATTATCTCGGAAGCTTAAGAATCCTTACTATTGTAACAGCTCAAACTGTTTTGGTATCTGTATAAAAGCCTAGTCTTTCACCCAGTCTTGATGCTCCCTGGTCCAGTGAGCTCCTCAGGTTAATTCTGCATTGTTAGAAAATATTCTTCCTTCAGTCAGTGTTAGAATGGTTCCATTTCAATTTCATCCAGTAACCTCTTGCTTTTGTACTTAAAAAAAAAGAGACCAGAACGAGCTGCCCAGCCAATTCTCTCCATATCTTTCATTGTTCTGGGTACACAACCAATGCACCTCTGACTGTGGTTTCCCTAATGCCTGAACCAAAGAAAGAATCTCTGTCCAAAAACCAAATACCTGTTTGTTTCCAAATAAAAATAAAAATAATAATAAAAAACAAACAAACAAAACCAAACAGAAGAGCAACCTGAAAATGAAGCTCATGCTTTCCTGAACAGGACATAATTTAGAATCTTCTTGATTTCTTGAAGTCACCCTCAGCTACACCTCCCAGTCCCTTCCCTCACTTTGTAGGGAAGCCTTCATGTTCCTCTGCTAATTAATGACCCAGCCTTTGCGTTGGTTTTGTTTCTTTTGACAGAGGGTAACCAGAACTGAACAAAGCACATATCAGTGATTACTGTATTTTCCTGCACCGTTCCCTTTTGTATTCCTCAAATATTTCAGTATTACGTTTGCCTTTCACACTTACTAAAATAGATTACTGCTTATTAAAATAGAAAGGAATTTAAAAGCCTGGACTTTCTAAAAAAATACAGAACTGGTCAGGGATGTGGAGGTTGATGATAGCCTTGGCAGCAGCGACCATGAGATGGTGAAGTCTGAAATCTTGAAAGAAGTAAGCAAAACAAATACTGAAATAGCAGCACTGGACTTCAGGAGAGGCAGATTTTGGCTTGTTCAGAGATCTCTCAGCAGGATCACACAGGAGACTGCTTTAAAAGGTAAATTGGCCCAGGAGATCTGGATATTCCTCCAGGGACCTCACACCAGGAAAATGATGCATGCCAATGTGCAAGTTGAGTAAATGTGTGTGAAGGCCAACATGAATGAACGAGGGACTCCTGACTTAGTTCAAACGGAAAAGGAGGTACGCAGAAGGTAAAACTGCGGAAACGTTATACAGAGAATATATATAGTGATATTGCTGTAGTGTACCATGATGGAATTAGGAAACCAAAGATCAACTGGGAAATAAACTAGCAAAGGCAACAAGAAAGGCTTCTATACGTGTACAGGCTGCAAAAGCAAATTACCAAATTGGATGGAGTGACCGATAAACTGAAGGGCAGGTTTGCTAATCTGGAAGACCTTGACACACTGAAGAAATAGGCTAACAAGATCTCATGAAGTTCTACAAAAGCATATGCAAGGCCTTGCACCTGGGATGGAACAGCTGCATGCACTACTACAGCCCGGCAACTGATGCTCTGAAAGCAGCTTTGCAGAAGACGACCTACAAGTTGAACATCAGTCAGCAATGAGCCCTGCCCGCAAAGGCGGCCACAGGCATCCAGAGCTGCTTTAGCAAGAGGGTAGCCAGCAGGTCGAGGGAACTGACCATTCCCCTCTATTCAATACTGATGAGACCATCTACAGACTACTGTGTCTATCACAAGAAAGACGACGACATGCTGCAGCAAGTCCAACGGATGTCCAGCAAAACATGTAGGGGCTGTAGTAGATGACTGCAAGATGCGAGGAGAAGCTGAGAGAACTTGTTTGCTTGGTCTTAAGAAGAGAAGGAGAGATTTTACTACTGTCTTCTAGTAGTTAATGGAAGGATATAGAGGGGATGGAGCCAGGTTCTGGACAAGAGGCAACAAAGCACAAGCTGCAAAAGGGGAAATTCCAACTGAGTATCAGTAAAAGGAAAAAATCACTATGAGGGTGCCCAACGCTGGAATAGGTTGCCCAGAGAGACTGTGGTATCTCCAACCCTGGAGATAACCAAATCTGTATTGGGCAAGGCCCTGAGCAACCTGATCCAAGTCAGCCTGAGGTCTGGTGTGGTCTCCTGAGGTCCTTTCCAAAGAAAGTGATTCTGTGAATCTATTCTATGACTCTGTGATTATAAAAAAAACAAAACAAAACATCAAAACCAAAAAAAATAAAACCCCACAAAAACACACTCATAACATCTGTATCCTGAATTTCAAACATTTTTTGACTTTTTACTTCAACAACAGAAATTGTATCAGACACCATGGAATATAAAGTTCTTTTCAAAAACACACGTTTTGTAACTAATTTGTGAGATTACATTCAAAAAATAAACTATGAGAAAACCTTATCAATGTTAGTGTAAATGGAATTATATGAAAATATTGACTATAATCAACAGGAAATAGGTGCAAGAAAGTCCCTAATATCAAAACTGTATTTTTAGCTAATGCAGCAGAGCACATCTTATGAGGACATAGTAAAAAGTATCAGATAAAGACAATACATAAAATATTCTGAAAACAAAATAAAATTCTTATAATTTACTTCAGTAACTTCAACCAGTGTGAAAAATGTAATTAAAAGTACTATTCCAATATAATTCAAATTTCTAAACTATACCAAGCTCAGAAGCACTCACTTTATTCATTATTTCTAGGCACTCACATGACAAAGACAAAGCAAAAATAAACTATTTTTAGAAATAAAAAGAACTAAGAATACGAGACCGTGAGAGTCAGTGACAGTATAAAGACTCTTACTGAGGCAATAATATAATACTCTAAATGGACTGAATTTTCACCCTTAATTTTTGAGATTTCTTTTGGATTTTGTGTGCTAGATTACTTCTGTCTATATAGTGAGGCAGTGCCTTCCTACGGGGATGACGGCTGTCTATGCCAGCACCAGAAACTCAATCAAGAAACTCCAGAGCTAAAAGCTAACAGGCTACAGTCTCTTAACTCAGAGCTGCAGACTCATGTTTTATTCATAAAAGCAGATACCTACACACCAGCTTGTGAAATGCATTCTTTTGGCATTTAACATTTTTATTTTGCTTGTTAAAAAAATTACACAGCTTACCTTTAGGTCACTTCCTGGCAAAGTACCTATGCCATCCTTCCAGTCCATAGCACTAAATACATCAAACTCTTGACCATTTCCACTAGAGGCAGGCTCATTCATGATGCATGTACTAAAAAAAAAAATCAAAAAATCAAAATATTTTATGTGAAAATGCTGTAAGTGGTTTAATGCTTATATTATCAGACATTTCTTCAAATGCACCTCATAGATTAGTATCAAATGCTTCCCTCAGCACACTGGCAATGTGGACAACTGATGACAATGCTGATAATATACACTAAGGTAATAAAACCAAGGGGAAATATTTTGAAAACCTTAAAAAATAATACCTGTTTTACACACTAGGAAGCTATTGATGAGGCTGTATTGGACGGAAAGGAAAAATGTCAAACTAAATTGACATGGGGAAAACATACCTCAAGAAAACATTTGTTCTGAGGAAGGCAAGACATGAGTGCATGCCTATAATAAATATATTAAGCACTGATTAATAGAACTGCTTTTCCTTAATATTGGATAACATGCTGATGTGAACGCTTCACCCAAGTTCAAATTAAAATTTCAAAATTAATTTGAAACTGTCTTTCATTTTCACTGTCTGACTCGGGACACCCAAATATTCTTTGTCTGTTTCCATACAGTTTCACAAAATTTTGATTTGCATTCATAAAATTTATTTACATATAGAGAAGCACACATACACCAGAGGAAACTACTGCTTTGCAAGACTTTATTGTACTGGATCCCTCTGTTTCAGAACAGTGAAAGGAGACAAAATTTATCTTCAGGAACAGTGGATTTGGACATCCTCTTCTGTGGTAAGAGTTTATCCCAAATAATTTGCACAACAGAAGCATATAATACTTGCCACTGACCGCTGGCTTTGGCCCAGCACTTGTCACTGCCACAAAGACAGCATCAGTTGCACTGAACTGCAGATGTTTCTAGCAGCCAGTTGTGACTACCACCAATTTCTTCCTTTCCACTTCTTACAAACCCAGCAATCTTTAAATCTGTGGCCTGGCACCTAATTCACTATTTGTTCAACGTGAAATCTGACTCATTCATTTTCTTTCCGAAGAACTTCTGCCCTATGCCTAGCAGCTGAAACATTCCGTGGCAAAATTAGCTCTGTCTTTGGTTTATGAGCTATTAGCAAAAGCTCACTCCTTTTCAAATTTACACTTTCTGAACTTTTTAACAAATACTTTCTAAGCTTCATACTCTGTCTGCAGACTGCAAACTTTTGCTGCAAGTATCAGTATTTGAAATTCATATAGGTAGAGAGCTTCCTCAAGTGCTTGACCTTGTTTTCTAAAATCTAATTTCTAACTTAAGTCCTACTCCCAAAATCTGCAAATATCTATTAATACTCTTTGGAAATCTGGAATTTCCACAAAAAAGACTGAGTAATATTTGTTCACTCACAGATAACAGAAAAACATGTAAACCAAGCAGAAGTAAACTCAGGTCATCTAGAAGCTTTTTACTGAAAGTTTGAGGAGAAAAATGCTTAGCTAGTTAACTCTGTTGCATAAAAAATAAGCAAATTTACATTTTTTCTTCAGAAAAATTGTACCAATCACTGTAACACACCACTACAGACAGATACTACTCTGGGTTTGGGTCCGCAATGTGAACTCCCTTGTGTTTCTCCTTGGTTTCTTCCTCATTTCTAGCAGAATTCTTTAAAACCCTGAGCAACACCTTACTCCATGAGTACTTCTGTTAACACTACATCCACTACACAATATCAAAAGGATAAGAGAAGCTGGAACTCAGTCAGTAACCACTGTTTAGGGTGAAAGCTTCTGCATTCCCCTTCATTTCATACGATGGGTAGGGGTCACAGAAGGCCACACGTCTTCTCTATCCCTAATTTCAGTAATCCTCTATGAGAAAGTATTGAAAACCATACTGTCAATGCACAAAAATTCATTTTAAAATATGACAATAAATCTAAAGAAATTCAGTGCAAACTGAGAAATTCCCCAAAGCCATAGACCTTACCTTGTAAAACTACTCCCAGGCAAAATCCACCACCCACCCTACCTCACGGTAGCTCCTGCAATACAACTTGGACAATCTCTGTTTGACCCGGTACGTCGCAGAGCTCAAGCCCACCAAGTACCCAGCCTTCCACACCACAGCAGACCAACTCAAGCCAGCTTCCACCAAACCAAATTGCAGCACGATGGCAGAGGCGCAGGCCTTCTCTCAAGAACCCAAGACTCAAGCTGCTAAAGGAGTAGCTGAAAAATTGGATCTATCCAGAAACCCATGAAATCTTAAGGACATGAAACGTGCTGGTTTAAGCACATCGGCCTAACGTGCTCCCTGCGATTAGCCTGGCTAAGCAAACACAAAGCTGTGTTCTGTATTAACTGAAGTTTCTAAGTAACCTTAAATTACCGCCCTATTTAGAGGACTCTTCACTCAACTCTCCTATGGTTTATTCATTATAGAAAACATCTTCCAATGGTTTCTGCAGAAGGCATGACAGAAGACGGGAAGAGACTTGGGAAGCTGTGGGGAAACGCTTCCTTGCAGCGGCATCTGTCCCAGGGAGGGAGGAGCAGCAGACAGCCCCTCCATCAGATGCGGGCATCTCTGACAGTGCTACTCTTGTTATAGACACGCTTTGTAACAGAACCAATTGGAAAAAAAAAAATGACATGGGGAAAAAAAATCTTAGCGCCTAGCCTACTTAGGCAGGATGTAAACTGTGAAAGTCAAAAAAAAAAGTTGGTAACAGAAACGTTCAGGGCATATTTCTCTCAAGAAAACATAAATTTTAACTTAATTACACCTAGCAAGGTTTCCTTAGGTAACAAATCAGCAATAATGATATATTCTGTTGTTTGATAAGGTATTCATTATTGTTTTCCTTTTAAAATTAACTCAACATCAAAGACGCTATCTGTACTTTCACATTCTGCAGCCTTCAGAAATGTTCTTAGTGAGGATGAAAAGGTCACAGGGCAATGCAGATAGAAATGAATTTACCAAAAGGAATTACATTTAACAAAATATCTGTTTCCAGCTTTGCTGAGTCTGAACAGATGAAAGATAGGGCTATATCCCTCTACTAATGATAATAAGGAGGGAGACAGAGACCAATTAAATTGTTACAGCAATGAGGTACTAAAAAAACGATGAAATCATTGCAATATATAGGTCTAAATCACATCACAAAGAAAACTACAGAATGTCTTATCTACTCATTTTTGTTTTTAATGCTCTGATGTAGTTCTTTGAACTAGTATAACTCCTTCCGTAATGACTTCATTTGCTATAATTTCTGTTGCTACACTTCCCAAAAAGTAGTAAAAATACTAGATGAGTAAGGGGCAAAGTAACTACAGTACTGTCCCTCTGCCTGTCACTGAATGCCATCTGATGTGAAGGAAAGGACATAATAGTAAGAACTTGGAATAGTCATCTTCCAAAAGCATCCCCAAAATCCACTATTAGGGACGTAACTGTATCTCAGTCTTCAGAGTCATAAGCTCTAACCTTTACAGGGGAGTGTCCCGCATGTTAGTATTTCAACATTAACTTTGTTTTAGATATATGTAATAAATTCATTAAAATAAGCAAGTATATAAAATAAGATTAAACACATCCTTTAGAAAAACCTTCCATTTTTACCAACTGGTTCAACAATAAATGAATACCTCACAAAGAAGATACTTAATGAGAATAACAGCACTAAAAATGAGATAGTTACATCTGCTGAAAGACTCTCCAAAGATGTAAAGCAAAGAAACAGGAGAGAATATGCCAATTAAACATACAAGTAGTTTTCAAAATAATTATAGGGTTATGTACTCAACACATCAGAAAGTACTAGTAGCAGGATTCTTTCTTTCAGTCGGTGCTTTAAAAAACTACTGACACCTACCCAAATTTTGAAAAATCTAAGATGCCACCTGTGAAACATTCGTATGATTTCTAACTAGCGGAGCCAACTCAATACTGGGTGACTGGGCACCAGAGAGAGATTTCAGCAGTAAAGCCACCAGTCGGCACTGCCAGATTGGTCTAACCTGTCTGCAATAGTGTGTCTTTTCTTTTTATGCATCCCCGTGTATTTTTATTTTTACTTTTGAGGATTGCTGGAGCCACCGTGACAGGACAGCCTAGCAGATTTGCCCCATGCTGGTCCTCTCCTTAGCCGACAGCTCCTGCGAGGAGAAGCAAAACTGCGCAGGTGGAGCTGGAGGAGGTCTCAGCAAGTGGCACCAAGGGTGAGGTCCAAAGGGACAAACTGAGGTCCCCAAGGGAGGCGATGTCCTTATGGAGCTGAGCTGTGGCCCTCTTCCCCACAAGGCTGGGTGACACCAGCCCTGATGGACGTTCAGCAACAAAGGTAACAGGTGAGTTTTTTGTCCTAGTATCGTAGATGGTTATTTTGGGCATCTTCAAGGAGTAGGCTGCTTGGCATAGCACCCATGGGCTAAAGGGACACATTTTCCCTACACAATAAATCAGGAAAATTAAGTGGATCAGAAGGGGACAACTCAAGTGTACCAGACCTGCAAATACACTGACTTGTAGACAGCACGGGACAAGTGGATACTCAGCTTCAGCTTTATTTAACGTGTAAGAACATGAATGCTACCAGGGCTGACTTGTTACACCGCTGGAGCCACATGAAGCAGAATTATCCCTCACAATGTAAGCTCCCTCTATTTCAGACAGACTTTGTATTAAGCTAGCTTCATAATGACAGCAAAAGCAAAGCCACCTGACTGTAAACCCACCAGGGTGAGCCCTGGTTTTCTCCTCGCAATCCTCTCTTTGAGCTGGATGCACCCCACGCTCGTCTCTTTCTCACCCTTCATCTTTTTGCCTCTGATTCTTCACTTAAAGAAAAACAACCACAACAGGAACAGTGCAGGAAATGGTAAAATGCTTTGAGGCTATCCACCACATTTTAATATGTACTTTGTTTTGTACCTATTTAATGGTTCAATTATTTTAATATTTCAATAAAAGAAGTATCTGCAGATTACACATTGCTCTCACAATCTCATTTTTTGTTGTTTAGGAACCACTTTACTAGTTCTGCCATGTTTCTATTCTGTGTGTTGAAGACCTCATTCAGTAAAATTCACTATTTTGCTTGTTGCTCATGAAGTTTATTACAAGTAAGTTATTTTAAAGATGAGCTATATAGCTCACAAAGAGACCACAGCTTAAAATTCTTTGCCATTCTTAAAACTTGTAACAGAAAATAGACCAGATTTCCTATTGATGATGTCCCTTTAGCATTATTTCCTCTTACTTTTATCTGTTGCTACTCTACTGCCTGCTAGATTCTCCAGGCATACTGTGTATGTTTGTTCCTGCTTCCCAATACATCGGCTTAAAACCTTCTTCCTCACAGAAATAATCTGGCCACAGATGCATTGCAAAATGCTGTGAAGCCTGCGTCTGCACTAGCACTACAGGAGGTTCATGCTGTCCTCACCTGAGCCTGGTCTCTGCCAGCGAGCTAACACAGGTATTGCCGTACCACTGCTAAAAACTGGTAACGCAGTTACACACTGCCTTCACCTACCACCACATTTTCAAATATCCACAGAACACTATGGAAACAACAGCTACCCAATACCAAAGGTATTCCATCATCTAATGAAACTTACCACTGACAACTTTCATCTTGTTTATAAAGAACCTGTACCTCACACCAAAAAAAGTATTTCCTCTGCAACGTGTTCGTGACTCCTTTGTTTCTGTTATTGTCTATGTAGTCCTCAGTGGAGGCTCAACCTACTCAGATAGTAAGACTTGAGTAGAACTCTGAAATCCTATTTCTTAATTTCTCGTAATTCCTTGAACCAGGCACAGAAAGTTACAGAACACTTCTGCCTTTGTTTATTTGTGCCTCCTTCCCTCCCCTGTGCAGACGCCTCCTTGAGAACTGTGACACACCGAATTTTCACACTGAATATTACCTGACCTATTTCAGATTGTTATTTCTTACCCCAAGGTAATTCAGTATATGCCTGAACACTCCTTTTGTCTGACTCATGCCCTCCTCATCCTCTTCTGCCAGGTCTTACCAGCTTCCATGAGCTCTGCTGTCCTTGAACAATTAATTCACCGTTTTCTAGTTCCTAAATACACTCAGCAGGTTACTGCATTTATAGACGTTCCCTTCTCTCCAATTCATAAAGAGCTCGTATCTCCCGTTGTGATGAGCGGTCCTACTACTGGAGCACTAATAAGCTAAGACTACACACACGCCATCACTTTCTTCAGTCAGCCCCATGCCAGGTAATCACTGGTTCCTTACATCCATAACTCACAATCCATCATGCTACTTACCAGCAGTATTAAAAAATCTGAAGAGTAAATGGAATAGCCCTCAAAAAGTCAACCATCTCTCTTCACAGAATAGGTGATGCCCAATAAAACTGAACAAGTCAGAGGAAAAGGACTCATCACGTAACCATTTTCTTAAGTTATTAGAACTTTCAAAAGCAACCTCTAGAAAAAACTCATTAAGCTGAAGATGAAACATACACCACCACAACAAATAAAACCAGGGTTCACTGCAATTGCCCAACTGACAACAAAAACCACCCGAGAAGATGATTGCTTCAGCCACCTTCATTAGAGCACCAGTTCATCAGACCAACTGGACCACAGTCCAAGCCGCTGAAGTCACACCAGGAAAAAACGAGTACCCAGCACCACCCGGTTTTAAATGGAGCGCTTTACTGCCTTCAGCCGCTAGTTACAGGGAGCTTCTCTCTTACAGATATTCCTCATATAAACTTCTGGGAACGTGGTAACTTCCTTGGTAAAAAGCACCAGTTTCCTAACCAGCCTTCAAATTTCCATTAAGAAAACTGTGTCATGATCCTTAACGTAGACTATTTCCTAAAACAACGCATGCTGAAGTTCGTATATCTCGAGTTTTATTTACGCTCACCACCTGGATTGTCAGCACCCGTGACTGAGCGTCCATTCAGGAGCAGAAAGAAACAGCAAGAACGGTCAGTCCACCGCCACTCAGCTATACAAGGGAAAATAAAAATAAAATAAAACAAAACTGAAAATACAACCCATGCTACCCCTCACTGTAAAGCTTACACACGCCATGCTATTAAGCACAGGTAATTAAAAGACACGGCAGAGGCTGTGACCCTCACCCACCCGGAGAGGCTGCCGCATTTCCAGGGGCCTCCTCTCCAGGACGCGCTACTCATCAGGGCTCAAACCGCGCTCCCGAGCGGGACAAGTGATACGGCCCGGAGCCGCGCCCCCGGCCGCTCCNGAGAGGAACTGGGTGTTAAGTGTTCCTGAGGAAGTTGCACAACGAGAGAGGGACTCTGCTTGTTTACCGGGNAATAAAAATAAAATAAAACAAAACTGAAAATACAACCCATGCTACCCCTCACTGTAAAGCTTACACACGCCATGCTATTAAGCACAGGTAATTAAAAGACACGGCAGAGGCTGTGACCCTCACCCACCCGGAGAGGCTGCCGCATTTCCAGGGGCCTCCTCTCCAGGACGCGCTACTCATCAGGGCTCAAACCGCGCTCCCGAGCGGGACAAGTGATACGGCCCGGAGCCGCGCCCCCGGCCGCTCCCCACGCAGGCCGTGGGCCGGGTCCACCCGCGGCG
>VYXH01001587.1:114385-173239 GCA_013397275.1 Burhinus bistriatus | reverse complement strand
AACCAAAAAAAAGAAAATAAAAAAAAAAAAAAAAAAAAAAAAAAAATTACAGAGGATATTCACTTTGGGTTTAAAAAAAAATTTAAAAAAAAAAGAAGGAAGGAAAATTTGACCATGTACCTCAGGAGATCCTTCTTATAGCTCAGGGCTAGAGGCCACATAGACAAGAGGATGTAAATCAGTTTAGCATCACTGAGGTTTATGGCTGTGTCTTTACCAGTAAGTAAAGTGGGCCAGACCCTCTCCCCAACACAAAGGGCAAGTGATGTGGAATGGTTTGTGTCCACACCAGTGCCCTCTTCCCTCCCCAGTCTTCTAACAGGAGACTGAGCTCTGTAACCTGCTTCCTGGCCCAGTTTTGGTCACCAAAAGTCACCAACAAGGGTTTAATCCCATTTCTGGTCATGGCGATTTCATAAAAGCAGTCACTGGGAGATCTTGCAGGGTCCTTGCTGACCACCTCAAGACTGGTCCTCACCAAGCCACCAAGCTGAGGGACCACAGTGCCTGGTGATGCTCCTGCAGTGGATGGGGAGGGCTGGTCCTGTCGTTATCCTTGTGCCATTTGCAGAGGGCTGCCCTCCTCCTTCCCTGCTCCTGCTGAGCAAGGGTTTGGGCTGCGTGTTTTTGCTCCCTGCCAACAAAGAAGTGATTTTTTTTTTTTTTTTTTTTTTTTTTTTTTTTTTTCCATTTTGGTTAAAACTACTGGTGCATGATGGCTTCCGGTACAGGGATCCCCTATTGTCTCTGCCTCATCTCTGAGGGTTCGAGCAACCGTGTTTCTCCACCCAGACAGAAGTTTTGTATAAAACCTCCTGTGCTCCTCTGTGTTTCAAGTTTGGCAGTTCCCCCTTTCACAAGTGTGTGCACGGGAAGACGCACAGAGAGATATGAATTTATTTTCTGCATTGTTAAAGCTTCAACATTGCCCTCAAATCATCCTGACACAAAGGCAATGCAGCTCGGTTCACCAACCAGCACATTTTGCCCTGAGCAAAGACACTTTCTCATGCATGGAATGATCTCCCACTGTTTCCCATAAGAGCGCCGGGCTGGCTGGAGAAATCGAATCGAAAGCTTTCCAAAACAACAACCCGCCTGAAACAACTTGAAACAAATGAGAGCTCGGGCTGCGGACGGACAACGTTGGTTGGAGCCGAGAGGGATTAGGCGATAATCCCGTTTCGTTGATGCTGCCATGGCTGGAGCATCCTACGCTCCGCTGAGCATCCACCTTGTCCTAGCAGCACGTTGTTTGCTACAAGGAGCAGGTCTCTCTGTTTGCATACATGAGTCGTACATCACGGATTCTGGCAGGTTTAGGCACAATGGGCACTTTAGTAAGTCAACCACGTAGACAGAGCCTATCTTCTCTGGCTAATGGTGGGTGGAGGGAGAGGGATAAATGGTTTTGAAGAATGAGGCGTTATTCTGTGTAGCGCGGCTTCCTGGCTGTTGGGGGTCTGCTTGTGGTCCAGATGCTCTCTCCAAATTAAAGTACTAGTCCAAGTGTCAGAGCGGGTATTTGACCAGAGAAGCCCCATTACCAAATGCTTCTCAACTACCCATCTCTCTGCTTTCTTTGCTCAGCAGCATAGCCACCAGCAGAGCAATAACTTAGCAGGGACCCTAAGCAGAAGCGGATCATTTTCCAAGGTAAGAGATGTCACTCGGCACCTACTAAGGACCTATCTCATCATTCAGGCTGCTTGGAGACAGCCTAGGGGTAATGGAACAAAATAACAACCTCCCAATTCCTGTTTTACTCATTCCTTTTGCCCATTGGAGTCTTTTTACTGTCCGATTGTCTTACCAGTTGAAACCTGGAGTAAATAAACATTTGCATAATAATAAGTTAGGAGGCCATAAGCTGTCCTTAGGTCAGCTCTGGAGCCCGGGGACTTCTTGGCATCCTTTGCATTAAGGTAGAGAGAATTGCTGCTTGCCTACTTTGCACATCTCACCAGCGTGGGATGTATGTTCGTACCCTGACTTATTGCAGCTCAGCTGGTTGCTCTCAGCCTGTATCTACTCCTGGATAACTTTGCTAAAGCATCTCCTGTTCAGGGTCTTGTCCACATGCGTGCTTCACTCAGGTTCAGAGTTTCTGGTTATATTTCACAATAATCGCACCTCAACTGGGAGTGACAATGGCATTTTGGAATCAAGTCTGAAGAAAACTTGAATCCAGCACCACTGGCTCACTCTTACTCTGCTAAAATAAAACAAGCAACACCAAAAAGGATGGGAAATGGTTTTACTGGAGCAGCATCAGCTTCTCCATTTGTGAATCAGTTTGTTAAGAGAACAAGGCTCCATTTAGCTAAAAGGTGATAGCTAAATTGCATGACTGGCCTTCATGTCTACAGTCCTCTACGTATCAGCTTTGACTCAGCAGTCTGCAGTAGTAAATCATTAATGGTCCCATAAGAAGAGCAAGCTAGTTCATAACAGGAGTTTGAAATGGGGAAAGGAGACGGGCAGAAGAACAGACTTTCCATTCCCAAAATAAAGCATCGCAGTCATCTTGAATATATGGAGAGCACACGGGAGGCTGGAGGCGTTCCCTTTGTTAAATATTTACCATGCCAGTATTCTTTCATAGAACATTTCTAGGACTTTATCTAAGCAGGATGGAGTAAGTGAAACATTCAGATGGGTCAATAGGACCATTTGCCAGAGTGGCTTGTTCTTAAATGGGAGTCAAAAGCCGACCAGAGAGCTCCGTAATGTTTGACTACTAAAAGCATGGCTCGCAAAAATGCAGCACCATGCCGGCTCCAAGTGACCCGCAAACAGCTTCTCTCATTGGCGTCACCAGGCCAGGATTCCCTCTTCATTACTGACTACACAAACTCTTGGACATGAGCAGGGCAAAGGGGATGAGCTCCTGTTGGCTTGGTAGGAACCTGATAGCGCTCAGAAAAGAATCAAGGAGAATGTACACAATATTCCCCCAAAATGACATTTATTACTGATAGAAATGACCTGTGTCTCAAACGGGTATAGACTACTACGGGTCCAATCATCCTTCCTGCAAACACCAGGGCTCAGGTCCAGCGTTACCCAGATGACGTTTGAACCTTCTCCCCAGCACTCAAGACTTCACTTACAGAGATAATTAATCAGAGCCATCCAAGTATGCAAAGCCACCAGGAACAGATGGAAGATTGTCTTGCTAATCCTTGTGTGGACACTGTAGAACGTGCCACTCTGTAGATGCAAAGCCAAAATAAAGACACAGTTTTGTGAAATTAAAAAGGGAAAAAAAGATTATTTTTGGTTTCACTTAAAAATGAATGAGGTTTTCTTTTCTCCCCAGATGTTTTTAAAGACATTTTTACTGGATTAACTGCAAGCTAAATTACTCCCATTATCTACTTAGGAGCAAGCAACTGCATTGCCCATGAAGTTGTTCAGGAGTAATATAAAAGTTCTTAAGGGCACAGCTTGGCATTGGGTTGCTATCAGGCTGTTTCTGCATCTCCTTCTGGCTGGAGGCTCTTGAGAGCTTTCTGGCCGTGGGGGAAGAGTGTCTGTGGGGTGAGTAATGTCAATACTTGTTTAGGACGTGCTGACTAAGATATCATGCGTAAGTATTTTTCTCCTAAGTTACAGGAGCTCTGGAAATTTGTCCAAAATATTTTTTTTTTAGAAGTAAGGTTATATTGTTGCAGAAGGATTACTGTGTAAAATGTCTAGTTTTCACAGTATTTTTGCTTTCTGGCTATATTCTTATTGCTGTATTTGCCCAGCCTAATTTTTTTTTTCTCCTCCCCCCCCGCCCACGCGCCCTGCACCTTACATNTCTTCAAAGTTCCTATTGGGGAAAAAAAAAAAAAAAATTCTTTGTTAGTCTCATCCTGCATATTACTGGAAAGCTTGCAGGGAAATGGGGGAAGAGCTAGAAAGGGCGTGCCTCCAGAGATGGATTGGAGAAGACCCTAAAGGAGGGGTTTGTCACGCATGGGTGTCAAGTGGGAGGCTTGTCCTTTGGGAAGGCATGTGTTGATGGGGTATATGGTGGTAAAAGAGCGTTTGCTTTGGCCCTTCGGGCATGGGAGACAATTGCTCTGGATTATACAATGAAAACTGGGCTGAAGAGTCACCCTAACTTTGGAGAAGGAATTTATCCTTGTCCAACAGGCGGTCTCTTCCATGTCTTGCAGGGCAAGACCCTACCTGTGGGTCAGGGCAGAAATGCCACCAGATCTTCAGGTGCCTGAACCATCTCATGGAACCCTCCCAGCATCTCGGATGCTCTTCTTGGCTCCAGGAGGGTCCGTATCAGCACCAGAAGAGCAGCCTTGGAGGAGAAGGTGCTGCCCTGGAGCTACGCAATGGAATTGGGCTGTTCGGAGTCTGTTCAGCAGAAAAGTGAGCATCTACAGTATTGCCTGGCTATGGTTTCCTGCTAGTGTATGTCAGAAGTTTCATGGGAATTGGAAATGTTTGGGGGATTCAGTTGTGATGCCTTGTTTTCCCTTCTGCCTCTTTTAAGACAAAACCAAGTTTCCCATAGCATGGAAAATGCTTCATTTTTGCTAGAGAAGAGGCAGTAACAGAGGATGGCATAAAAAATGTCCAAAATGGGATAAAAATGAAATTATGAAGAGTCCCACGAAGGAAAAGCAGCTGCTATTTTTGCACACAAGCGCTGGGTGAAGCAAAAATGTCCACCAGGGGAGGGAGAGCAAGTCTGTCAGATCCAGACGGGTGGTGCTGATGTCTGCCACATGCAGCCTTCTCCTGCACCACTTCCCACCACAGCAGAGAGAGCTATAGAAATTCACAGGTCAATGGGCTTGGGTCCACCTCGCATCTTTAAAATATCAACGCGTATTAAGGCTAATTCAGTATATGTGATGCTTCCTCGGAACTCTCTCCCAGCTCCCCAAAATTTCCATTTTTTGTGCAACCTGAGCTAAATACTCTGTGCAAATTACCTCCCTTCCATGAGCTCATATGTCTCCCCTTGAGCTCAGGCAGACTTTGAGCATCCAGTGTGATTTAAGGAAGCCAGGCGTGACAAATAAGGACAAGTTCAATTTTTTTATTATTTTTTTTTTAAATTATAAAGTGCAAAACACATCGGCAGCTAATTCTGATTCACAAATACACTGGAGAAACTTGTAACCTAGGAACGCTTTGTAAGCAGGATGAAGAGCGCAAAATTTGTCATGCCTGAGGAACCACTCAGCTCCTTTGCACTTCCAAAATTTACATCACGCTGGGCAGGTATACGATACAGCCCAAGTTCAGGGAATCCAGCCCTTGCTGGGG
This sequence comes from Burhinus bistriatus, assembly GCA_013397275.1. Lineage (NCBI taxonomy): Eukaryota > Metazoa > Chordata > Aves > Charadriiformes > Burhinidae > Burhinus > Burhinus bistriatus. The sequence goes on along the minus strand of VYXH01001587.1, from coordinate 167,956 downwards.
AATCGCTGCACTGCTACCCACCGCTTTGATTTAAGTCACTTCAGATGTCTGAGTAACATCCAAAAATTTAAAAGGCCATGAAGCATTTTTTTGAGATCTGTCTCCATTTAGTGAATATTGAAAACCAGCCCTTCATCTTCTATGAAATATTGCTGGTGTTTACATCGTATGTGAACATCTCTCAACCTGTGTAGGCCTCATGTTGTTAGAAACAACATTTGATGAAAAATTTCCGGCTTTATTTGTGATATCTTGGGTTGCACTTACCCTGGTTCTTGAGCAGCAGGACTTCGGAAACCTGTTTGCCCAAAACTTATACTCCTAATGTTTCCCCTCTGTGTCCAATAAGATGGTTGAGCTCATCTTGGGTCTTTCTTCCAGGAGTACAAGAACATAATTTGGTGCCCTTCTTTATTTTTAACTGGGTTTTCCCCACCCCCACCCCGAATATTTACAAGAACCTGATATATTTGATATATATGTGATGATTGCTAGACTTCTGTCATATTTGGTTGAAACTGTTTAACAGCTTCAGAAGTTATCAGCCTCATTTCCTTAAGCAATATAGTTAAAAATATTACTGTGAAAGCATGGCATATTTTTTTCTTTAACCTGATGGCAGGTAATGATTGGCAAAGATATAGCCTAGTCTCTGTTCTTCTATATTTCTCCTGGTAATTTATCCTTCCTTTTGTTTTCTCTTTAACCATTTTTATTTCTGACCACCTTTCTCTTCACAGCAGGCAACAGCAAATGCCGTACCAGGCAAGAGCAGAATCTGATAGCCCTTTTCATTCAGTCCTTGCAGTGCCTCCCAGTTTACTTGTGTCTGCAAAATTAAGACTGTTACGCTATTTTCCATAATCTAAGAGTGGCCATACTGGCTTAGACCAAGGGTGGGTCTAGCTGAGGATCCAGTCCCGAACCAGATGTTGTTGTGAGATACATCAGAAATAATGTTCTATTTATTGGATTGGATCTATTCATGTTCTGTGCTGTTTTTAGCCTGGATTCTTAAGGAAATGAGACACTTTTGCAAATGAACCACTTGTCCTGCTATAATAGCTTTTGAATCTGTTGCTCACATTCAACCACCAGTTCCTACAAGTTTTCTTAAAATATTCAGGTTAAGCTGAAAATGCTCCAGAGAATCTGTGCAGAAGAGCAAAATTAGAAATATCCTAATCCCAGGAAGTGGGATTCCACAAACGGGTTTCCAGGCTACTAATGGCACAGCTCGTTTAATCAGTGTTGTACTGAAAAGTCAAATATTTTGCTAAACTCTCAGATAATCTCTGCAATTACCTTCATCAACCCATCAGGCAGTCTCATCAAAGAGCAGAAGGGTTTTTTTTTTTTTTGGAAGACTGTTTCTATAAAACCACATGTTGAACCACCACATCTCCTTACCCCTCAAAATGGGGGTATGGGGACAGGTTGGGAGGAGGCCGCCACCACTTCTGATATTCACTCTCATTTATCTTACAGGATGCAGCCTTTTGGCCTTTGATATCAGTTTTTACTACTGGAGACATGGAAGGAGGCTGAGAACAAGAGGAAGAGCAAGTCCAAGAGACACACGTGCCCTACAGTCTTACCAGCAGCAGAAGTCCCCATGCACTGAGGTAGGACACAACCGTAGAATCATAGAGTGGTTTGAGTTGGAAGGCACCTTAAAGATCATCTTGTTCCAACCCCTCCGCCATGGTCAGGGACACCTTCCACTAGACCAGGTTGCTCAAAGCCCCATCCAACCTGGCCTTGAACACCTCCAGGGATGGGGCAGCCACAGCTTCTCTGGGCAACTTGTAAATTCCCGTGCCCATTGCTTGACATCTACATCATACACCCTTCCCCCCCAAGCATCTACTTGGGGTGCGACTTGGATGGAGAAGAAAGAATTGAATTAGATCCTGCGTTCAGAAGAAGCTCTTACCGAGGTGTAGATCATAGCCAGTGTATATTCTCTTTGACATGACAGGTTTGTTCAGCCTGGATTATTTGCCAGCCATAATTACATAGCACAGAGATGACTTTAAACGCGGGAGCCCCCGCTTGCTCTGCTGTAGCCTGGGGAGGCAGGAGGCGTATTAGGAAATTGCTCAGATAATGTTAAAGAGGATGGATTTGTGATTATGGTGTTTTGACCCACCTGGTAGTCTGCCCTTGGAGCTCTACTTAACAGGTCTTCCCTGTGTCTTTTGAAGCAGTTAATTTTGTGGCCAAGTCCCTGAACTCTCTTCCCATTCCTTTGTCACGTGTAGGGCTGTTTGCTTCTCTGCCATCCAGTCATCTTGCGAATGCTTGTTCAAGGACACCGTGGAAGATTTGTGCTAATAATGAAAAGCTTGAAGGGGGCAAGAGATTTTGCCCAGGAAAAATAATGTCGATCAACTCTGTTGTGTCTCTGTCCCATTGAGAAGAGGGAGATAATAACAGAAAGGTTAGCTAACTGGCTGGCTTTAAGGGGTTGTGGCCGTGTGAATTAATGCGTTACATCTGTCTAAACAAACTTCTCAGCTACCTTGCAGAGATGTAGGGGTTTAGAATATTTGCTTCTCCTGTTTATACATATTTTAATTTACAAAGAGATTTTTCCAGTGTTGCCGTCTCCTTCTGTCACAGACCAATAACCAGGAAAAGAGAGCGGGATTTTTCTGCGCCACTTCTTAGCTTAATTTCGGGATATTTTCAGCAGTCAATGGGGAATATATTTCTAGGTTTGGGGGTTGAGGCTGGATTTGTGTTTGTGTGTTTGTTTCTCTTTGCACCACGAACCGCACGAAGGGGCCGGGAGGATTGCGCATTGCATAAGAGTGGCCCTCCACGCTTTAATGTGGGTCTGCGCCGTGCCATGCGGCGAACATAATGTGTCCTCCCAGGGACAATTTGCATAAAGGATAAATAAGAGAATCACAATGTGAAGTTTATTCATTTTTAAATCCTGCAGCGTTTGTGATTGAAGGCCCAAGCTCAGATGTTTTCCTGATGTGTACCATTAAGAGTCAGGGCTTTGCCTAATGTCTCTTCTGTTACTGCAGGGGGATGTAATGTGCAGTATTTCTCCACACTGGAGTATCATTTTCAGTGCATACCACTCGGCTAGGGAGTGAGGAACTGCAGGCTGCATTATCTTGTACCAGGCCCACTCTCCTTAATTTGCTGTAACCGAGCCAGCACATTAAATACAAAATATATTGATGTTCTCTGAGAACCCTTGAGGGTCTTTACCCTTCCTTGTCAAAGGAACTGTGCAATCCAGGAGGAAAGAAAAAAGGCATTTTGCCATGGTGAAAATAGTTGCGCTGCTGGCATGCCGCGGCTGACATAACGCCACGCTTCCATTTACTTCACTTAGAGGGGAAAGTCATAACAAAAGCCATTTTATCTCTGAACTCCAGATCAGGGTCAGCGGAGACAGGGGATCTGAACCCCAGCTCAGGTGATCTTGGTAGCAAAGGCGTTATACTGCACACTAAAAGATTTGGTGAGGTCATAGAATCATGGAGTCATTTAGGTTGGAAAAGACCCTTAAGATCAAGTCCGACCATAAACCTGATACTGCCAAGTCCACCACTAAACCATGCCCACTCTGATGATCCCACAGTTGAAACGTGGTGGTGAAAGGGTCTGGTTCTGCTTGCGCACCACAGGCACCAGTTGTACAGAACATCCCATCAATCCTCTGATAAAGGTTAGTAGACTTGGACCAATGTGGTGACCCACATTCAGATCTGATTTTGGTTGTCCTGGGTAGGGGCTAAGTTTCTTTTCAGGTCTTCTGACAAAAAAAATCAATGCAAGCCATTAGTGAGAACAAAAGCAAGAGCGTACGTGTCCTGCCAGATCTGCTTGTGTCCCGTGACCAGTAAGAGATATAACAGAGGTACCCCAACATCCCAACACCCCACATCAGCTTGCAAGCTCTAGCATTGTATATCTGCAGATGGTTGCCTTGTATTGTCCAAAGTGGTCTTTGTGGGTTTGGGGACCACAATTTTAGCACAAAGCTTTCAGCACATTAAAAGTGAACATTTGAAACTATAACAACTGCTTCTTCATCACCAGTGAGTTTGGGCTTTCCTCATCTTTAGAGCTGAAATCTCTCTGGTTAGAGTTGAGTTGTTCTTCTCCTGTGTCTTCTGAAGGTGATTAACAGCAACTATCTCATTGACACCAGAAATGTGGTGGTTTGTGGATTTGTGTCCTGTGATTGACAGTCTTTGGTATCTAAGAGGGAATGAACTCAGCTAAAAGGTTTTCTGTATTTCGAGGAATTTGTAAGGTCTCTCAATGTTGGCTCTCTTGAGGTCCTCTAAGATATGAATTTCAGCCTTCCCACATTCAGAAGGTGTCTGCCCTCAGCTTGCTTGTGCTCATGTAATTTGTAAAGACTGGTCAATCTTGGAGATTTCTCTCTTATTATCAATTTTGGATGAAACAAAGAAATACAGTAAGAAACGTATCAAGGAAAGACTCAGATGGAGACACACGTGCATGGATAGGAGGGTAATAGAGGCTTCCTTAAGAAATCAGGTTAGACTGTGACAAAATAGAAGTAATACTGCTGTAAAGTTTCTCCGAAAATCATGTGTAGTACAAATCTATTTATTGGTAAATCTCTTTACTGGTTACTCAATTTACTGGGTAAATACAATGGATATTCATCCATTTTTACACTAAATCCTGCACTTTCTATTGCATAAACTGAGAGCTAGCGTTGGTCCTGGGCTCTGAAAGCTAAACCCAGGCGTGTAGTTTTGACACCATGCCCTACCGTGCCTTTGAGGAGGGAGTTTGGGCAGGGTGTGTTGAGTACATTTACCTGGGGACAGTGATCCAGAGTTCCCCGATGTTCACAGCCAGTGATTTTAGATGACAAACTTCACCAAATCCTGCAACCTCCAGCTTAAAACACGGGATAGACCATGCTGCTACAAATCCAGCTATGAACCTACTTTCTTTCGGAGCACAACAAAACCTATAATAAACGTCATTTGCCAATGTATCACTTTGAAGGGAGGCAAAAACCAAAGCAAACCGAAGGCAGCACTTCTAAGCTTGATATGTTGGGTTTTTTTTGCTTTTCCTACTGAAAGCTCATGTCTGGCTCATTAAGTTACACGATATTTGCCATGGGTAATGTTTATTCCAAACCATTTTATGCAGCTCTAGCCACAATCCTTCAGATCCTGTGCAATCATTTGTTGTCTTTAGTATTAGAAATCCTTCGTGTAGCAAGAGAACACTAATTGCCTCCGCAGCCATCGGTTGTAGAGGGCTCTTGCACTGCATACGTCGGCATTTCACTTTCGCATGCTTCTCAGTACAGGGGGGAAGATTTTATATGAGTCAGAAAATACTTTGTAAAATACGTTTCAAGGAGTGCAGAGGAAATGTCTTAGGTGAGAAAGCGCTTAGGTGAAATTGCTGTCATTTACAACCTGTAGTAAGGAGCCATTAGCAGGAATTGCTAATTCTTGGATTTGATTATTTGAAAGAATTTTTGTGATTGATCCAACATGGCCCATTCCTTTACATGGATCAGGAAGAGCCATTTTCCACCTAGAAAGAGGGGCTAATTCACTGCCTGGTGAAAATGGCAGAGCTCTCTTAAAGCCAGCTGGTGTCATGAACGAAACCAGAAGAAGTAAGTAGGAAATAAATGCATATGGACCAGGTACTGACTTTGTCAATTTGGACTTTACTGTTTATTCTGTGGCTTTTCAAAAAGCAATTTTTCTGTTTAATGATCTTTGGTTTTACTGCACTTGGGAGGTGCCTAACAGATGGACTTATTGGTGGCCAGGCACTGCTGAGCTGCTTGGTGGATCTTCTGCTGTGCTATAGGTGAGTCCATCTTGGACAGCTGGTGGATCTGTCCCCACCAGGTCCCACAACCTCCCACCCCAGTTCCTTCCTACCCTGTATCACCTCAGATTCCTCCCAAACGCTCCTCACCCCTGGTGGACATCCAGCCCTTGCACAATCCCTTACCAGGCAGCAGTTCCTGGTTGTCACCGGGACACCCCCAGAACCTCTCCACAGGTGACATGGGTTTGCTCTGTGTTGGTGGTGTGCAAGAACAGGACATCAGTGGGGAGACTTGCCCCATAACAGCAAGAACACTTCAGCTGTTTAATTCACATGCAGGCTGTGGCCCCTGGAGAGGCTCTTCCATGCTCAGTAATTATCCCAATAGAGCATCCAAATGTCGTCTCCAGTTGACACCAGTTCCTTACTTTATTGAGGTACTTATTTTGAGTAGTGGTTATGAGCATCCCAAAGAAGCTGACATATTGTTGTGAGCTTCTTGTGGTGTGGCACAACATAACTTTCACTGACACCTCCAAAAAAACTACTTTTCTTAAAATTCCCTTTTTTGGTTTCCCTGTGAGCTCTGTGGGGCAGGGTCACCTCCAGGCTGTGTGTCTGTACAGCCCATGGCACCACGGAGGGCTCAAGTCTGGGGCTTCCAAATAATGCTGGGAGGGAATTGCAAGAAATAGTTTAAGGTCAGCATTGTTTTTCCTCCCTTGGAGAGTAAATGCAACACAAACTTATTGTATGAACGAGCTCGGTCAGGGGAGATTTCTTGTTATTCATAGTAAAATTCGTCTCTGGGAATTTCACAAGTTCTCTTGCAAGATGAGAAGTAGCAGCACTTTATTAACTCCAGCAATGAGATCCCTTATACAATGAGGATGCTGGTTTCGAATATCTGGTGGCACCAAAAGACAGGGATGATAACTTTTCTTCTCCGTGCTCCCACTGACGCATCCCAGTTCCTCTCCCTGGTGCCAGGAGGACCTCAGGAATGAGCAGGACTGTGATGCTGGGACATCTGGCCGTCGAGGCAAGGAACACTACAAGCACCCTTTGCCATGCTTTGCAAACCTCCCATCGCACTGAACCCCCACCTCGGGGTCGCCTCACCCCACAGCGCCCTCCCAGAGCCACCGGCCTCAGTGCTTGCTCCAGGGGATGGGCCCCATGCCATGCTGGCCTGGGGAAGCCAAAAAGACCGGCAAGGAGCTCCAACATGGGCTTAAAAATTGAGTGGACAATTCATTTGTGTCTTCCCTGCAAAATACACCCCAAGCTCAGCCTCTGTCTCTGCTTTTGGCCTCCCCATACACCCAGGAAAGCCCTAACGCTCACGGTTTACTCCAGTCTAGGGGAGCGCGCCTGCATGTGTGTGTATTTTTTTTTTTTTCCAGAGTGACTTGTTTGTGCTGTCATCAGCCGTTGTTTTGGTAAATGGTGAGTTAAACAGATATATCCAAGCGTAAAATCTAAAAAATGTTCCCTGTGGGTGCCTGGGGGGTGTTGTTTGAAATCAACTACATATCAATTGAGCGGCGGCGAGCGGATCCGATGATAAATTCCAGTCCACAGACGCCTTATAAATTACATTTTTTTGTTCACGATCTAGCCTCATCTCAGCTCCCCAGAGGCCCTTAGACTGAGAACTATGATTGTGTTGGAGAAACGTTTGCTCAGCTTGAGCGATGCCATTAGTGTTACATGTGCCAGGCCGCTCTCGCCGGCACCCCCCCACTTCCATCCCTCCATCCCCCCAGTCCCAATCCCATCCTCCCCCTCCTCCTCCTCCTCTTCTTCCCTTCCACAAAATGCAATATGTGCCTGGTAATTTTTCTGTTCATTATCTCATTGTTTTCTGTAAGTACAAGGTTAGATTGAATTACTGCAGGCTCTATTGTCTATTTGTAATTCTCCTTCCATGCCGTGCTACTAATGAATGGGCAATTTAGTCAAATCTTTGTAACGGCTTCTTCTGTGCGTCAGCCACTTAATTACTCTGAGCTTTTCTCACTGCTGCTTTATTGCATGGAAACTCAGGCTGCTTCCAGGTCTTTGCTAGGGGATCTCCAGCTCCGAAAGAAAAAAAAAAAACAAAACAAAAAAAACCCCAAAAAAATAAAAACCACGTAACAATAACCAGCCCGGATCATCTCGATTCCTTGGTGTAACAGCATCCTCAACACGCAGGACTTTCCCCTCCCATACCGGTTTATTTGCTCTATAGTTAGTGGTTTTGTTATTGTCCTGTGCACAGGGGAAACTGTCACTGCGTAAATTAGGCAAAGTACATCTGAGGCGAAAACCCTTTAATATGACGGGAGCTTGAAGAAAAAGGCAAATTAAATAAATGCACAGGACCTCATATGGACTATGCCCCACCCCATGCAATTCCACTGAAACTGAGATGCTAATCTCGGTCTCTTTTGAGAACGCCAAAATCTGAATTTAGCTTGATTTTCCTACCAGGGGTAGGAATTGTGCTTTTTTTTGTTTGCTAAAAGGATATATTCACCTTTGTGTTTGATATCTAGTACTTCTATCTTCAGGTGAGGGGCAGGGCATGGGAATAAATACATTTTAAAATCCATTTAATAAAATTAAACGCAATCATTTATAACTAGCAGTCAAATAGATATGTGTAGAAAGCTTTAAAACAGCCCCTTTGCATGACAAATACTTTTTCTTTTCTTTGACACCAGGATACAAAGAATGGAAATAAGAGGAAATAAAGGAGGTAAAAAGAAAGTGTTGTAAATTCTAAATAAGGTCTTGGCAGATTATTTCCATACATGATCTGACTCACTTATTTAAATTCCTAAAGAGACTCTGTTCCTTCCTTCAGTGACTGAAATACTTAGAGGCTGATGGAGTGCAGGATTGGGCCCAAAATCGTGGGTAAATGGACTCCACGTGTATTTGAGCTCCACTTTATCCGTGTGTTTAAACTGGACACCAAAGCCTTCTCTCAACCACATTTTTAGCAAACCGTGCTGCCTCTTTACGGCAATAGTGCATTTTCTGTTTTTCCCTTTTGCACGGGGTTTATTCTCTTCAGGGAGAAAATGCTCCAACAGTCTTTCTGTGACCCTCTTCCAATTTATATCTATATGTTGTTACGTGAAATCCAAACCTTTGGTTGTACTTTTTTGTCATGTTTCTCAGTTTTTATTTCAAAATTGAAACTTTGAATTTGTTCAGTCATTCATTAATTTCTGTCAAGTTGACCTTCTACAGAGGGTTTCATATCCCTATGGCAGACAGGTATAGACTTCACGTTCGTTTTGCACAGAGGGTCTGCACGCTCAGTGATCTAAACCGGTATTTAATATACAAACACTAAGAGATACAATAAAAAAGATGTTTTCTTTCCAGCTCTTATGACTGGAAAAGAGATTTAAATTGAAAACATATTCTACAGAATTTCCAGGGAATGGGTTTATCCCTCAGAACTGTTACAAATTGATGGGGAAGATCTTGGGAGCTTTGTAAGTACAAAAAGGCTGATAACAAATTACTGCAATTATTAACAATTATAAAGGTCTTTCAAAAGACTTTTCAAGGAATTTTCCTACAGGGAAGTTTCCCAACCCCTGGAGACAGATTGCTGAAGAGAGCTGCAAGCTGAAAACCCAGCACAAAGACGTTGCAGGCTTTTGAGAGATTTTGACTAACATTGATGCTCATCCTTGACCCCACAAGTCAAAACCTTCACTGGTCCAGGAGCAGTCAGCAGGTGGAGAGGGGCTACACCTCCCCTCCACGCTGCACTGGGATGGGGCAGGATGGTGGATGTGCCTGTGGCCATGTGCAGTGTCCATCTCATGAGCTCCTGGCTGCTCTCTTGTCCCTTGGCTGGGATTTGGTTTACCAGCGTTCATGGTGGGACCTCGAGCTACAACAGACACATGTAGCTTGAGTCCCACCTCTTCCCCAGGCCAGACCCTAAAAGTAGTGGCCATCCAATGCCTGTTGCACACAGCAGGAGTTGGGGTCTGACTTGCCTCGGAGATCTGCTCCTAAAAGCTTAAAGTTCTTAGATTTCAGTAGAAATCAAAATAACGCAGTTTTTACATGATTACAAACAGGATTAACTGTACAGACACCACAGATTTTGCCCAGGACGCAAATGTAAACCTCTGGGCCAACCTCCGAAGCAAATCCTTGTTTCAGTAAATGTGCATTTTAATCACACCAGTGTTATCAGGACAGGCTGACCATAGCTTTGATGTGGTTTTTTTCCCCTCCTCAGGCCCAGGGAAGCGTCCTGAGCTCAGTGTGACCCAAACACCATCCCAATGTGCTGCTCCTCCTGCCTTGTCCCTATGCACACATGTGCTCCCCCAGCATCTCTTGGTGTGCTCCTTCCTCTCCTCGTCCACCAAGGTGGTCTTCATGTCCACCTTGGAGATGCTGCAAACAGCCAGATCCTGTCTGGGGATTTGAGTTCAGTCTCAGATGCCACCAAGAAGGAAACCGTTGCATGGCCACGGCATGCCAGAAGGGGTTGCCCAGGTCTCACTGGACCAGCATCTCTTTGATGGGCTCTGCGGAAGCGCTTGGTGTCTCCGATCTCGGAGGAATAAGGGGATTTCTGCTGGCATCTGGATCAGTGAGTGTTGGATTTCTAACCACCCCTCCCTGTGCCACCCGCAGAACTGAAAACGCCGCGCGCCTTCAGAAACACGTATCATTAAATAGCAGCTTATTTCTATTTGTCGTTACAAAATAGCTGAAGACGGGGAGACAGGCAGCCTGAGAGCGAGCTGGTGCCTCGTAGACCCAGATAGGCTCTTTGCCTGCTTTGTTATAATACTTCATTGGAACTGACACATTGATAGCCACAGTTTTTCTAGGAAGTGACCTTCATGCTGCCCATTGATTCCCAGTGGCCATCAACTCCTTGCAATTGGAATGACAGGCCAGGTTAAAGGTCAGTCCTTAAATAAAGCTTCTGGATTACTAAACACCTGAAGTTCAAATGAAAATGGAAATCGGCACCTCATTTTATGTGACATGTTACTGCTAATGACACTTCGGGCTCTTAAACGGCTCCTGCTCTTTAACTCATCTTCACTTGATAGCGCCTTAAACCGACACCTCTCCCCACCACTGCTGGACCCGTACAGGACAGGCAGCGAGGGAAAGCGATCTCCCTGGGATATGTGGCTTCTGGGAAAAAAGCTTTTGCAGGAAAAGACATCAGAACCAATTAAAACATTTGCCGTTCAAGCGATGGCCAGAAACAATCATTCCCTTAATTAAAATTCACAGTAAAAGGATTTTATTTACATGAGCGGTGGCATTAAAAAGGCCCCCACAGTACAGCCGTGCCGGGGAAGTCGGATGTGTTGTGGTTGCCCGTGCATGGCCGGAGCAGTGCCGGACCCCTCGGCTGTGCTGGGCTATGGGGTTGGGCAGTGGGGGGGCTGTGCAGGGAAGAACAGAGGTTTGCTGTCTCCCCACACCTCGTGGAGCTGCTGCTCCATCAACCTCACCCTGAGCCTTGGTCCCAGAGCCCTCAGCCTCGGCGGGACCCAGATCACCCCATATGAGGCATCCAGAGCTCCAGAGCTCCCCCGGGGCTCCCAACACCTTACCCTGCCCCACGGGACCCCCAGGCATCCTGAGGGTGGTGGGCTCAAATTTACCTCTTTATCTTCTCCTCCAAATTTTTATTCATTTTGTGCACCTTGACTTGAGTGGGGAACATTGGTAGACAGGACAGCAAACTTGTCATTGCATCTTCAAGAATATTTATACTTATTCTGTAGCTTTTGCAAAAAATACTTTGACAGATTCTGCTAATTTACTTCTATGCTATTACAACATCTCTAGTTGACAGCTGTGATCAGTGTACACTTGTGCAGTGTATACTCCCTCTAAGATATAGTACCTGTCCCCAAAATTGCACAGTCTAGCTAATAACATGAAGCTATTTGCCCCAGGGTAGCTTCATCCTCGTCTGCGGTGTGTCAGGACACTAGACTCTGGTGGACATGGCAGCGTGCTCATATTTCTTAATCCAGAGTCCCCAGTGCTCAATAAATGACCATATAATAAGTTAAACAACTTCAGGGCTTCTCGCTGGCATTGTAGCCAGCTGGCACGGTATGGCCTCCATCCATGCTCTTGATCTCACCATCCAAAGCAGGGCTGCCCTGTCCAAAACGCTTGCTTGGAGGGATCTCTGGACCACCCTAAGTCTCAAGTTATGCCTGGGAATTGGCCGAGGACTAGTTGCTTGGCCAAAACAGGGCCAAGGTCCGTTCTGACAGTCTGAAGTGTAGTGGCCAAGTTCCCATGCTTGGGGATGTTCCTCCTCTTTAATTTGCCAGGTAATACTTATCGTTAAATTTCCAAATATAATCATATGGGTGTGCACCAAATACATGATTTCTGTTTGTGGTAGATGATGCTTTCATTGCTTTGGAGGGTCAGCAGAGGGGAAAATAGCTGGATGAGGAGGGAAGAAACAAACTTGATCCCAAAGTCTCACAGGTCCTCTACAGCCTCTGTTGTATGCACTGTTAGGTCACCCAGATGAAGGATGTTTTGGAAAGTAGGCATCTGAAATATGGATGGACCCCTTTTGGTAAGAAAATAGTGCCAGAGTGTAACTTAAATAATTCCATAGGCATTGGGACGTTCCTGGTACCAGACCCCACCAGCAGGGGTTACATGGCTTGATAGCAGAAGATACAGTAGGTTGCGGTGACTCCCACGTCAGGGTCAACACTTGCTCTGCCACTGGTCTGTCAGAAGCCTGCGGGACTTCCCAGTGGTCATTTTTGGGGGGGTTTCAGGTGACCATCTGTAGCAGGAATAGTTTAATTGCTGTCCACACCAGTATCCCTTGCCGAGGGGCTGGTGGCTGGATGGACACGGGGTTGAGTTACGCTGTTGTTGCTCAGCGTGGTGCCTCCAGGCAGCGGCTGTGGGAAGAGGGAGCTGCTGCATCCTAACCGTCCAGGTGATGAATGGTCTCTCATCCCCGCCGCTGTCAGCCCGACACCACTCACCAGCACTAAATTAATCTGAACAACGGTGTGTACTGCGGATGCTGCTAGGGTTTGCTAATGCCCGGCTAATAAAGTAGGGATAGCAGAGTCGCCGAGCACAGTTTCATAAAGGGCTTTAAATGCGCATTAACCTAACAGAGTGTGGTGTAATGGGCTGGGAATGCTTACACCAAAACGTGCGTTCACTGACAACGTTCTTTAAATGTTGGTTAGTTTTGATGGTACTTCTTAATGTAAGTCCTGGAGTTTCTGGTAGAAAAAACAAATTTCCAAGGGAATGTTTTAAAATGTCTAAGGATATAACTTAAAAAATAAGGTGATCTCTCAAAATAACCCTTTTTTTCTGTTCATTTATAAAAAAAATAAAATTCTAGTTTCACCTGGTAAAATCTAAGGAAAGCTTCTGTGTAACGTCGGTATAATAGAACTTGTTCCAAACAAGCTTTCAAAAAATGTTTAAAACGTTTCCCCTGGCCAGAGACCTTACACTGAATTTCAGCCGGCAGCAAATTTTTTTGCAGCCGGTGTTATAAATCAAACCTGGGTTTCTAATGAAAGTGCTGACACAACTTTAACTGTAACGTTACTTTCAGGCAAAACTGTAAAGAAATTAGAGTCCTACATTCAGTATGCTGGTGCCATAATCCAGAACTGCTTTTTTTAATCTTTCTCCAGAGCGATTCTCTGTATCAGAGCAACACTGAGAATTAGCGTAATCCTCGTGTAGTGCAGAGTATGAGTATCTGCTATACCTGGTGAGATTCTGCGATATAAACTCTTTTGTTAGAAAAATTAAGAGATCAAATGATCAATTTTTTTTTTAATGAGTTTTCTATGAAATAATAGCTTTGTGTGTCAGCAGCTACCCAGATCACTTAGCGTCACATTTGGTCCCTGACTGGACAACTGACTTCTTTAAAATATTAGAAAAAGAGTAACCAATGGTCAAAAAACTGTTCTGGGTCCAACATCTAGGTAGAGCCACCACTTGCTCCAACGTTCTTGGGCGAAACTGCAAACATTTCCATAAATATCTGGCAATTGTCTACTGGAAATGCATGATTCCTCTGTGGCAGAAAGACCCTGACCTGGATCCTGCTCCAGAAAAACAGGTAAGTGATACGATTTTGGGAACATCAGTGGTCCGTGGAAGCCGCTTGTGCATTAAAGGTTGCACAAGTACAAAGATGTATTGAATGACATTGACTGTTGGAGCTGTGTGAGCCTTGCTCTTTCTGTCACTGGGATGTTATGGCACTTCAAAGTGGGTTTGTTTGGGAAAAGAATGAAAATTGGAATTCTGGTGAAAATTTGAAATCTCTCAAAAGGCTCCAGTTTGGGGACTATCAGAGGATTCTGCTCAAGGCTATCCCCCATTAGAAGGGGTCTGGAAATTTCTCAGCAACAACTAAAACAAAATCGCTGATTTTTCTGAGCAGAAATAGTTCTCAGAGGAGAAGTTCATTTTCAGTGAAATTCCACTGAAACACAAGAAGGTTTTCCACTGGAAACCTACCTGGTTCCCTACCAGTGTTTCAGAGTCTACAGTATCAACACATGTCATCCTGAGGATTTCAAGGACTATTCCTGAGTATTGTCAAAGGAAGACGGTTGAAATCAATTTTCATGCCTTTTCCCCATGAATTTTGGTTAAAGTCCAGTTAAAGGACAGAACACCGTGCTTCTTCAAATCCCAAAACTGGGAAAATGCTTTGAAATATGGTTCTAAGTAGTCTAAAGACCATGTTAGCCTCTTTTGTGGTGATCAATCCAGTTCTTCCCTTTTGGAGTTTCTGGATTAAAGGCACTCAAGACACAGAGGACAACTGTTAGGACAATGCAGGGCGACTTTTAAAAATACCAAACCATTTACAGGCATTAAAACTGGCTGATTGCTGATCCTGCAATGCAGTGTCCTACAGGGAGGATGGGAGCTCCTTTTTCTTGCTTTCCTCAACCGCAACATGGCATTGACATTATGGCATATGGAGTGGTGGGTCTGAGTTTTCTCTCCAAGATTGAGTTACTTGGATTAATGGTTTTATGTGACTTTCTCGGTAGGATATGAGCTAGAAGGGAATCTAACTTGCTTTCCTGTGGCAATATGGTTTCTCTAGTGGTTACAGAGGTGAAAATAGGTTTGTCCCTCTGAATGCAATTCCAACGTGTTTGGAGTAAAATTCAAAGGTGGGTATCTCTGAAGACCGCCTTGGAGGCTTCTAAGGTCTATGGACCATGGCTCCAAATCTCAGCAGCTGGAAGTGGGCAGAGCTGAAATCAGTGCCACTCTCCAACTGAGGTCTTAAATAGGGCTTGCCCAGTACCCACTTGCGCTCGGTCTTTTTGCCTCCTGAAAACTGTTGTTGAGTAAAATAGTGTCCCTTGTCCCTTTATGGACAGCCACCACAATTTTAAAAGGCGACCATAAAACAAATGCAGGAATAACTAACAAGAAATAGCTTCAAGGAACAAAATAATTCATAGAGATATTTTGGGGGAGTAACTGATTTTTGACTCAACTATTACAAGAAAAGAATTAATTTATGGGAGTGTAAATCCTATCCTGAATATTTCAGAGTATTCAGGGCAAATGGGACATTCCAAAGACTCAATCAAAATGTCTCTCTTCTTTGGAAGATTTTCTAACAAAAACAAAGTAAAAGTGTAGGTGGAGGTGGCATCTGAAACCAAGACATCCATACCCTAACTAACAGACTGTAAGTCATCTGTCCTCCTATCTGCTCATTTATACCCACTGTGAACCTACCGGAGAACAGATGAAGCCTTTTTGTTTCCAACACTGTGGTGTGAACCATTTTGATTCTTTCCAATTGGGTGAGAGCGCTACATTGACTCTGAATTTCCAAAAAGTTTTAGTTGACACAAAGCTGCATTTCTTCACGGGTAGACCCTTTTCCTTAAGAAAGCAGAACCCCTCAAAAATTACCAAAATTGCTTCACTGTGTATTAAAACACTTGCTGTCCTTGTCTCGGTGTTTATAAAGTAGCATATGTGTGATATTCTGATTAAATTCTGGTTTGCCGTGTGATGACTTCAGGCTTGTGAGGTACTTTCTGAGTGCAGAGGCCAGGGACCCTTCAACCTTTGTGTGTTGATGTCAACTCTTAGATCTACAAAGCAGAGCAAGAAAAGGACATGTGGTCCCAGCACCCTCTTATGACTATGTCCAGTACCAGTAGTAAATCTGAAAGCCAAAGTGGCTGATGTGAGGCAGTTTTTAGTAGACATTTTTTGGACAAAACCCTGTGTTTCTGCTCTATCTCTTTTGGTGCCTTTATAAGATCTCACAAAGATCTCTGGCCTTTCCAGAGCTCTGTGTCCAGGGTCCTCCTCTCTGGCTTTTAGTCTGCTATCAAAACTTCTAGTTTTAGTTCTGTTATATTGACAGGAAACAAATTTTAATACAGTACTGTGTATTTACTTTATCTGCTCGTCTTTACAAATCACTCTACAATCCAAGGGTTTGGTGTGCGACAGAGAGCGAGCGAGCAAGAAGTAGTATTTATAGTAAAACATGGATAGTCAATAGCATGTGGGAAAACAACTGAAACTGAAAATGGTCCCAAAGGTAATTTGCAAATCTGCTGAAATCCCGAACAAGCTTTGATTTAACCGAAGCTTGAAATGGCTTTTATTTACTGTCTATTGTGGAATAAATGACATCTCATAAACAGGCTTTATCCATTACCACAGAATGGAGATCACTGTGTTAGGGACATTTTATCCTCTTGATATAAAACAAGATATGCTATAGTGTGTTATTACAAATAGAAAAATCAATGCTGAGACACACACCTCTGAAATTTCATTTTTGCGGAACCCCATTTTCAAAAATGTATTCTCTAATAAAAATGTCTCCATAACCGGGGGGATTTACAAAACACTGAGCAACAAAGAACAACAGCAAACAATGAATAAAGTGGCTCCATCCTGAGTCTTTTTGCTGTACATTAGTCACACACTTGCATACATTTCTGAGCGCTGAGCAGAGCTCCCACTAGGCAGGAAAGTAAAACAGCTGAATTACCTTCTCTTTTAAGCGCTTTGTGGAGAACGTATACTGAATGCCAAGTTGTGCTGGAGAGGAAAACTTTGCAGTAAAAAGAGCCTGATCCAGGGATGGAGAGAGCAAAAGAAAAACTCCCATTATTTTCTCCAAGGTCTGGATCAAAAAAACTACCTGAAAACTAGTTAAAACTTGCCTGATGCTGGTGTTGGCAATTACTTTTCATTCGCAGCAGGTCTGATATATTTGCCCTTTTTCCTTGTTCATTACTTAATGCTGATTCATAGGATTCTGTTTCTCTGATAAATTTTCACCTGGAAATGCCTGGAAAGAGATTTTCCTCCAGTCAGTCAGTTATGAATTGTTCAGACTGGCCGCTCCCTCTGTACAATATATAACCAGTCCCCAAAATACAGTAGTGTAACTGGAATCTGGTTGGATGCCTGTAAAAGCAAAATTAGATAAAATAGTGAGTGGCAAATAACAAACAGTGATTGCATTGATTTTTAGGGTTTTTTTCTAATGCATGATTATTTGTCTCTGGAATTTATGATTCTTCTGAGATTTTGAGACTCATCAATCAAGTAAGTGGAACGGGGAGTGGGTCTGCCCCAATACCATAGTATATGAGCTATAAATAATTGTGGAGTGACTGCCCTGAACACTCCCGAAAATGCAGATAAATTGCTTTTGAATTATTCAGTTGCCAGAAATCAAGATCGGATAGTCACCTTTGGTGGGTCAGCAGTATCCCAGGGATGCGGACGTGAACTAGGGAAGAGGGTCCCCTGCTCACACAGCAACAGAAATCCCATGAAGAGCCCCATTTCCCACAGCAAGGGAGAAGTTGCTGTCAAACTCCAGCTGGCAAGAGATACGTTCCTGTCCTCATAAACTGAGGAACAGCTACTTCCAAGAAGTGGTTTCTGACATTTTGGTTTGTAGCCTGATCTGGACATTGCTTTAAGATACACGACAGTTCATCTAGGTTAGTTCCTTAGTTACTTCTGATAGTCTCTGTCTAAAATTGTCTCGCGACAGTGAGTTCCCCGGCTGAGGACACGCGATGGGTGGAGGGATTTTCCCAGACTCTGCGAAGGTGGATGTCAAAGAGCAGATTTGTGGCCGCTATTCAGGGTGTATGTCTCCCTCCTCCTCAGGCAGATAAGTGAATTTATTAGGATGACTTGCAAAGTACAGTGCTCCTTAATGTGGGCAATGGTGATGAGGTCACATTTACATTGAAAATGATCTCATAGCCCCTAGGGTTTCGCACCCAGCACTGGGAAATAGTCCTTGCCTTTTGCTGGGCAAAATGCAGACTGGGGAAGCTGCGTGAGCAGATGGAAGGGTGGTTCTGCTCTGACACAGCATCTCCACAGAAGTTTCAAGGTGGAGGTGAAGAGCTCTTTAGGCTTTCTCTCTGATGCAGTCAAAATTTCCTGGGGCCCAAGGGCCGGCTGCAGTTCCCTGCGGAAAACACCACTTTTGAGAAATGCAGGTCTGCTGACTGCATTCACGTAGACGTTTGCTTGCTGCGGACGCAGATGGGAGCACACAGGGATGCTTTCGGGATGCAATTAAGAACATTTCTTTGGACTAGAGAAGTCCCTTCTCTCTGTTTCTTTTTGCCCTGTGCCATATTCTGACCCTCCCGTGCCAGGAGTGTAAATGAGGACAACATCCTCAGTCACTTCAGTCACATTGACAGCAAAACTCCCAAGTCAGTGTCTTTTAAACGTAAAAAATGGAAGAAAAAAAAAGGATATGAGTGCAGCGATGTCCTCTCTCAAAACAAGGCCAATGTGGGGAACTACAGCTGTCCTGCCCTTGGGGAAGGAGGTGAGACTTCAGGCTGAGGGTTGCAATGATGCAAATAATACCATGCATCAGTGAAACCTTTGTGGTAAATGCAATTTCTGGCCAAAACCCCACAAATAACTACTTCGATGCAGAATTGAAGGACCTTTTTATTGTTATCACAGCACAAAAACATGTGCGGTGGTTCATGGTTCAAGTTCCTCCAATTCTAAGGACTTACCTGCTGCCTGTGTGTCCTGGTTTGAGGTAAAACAGGACCAATTTTGTTCAGTGGCTTTACTTTATAGTTAGGCCTCTTCTAACTGCTGAAATTAACGGCATGTTATGCAGAAACCGTTCACTCTCAGAGTGATAAGACCCGTGTTTACAGTTGATGCGAAGGAACGGTATGCAGAGAGGCTCTTGCTTATACTTGTTGCTATAACACCCAAGGCCAGCCAACTTTGTTACTTGCCCCGTTGGAGGGTCGGAAGCGGAAAAGCGTAGAGGGGTCACACCTGCGGGGAGGAGCGGACAGGACAGGGGACCCAAAACTGACCAACAGGGTATTCCATCCCATCTGCCTCATGCTCAGTATAAAAGCTGAGGGATCAAAGGGTCGCTCTCTCTTTTTCTCTCTTTCTTTCCTTGTCTGTGCATCTGCCTTTGATCCTGTTCCGGAATCCAGTTCCCGTCCGTCACTGAGTCCAGTCTGGGACTTCCCCGGTGCCTGCTGGTGACGTGATTGTCATCCTGGGAGCTTGATACGGTTTTGTATCTATTTCATTATTTTCTTTTTGTTATCTTATTATTAATATTTCATTAAAGTAGTTTAGCTCTCTCTAAACTCTTAAGTCTCTCTTTTCCTCTCGCTCTCTTGCCTCCCTTCGGGAGTGAAGCAAGAGAGAGAGAGAGCATCTGTCGTTCCACCGGATTGGGCCAATCTGGCCCAAACCACGACACTGTGTTAGGGACTGGTTAGCGACAGAGGTGACTCACAAAGACCCATGGACACCTCTGACGGCTGCATCTGTGTGCAGCATTTCAGGTGACGTGGTGGGTGCTTCAAGTCCATGAAACCAAGACCCTTCAAGTGACCAAAGCAATTGAAAGAATATGGAATAATCTGATTTTTTTTCCTTGCCCTGCCAAAGGTAATGATGAACCTGCGTGTCTCTGCACACATGCCTCCAGATGGTCAGCCCCATGAAGACTCCCGTAATGCCCAAAACCTTCTGGGATGCGGTGAGCTTGGCAATGCGCATGAACCAGGACCTTATAAAGCTGCTTTGACAGCCTGCTCTGTGGCCAACCTACAAATATTTAGCCACTTCCACAGTGATTCAGTTGCATAAACCCCTTTCACAGTCTTGGGCAGCCGAACAGAGGCTTCACCTTTCCCATATATATCTGCTTTTGGAGCTGCTCCGAGGGAGAATAGTCTCAAAGTAAAGGGGGGGAAAAAAACCCTCTTGGCTCTGCAAAGGTTCACGGGCTGATGGAGGAAATGACAAACTGCCACATTTGGCCTCAATTTTGTCCTTGCTTTGCCGGCTCTTAATCTGGCTCGCGTTATTCCAAAGGTATTTTATTCTATTTGATGCTGGTGAACAATGCGCGGCGCGTTTTCGCCCAGCGCTGCCTCGTCGCCGACGCTCGCCGGACCACAGTGAGTGCAAATGAGATGCAAATCTGCAGATTGCATCTCTTGCTCGAGATCCATCATGCATATGGATCAGGCCGCCTCCTCAGGTGGGGAAGAGCTCTGTGCACAGAGAGTATTTAAGGAGCGGGCTCCTAATGGAAAACTTTGAAAAACAGTCTACTTAGAAACAGTTCTGCTTGCGCCGCCAATATACTGGATATTGCTCTTCATTTCTTTGTTATCGCTAAGGACATTTGCATGAAAATAGGATCGTTGTTTTTTAAACATTCATCTGTTCCTGCTGCTTGTTGCTCGCTCGGAGACTTAACGTCTGCAGAGTCCCAAGCCACGGCTGTATGGGAAATGCATGGGTTATTACTAAAAAAAGGAGAAGGTCAGAGATGGGAAGGGGGAACCTGGAGGAACCTAATGGCTGGGTTTATGGTCTGCTGCCTGACTCTTCAGGCAGCTTATGTTGTGGTAACGTGTCAGAAGTAGACAAGGAAAGAGTCTAGCAAGCTTGAATCTTTGAACTTCTGTGGGTACCTACATGCAAGCATAATAACATTGGACTGCGTACAAAAGCCCCTCTTGGTCCAAAATCTTGTCTCCAATGGTGGCTAGCAAACAGCCCCATAGGAAAGGATGTAAGAAAAGGACAAGCATGTTGTGCTACTCAGCCTACCTTCACCGGCTTCAACAGCTCATGGCTCAGGACTCTCTGAATCAGAGCCGGTATCTGGTAGTAGTAACTTCATGCAGGAGCCCATAAGGGATTTTTACTTTCATGCTTTTCTGCAACACCTTTTTGGACTGTAAGAAACAGCTTGCATCAAGGAGTTTCCCAGAGGAGATGTGTGAGATGTTGGGGCTCACAGTGCGGAGGTGGGCAGAGGAGGTGGCCTCTCCTTCTTACCCAGTCCTCTCCTTCAAGGAAGGTCTTTATAAGGATACCAGACTTACCAGGTGCTGAAAGCAGGCAAAAAGCACATAGACAATTAAAAAAATCCAGTGTTAAGAGAGGATTCAGATCACTCTGAACCTGGGAAAATTTTGGATCTGGCTTTGGTCTAAACAGGGGGTGATTTATTTCAAAATTAGTTGAAAGAGTAAACTCAAGTCACCCTTTGTCCAGATTTGTGTTTGAACCTTCGTAAAGGCTTTGAGCAGAGCATCTTCACTGACCTTACAGGACAGGTTTCCCTCAACACATACAAAGTCTTTCTGTGGGTGAAAGGCTGGGGGGGGGAGGGGCTCAGCCCTCCAGTAGTATTTCTGGACTGGTGCTCCTCTTTCTCATCGGGTCAGCATGTGAGGAAGAGTCAGCAGTAGCTGATAGACCCCTGCAGTCAAGGAATAAATGCAGATTTCCTTGGCAATAAAGGTGAGAGGGATAACAGTGTATAATTACAGGCTATAAGCTCTCACTGTGGCATAGGGAAACCCACCTAGTTAAAGGCCGTATTTAGCCTTTTACTGTGAAAAATCAGGGTTTTGGCTTGTAAATTGGGACTTGACATGAGATAAGGTTGTACTTTGACCTACCCTTAATCTCAGTGCCTGCCCACACTGCAGGAAAACTTTCTGCTGCCAAACAGCAAGTTCTTCGTCAGAAATCTATCATTAGGCTTCAGAGTTAACACCCAGTTGAGATAACTGGTGGGTGGGGTGGGACGGGTGCAGTTTCTGCACCGCCTTGTAGCTGTAGCTTCAGTTGGGATTTTAACAGACCCATGTATGTATAAGATGACTCTTTTTCAGGACTGGAGGGGTTAGGATGACGGAGGGTCCTGCCCTGTCTCCCAACCTGTTGTGGGTCTGACCTGCATCATGAGCCAGGCGCAGCAACCAGAGCTCGCAAAGGCACCTCCTCCAAATATTGGCAGCCAAAGGAGCATTGTTTCATTATAATATATAATGTTATAACTATAATATTGTGGTTATGGGTAAATCAAGGGCAAAACAGCCTGTCTTTTCTGACAGTCCGCGGAGTAAGAATGGACGTCTGTCCTGTGCTGCCTACCCAGGGCGCTATCTAATGGTACATCTGAGTGGTTTATAAACACTAATTAACTGATGAGACAGCCTTACAATATCTTTCAGATAAGCATCTATGGACGGGCTTAGCGTGCGCTGCAGCTTTGTCAGGAGAGGAAATGAAAAATAAGTAAGACCCGTTTCGTCGCCACTTGCCCCGGCTGGTCTCACCTTTAATACCGTTGTGGCACGGGTCCTTCCCACTGGCTGGCTGCATGTTGCACAACTCGCTTCTTTTAAGCTGTTTACCACAGAAAAATGTTTAAGTAGGATTCAGATATCCCTCGGCAAAGGGAGAGAGGAAAAGAAAAGGTGAAGGAAAAAAAAAAAAAAAGCCTTTGCAAAATATAAAACAGAAGTTGCTGCAGGCAAAGATGCCTTAGAGCGGTCTCAAGCTAAGACTTTCCATTTCCATGTAAAAATGTCTGTCGAAAGGGCAAGCTACATTTACAATGAGCAAAGTTTTATGGCTTACACAGGCACGAGCACCTGCTAGGAAGATGGGGAAAAGATTCAATTTACCTTTGGGTTGCAATGCTCAGATTCCCATTTAAAAGTCTAAGGCCCTTGATTATTTATTGATGTCTTTCTCTTCATAGCTGTCTGCATCTTTACTGGCTTGCAAGATGCAACAGTGTGGCCTAAAGGATTTTTTGAATTAAGTTCTTTCAAGTCATTTTTCCCCTTCAGGTATTTAGCCAACAAGGCTGAAGTTTGACAGGCCTCCTCTGCTTTTAACGGGGTTGATATATTTCTATATTTATTGGCCAACAGTCAAATTAACTGTGCCTGAGCCATCATTAAACACTAGGTTACGACAGGGTTACTGGATTTTCTACTTTTTTTATTTACAGGAGGGAGGGAAGCCAGCGTCAGTAGGAGTAACGGACTAAAGCAGCCCACATTTTACGGTGAATATGCTACAAGTTCCCATAAGGCAGTGACAGGCAGAATTTAATAGCGAAGGCTCTATCAATATCCCTTTCCCTCTCTCAGAAAGCATAAAAGTGGCAGCTTGTACGTGTTCTTTAACTTACAGGAGCCAAGGAGACTTTTACTGAAGACACCTGAAAAGACATTACAAGGCACCTCTGGCAACGAAATGAGTATTTCCTTATTTCAGCCAGAAGAATAGAAACTCTGACTCTTCTTTCTTCACAATAATAGGAGACGCGGTAAGAGAAAAACCCAAACTGGTATTGCAATTAATTTTGTTACTTGTAGCACACTGGAAAATCAAACCTGCCATCCTAGGTAAAAGCAGAGGAGCAAGCACTAACCCAAGTGGTGGCTCACTGAATTTGTTTAATTTTCTGGAAAAAAAACAGTAAACAAGGGTAAGCTCATAATGGTCAAAGAACAAGTACATAAACTCCACTTCCCTGCCTCTACTGTCAGTTAACAAAGGTGAGAGCAGCTACCCTAAATTACTAGAAGCAGGATTTGACTGGAAAATGATACATATGGGCTGGACCCAATTCGACAAATCACCCCAAGGGGAGACTCATTGGGGGACCACATACACCCAAATAGGGCTTTTATTAGGCAAGAAGCTAGAGCAGGCAATGGCACGGTCTTCCCCAGCTACTAAATGTGTTCCTCCTCCAAGGACAGATGAACAAGCGGTGGTGGTGGCTGCCAGGAGCTGCTGAGGATGCGTACTCAGCTGGACAGGAGTCCTCGTCCTCTTAACACTGCCCTTTTCTGGCATGCTTGGAATGCACCTGGGCCCTCCAGATCTGAAGATCTTCAAGGAACACATGGTGAGGACAGAGATCCTCAGCCACGTATCTTCAGGATCCAGCACTGCAGTGGATCTCTACAAGTCAAGGTTGAGGTCTGGTTTACGCCGTGTCCCCAGCCCGGAGCAGCCTGTGCAGGAAGGGACCGATCTCTAAATGAGGAATGGGCCGGAGCTGTCAACATTAATCACAGTGCTCAAAGGGCTTGTTTCTGGGACTCACCTCACCTAAATTTCCCTACCCTGGGCTGACTGCCTTAGGTGCCCTTTTAGTCAGAGGCCCTCAAGGCATGACTCTGACCTAGCTTGAACATCTTCAGGGAATGAATCACAGCTGTAAAGTGCCTGTCCTTCCCTTTAGTAAAGGTAATTTATGGTAACTGCTCAGGTGTCTCCTGCTCCTGAAGGAGCATGACTGTAGTGAACCTCTCCACCCCAGGACGTCAGAACAAGGCTGCGAGCCAGCCCCACGCAGGTGCACCTTCTCCCTTGCTAAGGCAAAAGCTCTGCTCCATGTCATCCTCTTCGGTGATAGCGAGCAGCCTGCGGAGGTTTTGATCAAAACACAATGGAGGTGTGCTTGGATTTTCCATGGGCAAAGAGGTCTCTGGAGTTACAAGACCTCAGTGGAGTTCCCTGGTTGGTCTTGCTCGGCTGTGAGCATCCAGCGCAGCCAGGGCTTTTTGACACATGGACAAAGGGCTTGAGTTACCTGTTGACAGTGACTGAATATTGCTGCCAAAGCTGCCAAATAACATTCCAGCGAGGGATATTTATGGGCCCCAATGTGGAATTAAGTAACTGTCCAATCCATTTATCAGCACGCTCACAATTACGAAACGAGTGAAGAAATAATAGTTATCACAGTAAAATTGATTATCGCCATGCAAACCGTTTTGGTAAGTTACAGTCCGGAAAAGGTGGCAGATTATTTTTGTAATCTTTTATTTGGTGGAAATGGGCATTTCTGGAAGGGTCTTCTCAGGAGTCATGGGATCCGGGAGGTGGTACAAATGGAGAATGAAAAGCTTACCCCACTCTGGTGATCTTCTGGTCTGCTCTCCACCACATCCGTTCCTCTGTGTGTCCAAGCCAAAGGAAGCTGTGGAGCAGCTATCCCAGTAACGCCGGGGAGGCAGACGTGTGACACGACTGAGTAACGTGAACCTGTGTTTGCAAAAATGATTTCAAAAAGAGGGTTTTACATACATGATGGATCCCAGACCCCTCCAACACCGCTCGGCTGCTTTCTTACCGAGACGGGAGGTTAATAGGTATATGCATTAATGTAATGACCTCTTTATTGACACACTTTCATTTCACTTCTCTTTAACCACCATGAGAGTAAAACCCAGAAGAACTGTTCAGAGAAGAGTGACTACATTTAGAAAAGTAAAACAAATACCATTATATGGAGTGCACTAAAACCAGGTAATTAGTAAAATGATGTCATGGACCCTCTATTATTAATAGATGCACGCATGACTTATGTTGTTCTCTTACAGATCTTTTCCAAAAGGTGCTTACAGTCTGAATTGAATCTGAATGTCTTTCTTTTCCTTATGAGATGTATATTACAGTTATGTCTGTGTCTAAATATACGTCACTTGCAAATATGCATCAGAACCAGCTGAGACCGTAAAGATCTCCTCTTTGTATATACATAAAAACTACATTAACACATCCCAGTTGTTATATGAGAGGAACGATTGCTAGCAGAATAGAAGTGGGCTTTGAAAAAATGAAGCCCCCGTCTGATTTGAGAAATGCATGTAAGTCGGGGGTTTATGGAAGCCATCCCTCAGCCTGTTTCCGAAGCACAGACTTACCGATCGACTGCATGAAATATTTTGTGGTTGGGGATATTTTTGGTGGGTATTTCTCCTGGATGACTTCTCACTGCTTTTTAAAAGCGGGCTGTGCCAAGCAGGAGAAAGGAGAGAAATCTGTGTTGTTAGAGAGTGTGTGATTCAGATGGATTTTGGCTGAGTTGTTTTCTCTGAATGAAAGCGCCAGGTTTACTCACTAGATTACAAATCCTTAAACGGTTCCATTTTCCTGCCCTCGTGATCATTGCTATTGATTACTGTGTGTTCTTGAATCTATTTTGTGCAGCCCTTGTTTAATATTTAAGAGACTTAAGGAGCAGCGCGTTGTAATATTTAAGAGGTTAACTTATTGCAGAGAGATAAAGAAAAGGCACAGCTCCAAATGAGGTGGAACTTTGGCCCATTTTATTGATGTGCTACAATATACATTTAGGGATATACGCTGCACTGTAATATATATGCTTGTTTTACAACATGGTAAAAAACTGGTTGTATTTGAGACCTTTTACCTTTAGCAGAGGCAGTGCCGAGGTGCTCAGCGCCTGACTGGGGAGGTGACGGCGATCAGACCTGGCGTGTCACTCCATGCGTCCCCCTGTGCGGGGACCCCTCGGATCACAGGTGCCGCCTTGTTCGTGGTTGGGTGTCTCATTCAGCGTCTGGGGTGATAAACCAGCAGAAATCTGGCTTGGCGGCAAACAACGTGTCCTGCTTCGGCGCTGGCTGTGCAACAGTTTGGGTTCCACCATCCTCACCTGCGTACGCAGGTCAAATCAACCTGTCTGCCAATAGGTACTTTTATTTCACATGACTACGTAAGCTTTTCGTAAGTTGAAAGGAGGTACCAGGGTCAAAGGGCTGATGCTGATGCTCGGACCAGCAGGATTTTGTGCGTGTTAATTCAGGGTCCATGGCTGTGGTACTTTGCAAAGCCACTAGAAATGCTTGGACACGGCATGGACCAAGCCAATTGGAAGTATCACCTGCTGCCTGTGCGCCTACCGGATCTGTTTGTGCGTACAAATATTTAGTACAGGCATGCTAAATGATAGTTAAAGGCTTTCATCACTGTCCCTCTGTGGGCTGTTCATGCCCTCCTTCACTGGAGTGCCGGGCTCCTGATACATTTATTCGTGTTCCTCCTTGGAAATTTGGGGCAAGCGATGACTGTCATTTGACAGAGAAGCAACCAAGTAGCTTGAGGACAGATTTTAAATGGTATTTAAGAGACCTGCTTAGCTTTCCATTGAACTCAGAGGTAATTAAGTACCTCAGATTTAAGAAATGTGGTCCTTGGTGGCTTGAGTGAGGTCTGGATTAATGCAGGGAGCTGAACTTGTATTTCCCATGGCCAAAGCAGGTGCCTCAACCGTGGGACAGGCTGTCCTGTTCCTTGACTGTGCTGTCTAGGAGTAAACCACAGGTTTTTTATGAGATTTATAAGGACAGTTTAGCTCCTTTTTGGGACTGAAGCATGTTAAGCATCAATAGAAGTGAGCAGGTATCCTGTTCCAGTGCCTGGTACTGGGCACCAGCTTTCACAGCTGGACAGTAAACACTCTTTACCTCACATTTTTCCCAGCAAAACACTGGTCATAAGCCTCACAAGTTGATGTGGAGTGATGTCAGGTGATTAGTAGGTGATAAAGGTAATTAATGTGGAACTACAGTTAGGTTTATAACAGGAAATTGTGGTGCTTTGGTTAAAGTCCCTAAAGAGAAGTCCTAAAATGATCAGAAATAGAAATAAAAAAGGCTGATCCGTGTTCCTGCCACTGTAATAAACCAAATACCCTTAAAAGTGAGTGCAACGTGCCTTCTAGCAGGGGAGAAAAGAAGGACCTGTGGGTTGGTATAAGGTTGTACATCACAGGATGCAACAAATTCTGGGAAAAGTGGCAGAGAGGAGTAAATCCATGCAGAGGTTTCATTTAGGGCTCTGATCTGCAGGGTGAAGTTTGCCACCTGAGTTAGGTTGGCAACCAAGGATGACCAGTCCCTACCGCAGGTGTTGGGTGCAGCAGCCATAGCCGAAGAAGGCGGCGGCCCTGGAGAGACCTCACCACGTCTCAGGCCAGCACCCGTCCTTGCATGCAACGCCCAGAGATGCTGCACAAATTCGACGCAGGAGTGGCAGGTTGGAAATCACACCAACTTTTCTTTTCAAACCCTCAAACCACCTTCCCCGGGGCAAATCGGTGCAATCTGCTCGGCGTGCGGTACGGTAGGTACAATTAGACTCCGTGTCATCCAGGGATAGCCGGTGTCCCGCAGGAGCGAAAGAGATTTGCAGTTAGATAGGTCCATGCCTAGTGAGTTATTACCACTCCTTATGGTTGCAAGATCACTGATGAGATAAAAAGTCTGTCTCATGAGATGTGCCCTTAGTGCCACACCTTCCTTCCGCGGGCAACGCATGCCAAGACTGTTTCAACCCTTGGGTGACATGCTGGTATATCCTCGGTGCGTATGGGAGTATGTAAATGCTCTCCTTTGCTGGACTTGACCTGCATGCCCCAGGGTGGCGGAGATGTGCAGCCATTTCTCCTGCAATCAAGTCCCCACATGAATTGTGTCGCTCAAGCTCCCAAGCAAGGCTTGGGGTAGGTTTGGTGCCTGGTGTTATTTCCTCGCTCTCCCGTGGATGAAGAAACACCGGAGCACTTTAATGAAACTGTTTGTCCTTATTAAGTCGAAAATGGAAATACACCTTTCCCCCGTTGGAGACATAACCGGAATGGCACAAGGCTGCGGAGTTTTATTGTCTTGGTCTCCACTTAAAATACTGAGGCGCTGCTTTAAGAAAGTTTAAGAGAAGTTCTATAAACCATGTCTATATATAATCCCTTTTGTAAGCATCTAGGAAACTGCAGGACGGAAAGGTTGCCTGCCAGACCTCAGAAAGCAAATACTAATTCAGCAGTCTAGTCACTCTGTCAAACATTTAGTGTATCAGGGTTGATTGTTCCCTGGTAGGTATAGCTCTGGTATATCCGCCAGGCCTTTTGTCATGTTAACTGCAACCGATCAATGGATTGAGGTCAGGACTTCTGATGTAGGTGCAAGCTTAGAGGGAAAAAAGTCTCAAAGATTCATTTTTTCTCGTCTGGTAGCACTCCGGTCACTTATTTTTTCTCAGTTAGCCTCTGCTGCTCTAAAGTGGATATTGATCAGTGCTTTAATGCAAACCTGTCAAATTAATTTTGCAGAGCTGGGATATGACTGGCCTAAAATTGCTTCTGCATCTGTTCTCTGCAGCAAGCCTATGAATTTTAATCATGACCAGAATGGGCTGTTGGCTTTTTTTGTTAGAAACTTGAATAGGAAAGGTTTAAACTGTAAATGCCATGAAATGATGCTGTTTTGTTCTTTTCAGAAACTCAGGCGGCTGAGGTCAAAGAAATTATTATGTCTGTGCATTCTTGTCAGATGCTTGGGGAGCTGTGCAGGGTTTTCTTCTTTTGCAAAGCAAAGCGAAGGTATGTAGTGAGCTTGTTAAACATTCCCAGGCCAATGAGGGAACAGCGGGCTTCGTGTCTCCTGCAACGCCAGATGCATTAGTATTAATGTATGATTTCCTCTCCGGCCCCAGCTCTATGATCTGATTATTCCTGATAACTTTATCTCACAGGGTGGAGAGGGAGGCAAATTGGGGAGGGGGAGAGTTTTTATTTCTTGAGTGCAAATTAAAAAGGCACAAATTCAGAGCATCCCGCACACTATTACAGGGTTAGCGTGGCTGTCGCTGAAGAGCGGCGTCCTTACGGACCCGGAGGAAATGCAGATGGTTACAGAGTCTGTTCTTCATCGTGCAAAGCAGTCTGCTCTTCTGCTCTTCATCAACTGAGACTGCATGTACAGGTCTCTGTTGGGATGTCAACCTTGTACAAAGTAAATAATGATTTTTAAGCTTTGCTCCACACAGACGAGAAGACTTATTCATACAGAAAAAGAAACGTGTCAAGTCTAATCTGCTCTGGAAAATCTGCATCAGGCAGGACCCATCCTTCAAAATCCAAACAGTGGCAATGACCGTAACAGTTTGGTTTTGTGCTGGCTTTTTTGTCAGACGATTTGAAAGCATTCAGAGTACTAATTATTTAAGTGCCGCTTGATCTCTAGGAGGTAGTGAAGAATTTGAAACTCTGATTTTAGAGCGAGGAAAGCTGACGCTTGGGGCAGGAGTTGGAGCAACCCACACGGTGCTGGAGCGGCCCGGGAGGTCCAAGGGCAGCTCCTGGATCTGAGTTGAAGGAATAACGTCAAATGGCTGACGTCTGAGACCTTACACCTCTCCAGCTATTTCAGAAGACAATTTGTAACTACTGACAGAAACGTCAGCCAACAAAAAAGGTCTATGATTTTCCCTGGTGAAATAACTGGCAAAACTTGTATTAGCTACGACGGTGCAGAACTAGAGCAGGAGGAATGATCTGGGAAACTCCTGCCTTGGTCTCCTGCCCTTCCAGCTGCTCCCTGGCACCGAGTAGTGCCTGAAACTGTACCTTGTAAGCGTTTGCTGGTGGCCAGGTCCCCCATCGATGCAGTTCTCAGGAAGGATGGCTGCATGAACGTTATCAGCTTTTGGGTTCAATCCTTCTGTTATCCCTCATCCATCCCTTTACAGTTGATTTAAGGAAATCACTGTGGTTCTATCCACAGCCTTGCAACACTTCGGAGCTGTGGCCAGGTCCAGGGCTCAAAAAGGGGTAGAAGAGCAAGGGTGATGGTGGGAAAAGGGAAGAACCTTTGGCATCTTCATCTGAAAGTATTTGTGAGCTGTCTGCAGCAACCAGTCTCGGTATATAAGCACCTTGGGTGAGCCAGGCCAGCCCTGACAAAGTCCACTGCTGCCAAAGCCGCACCATTTTTGGTGTCTCAGTAGACTTTTCCTCATATTGGCTTGTGTGTCTCTGCACTCTGTTGCAGGCTGCCAGGTGGACAGACCTGAAGTCCAGAGGTGGAGGTTTTGATTAACTGAGTTGCAAATAGGTTTTTCCTCTAGAGATCTTCATCATCTTCTACCTCCATGGTATGGACAGGAAACCGAGACCTTGGCTGCTCCTCAATGTGCTTGAAATTGAAGCTCGCATTAGGTGAGTCAGGTGTTCAGGCTGCACCCCATCCTCAGCACGTCCCATGAGGTCATCAGGAAGGACAGCTTGGATGGTCCTGTTGGTGTCATTAAAGAAACTAATAATATCACTGATTTTGTAGAGGAGGACATTCCATTTTGGAATGAATCAAATTAGGGTTAGATGGTATCTTTGGTAACACTGGTTCCACAAGCACAAATACAGGGGGTACACATCCACTGATTTATAAAACTCATTTCAAAAGGTAAATGATGGTGTACAAGAAAGCAAACGCAAAGGCAGAGCGTTGCAGCAAAGGCAATGCTAGCAATCCTCTGAGTAGCTGTAAGGGAGTGTCAGGCAGGGAAGCCCATGGGCCTGGGCTGAGTCCATGACCTGGGCTGGCTGCAACGCAAAGCTCAGGTCATGGAAGAGCACCTCAGAGTTCAGTTAGCCTGGAACACACTTGCTTTCCGTGTCCACACTGCTTTAACAAACACTAATTTCATTACGTCTGATCTCCACCATAAAAACTAAAGGCATTTTATTCTTTTGATTTGCTAGTATTATTCCAGAATCACTCTTCTGCTTTAAGTATTTGGGTTGGGGCTGTCTCAAGGCTTCCAGTGACCGCGTTGCAAGCACTGAGCAGCCCAATATTTACAATGTGAGATCTACAAGTACGAGGCTTAATTTATCACCTTTTGTAAACGCTGAGATGCTCAGAATAAAGGCACTGGAAGAGCTTATATTTAGGATCTCACTGATGAGTATCCAGAGCTAAAAAATCTCTGCTTATCCGATGCTGGAACTTGAGCTGTGCATGTGATAATACCCGTGCTGCTTTCCAGATACTTGACTCACACGAACATCCAAATGTTTCATTAGCTTTGACTTAAAGTCTAGTTTGGACACAGGCCTCCAGAGGTGGGCCCTCAGTAATCCACACAGATAAAAAGGTGGACGGGAGATGCTAAGGATCTCCCTCAACTCGGTGGAAGGCCCATCTCACTGTGGAGTCTGTAGGGAAAACTAACTGCTTTGAATGGTATGAACAGCTTTTTGTACATCAAAGAGGAAGATCAAAGGCTGTGATGATGTTCTGGCTTCTCCGATGTTAGAGGCAAATTTTCCAGGAACTTCCCAGGAGGCAAGATTTCAGCCCCAGACTTCAACTTGTTATGGCTAAATAGAAACCATGATTCACTGTCCAGCAGACGTGTATCTTCCCTGGCTGGTTGAAAAAAATTTGAACAAATAATGGTCTCGGGGTCGTGTGCTAGGACAAATATCGGAGAAACTTCTGTTCAGGTCAAACCCAAGGAAATTTTTTCCATTATTTGGATTAAATGGAAGAAAAGAAACATTATAGGTCAAGTCAAGACTGAATATTTTGGTCAATACAAAATGAGATGTTTATTTCAGAAGTTATTTAATCTTTATGAAACCTTCAGCGTTTTGTTAAGTAAGAGACTAAAAATGTGATTTTAAAATGAAAAATGAAATAATTTTTTCAAATAGGTTGTTTGGGCTTTTTTTTTCTTTGTCTGTACGTGTGGTGCAGTTTTTCCTGACATCATGAATAATTTTGGTCCCTTCAGTAAAATTATTTTTTGTCAAATATATCTATCCCAGCTATAGATTTGACTTATTTCCAAGCAGCAAAGGTTCATTTTTTTAGTCCCAGAAGATGAAACTTCGTTCCTCTGGCAGCTTCAGCAAGAGGAAGGCTTTAAAAAGGCAGTTGGTTCCAGAAGTGGTAAAAGTGAGAATTGCTTAACTTTTTTTTTATTGGATCTCAAAAGAGTGTATTGGAATTTCCAGTAACAAGGAGATTGACAGACTACATTTCTTTTAGGAAACAGATCTGCAATTCTATAACGATACACATTTGTTTTAAGTCCTCTGTCCTTGGCATGTATCTTCAGCTACCGCATTTGCAGACCTCTGTTGGCTTCTACTGCTTGGTTACACAATGACCCTTGGAAACTCCAAGTTGTTGGGAGTCAAACACCAAGCATGCAGAGCATGAGCACGGTGACATTATCGACGCTCTTATCTGGAGCCACAGAAGCAACAGGCTCTTCCCCCAGAGTAACAGATATAGAATCATAGAATTGTCTAGGTTGGAAGGGACCTTTAAGATCATCCAGTCCAACCATTAACCTAACGCTGCCGAAACCACCACTAAACCATGTCCCTCAGCACCACGTCTACCCGGCTTTTAAATACCTCCAGGGATGGCCATTCAAACACTGGGCAGCCTGTTCCAATGTTTGATAACCCTTTCTGTGAAGAAATTTTTCCTAATATCCATCCGGCATCCAGTCAGATGCCAGAAGTGATTTGCTGGGGTAGATGGACTTTGCCAGGAAAAGGTGATGCACGCATGACCACGTGCAGGTGCCGGGCTACTCCATCAGCGAGTGGGGTTGCATTGGAGAAAGATGTGGAGTGAAGAGAAGATGTCACTGGGAGCCTCCAAAACCCATCTTAAACTTATCAGAGTGAGGGTGAGCACCAAGGATAACCTTATGTTTCTGCCTAAAAGTCACCACCTTTTGCTGTGGGACAGGAAAGACATTAGAGGAGCAGATACTCATTCCGAGTCAGAAGTGGCTTTCCTGTAGCTAGAGGAGGCTTTAAGAGAAACTGCAAATTATTTCTTCAGGAAGAGCCTTGTTCTGTTTCAGAGCCAGAAAGAAACATGGGTGATACTCCCTGCAAGCAAGCGCAAAGTTTGCCATTGCCCTTCAAACCCCAGTGATTTCATCTAGTCGCAGCACTCTAAAATGCGGCGGAGCTAAGGCACGGCTCACGCTGCTCCCTCGGTGGCACGCTGCACGCACGGTGGCACTGATGGATTCAGCTTCTTAGGGGCCAGATCCACGTATTAACTGGCATCGAAGTGGCGTTGGAGGCTGTCAGCAGCCCCGGTTACCAGCTCAGAGGATCTAATTGTATTGTAAACGCCGTGTGTGCGGGTGATGGATAAGTGCATCTCTGCAGTCTGACTGCTAGGATGTACGGGGCAAGCCATCTTCTAATTCGCCACCAAGAGGGTCTCTTGCACTAAACAGCCTCTCTTAAATCAAAGCATTCAATCCCGCTGAAGGTGGGAGCTGGGAGGGGAGAGCTGGAAAAAACAAAGTAAGACGATAAAAAAATCAATAGCACTTCCCTATAAAATAGATTGAGATTTGCGGAATTCACTTCCACTTGACGTCAGAGGTGCCAATTCGGCAAATTCATTTAAGGCCAAATTGAAAACTTACCTTGTAGTCTGGTTTGCTGGACTGTAGCGTGGTCCACTCACAGGGGCCTTGGTCATTATTGTGTGTAAAGCACTTTGACGTGTCGTACTGTGAGTGTCATGAACAGCAGCTCCAGCTTTCACCTTGTGGCACGGTGGCGAGCACACCGTGCTGCGTCCTCCCTTGCACAGACAGCTGCTGGCAGCGCTACGGGGCAATGAAACACAACCATGCTCCTGCTGACCTTGCTTTGCTTCTCTCCACACCCAAAGGCCAACATCAGCCGATGTCCTGTACTTCATCCCCTTGGAAGGAGTTGCATGGTGACCACGCCGGATCTTGTGTCCAGGAGGAGCTCCCAGAGGACCAGTCTTCTGTGCTCTTGGAAGGGGTATGTAAGCCCTGACCTGCTGGCTGTTTACCAAAGCGGGTTGCAAAACTGCAGCCTGAGCCACTGGGGGTTTTCTACCATTAGCCCTCACTAACGCCCTTGTCTTCTGGGGAAGAGACATGGGGCCCCATCAGTCCTACAACATATTCAGGGTCTCTGCATTTCATATCTTCTAAAGCAAAGCCATTGATGGGCCAAGGTTGTATGCGGTCAGAGCTGTGGACACGAGCTTCCATTGTGCCTCACAGGGCAAAGTGTATGTGAAAGCTTACCAAATGACTGTGGTCCCATTTAACCTGCGATATTATTTGCAATACATAATTTTGTTTTCAATGATTTAATTAAAAAAAAAAAAAATTGTGATGTAACTTCCACCTTATCACTTCAGCCAAAATTTTAATTCACAAATATTTAAAAAGTTAGGTGTCTAGAAATCCACCTAAAAGAAAATGAACTGATTAACCCTTTCCCTTCAAGTGAAAAATTCTGTCCTCCTTCAATGCTTCCTCTAGTGCACAGATCATACTGCTTACTAGGCCACATACATTTTGCACACAGATTTGTAGCTTCAGCCTTTTTCCATAAGACCAGATCTTCTCCAGTAGCACATCAGAGGTGTATGTCCACAGTGAACCACTAATCCTTACTTTTGTTTTCATAGCATTTGTAGTAGAGATTATTCCGCTAGTTCATTAAATATGCTGAGGTTTCAAGTCCCAGTTTTGCTCTCTTTACACATGAAAAAAAAAAAAAAAATGTTATTAATTGCTAGGTTGAAAGGGAAGAGCAAATTTCCTCGTTCTTTGAATGTATCTCTCATCAATCTGTCTCAAGAAGTTCCAGGATTAGCACTTGCACCATCTGAACACTAAGAAGAGCATGAATATACCACAGGTCTTGCACCGTCCACAACAGCACAGATGTCGTGGCTTCTATGGACAGCCCTTGGGTGTCATTTTACTGGAGAGAGGCGAAAACACCGCCACCCTGAAGGTGACCCTGCCCGTGCCCCTACCCCTCCTCAGGGCTGGAGCAGAGAGACCATGCAACGGCACGGTGTAGGCTCTCGAGGGGGGCAGACAGAGTCAAAGAGAGCAGAAGGATGCGCCGCTGCCACCGAGTGAAGGCTACGTGCAGAGCCAGACGGCACCAGGCAAAGCTCAAAGCCGCAGCGTGGACACTGGCAGCAGCATGTGGTTGCCGTGGTTCGGTATCAGGTGCACTGGTAGTCATGGTATCAATGTAGTGCTGGTCTAAGACCCATCATTATACAGCTGATGACCCTGCTGCAGAATGGGATTTGTTCTTTGGGACCTGGGGAAAGTGAAGGAAAGGAGTGGGAAATTGCTCTTTTTTTTTTTTTTTTCTTGTAGGAGAACAGAAAGTTTTTACTAAAGTTTCCCCTTGTGGCCCTGCTGGGAAGATGCTGAAGAATTTGCAGTCTCCCCAGGCGGTGACAGAAGAAGTTGCAGTCTGCCCAGCTGCACTTTCCTGGAAGATTTTCAAATGCTGAGCAAGAAACCCCAGAAACTGTGATCCTTGGTGTCAAAATGAGACTCAAAGATTGAAAAAGGTAAGGAGTTGGCTCTCAGCTCGTGCGTGTACTTTGCTGTCTAAGGAGAGAGGCTCTGAGGGGTTTCACCTCTCAGGTTATGTATATGTTAATAAAACAAGACTCGGGCACTGGCCTCAGGTTGTCTACACTGCTTAATTGCTGTAGAGGTCCCAATAATTAGAAAAGCTCTCCCTAGCCAAGGACTACTGCCCCACCAGGTACAGTGCACAGAAGAGCACCAAAGCTAGTGCGGAGAGGAGTCCGCAGACTCCAGTGCTAGAGTTACGTCCTGTCTGGGACTTGATGAGGACCACGTGGGGTTGAGATTTTTTGACGTCTGGGTGGGGGTAAGATTGATGTTTCTGCTACCCAGTGGGTATCTCCTAGAAATCCTCTTTCTTCAGCTCCAGAGCTTTTAACGACAGGGATGGAGCAGTCAGTAGGAAAGGAAGGGACAGCTTAACTCTGCTTGGTGATCTCCTGAAACCACATGGAAAGTCTCCGCTAGTCTTGAAGGCAAACTGCAAAACCACCTTCTTCGGGATATTCACTGTGGAGATGTTAGGTATTGAACGGACTGCAAATGGATGCGGCTTTGGATAGAAATGTCACTGAGACTGTAAAGGGGAGGCGCAGGGGCAGATGACCCCCTTAGTAACAGGTACAATCTCTGTCATGCCTACAAGAGAGTTAACTTTGGCTCATGTGGCTTAGTCATTTCGTTGTTGAGAGTGAATCTCAATTTGACCTCCTGAAATTGAATATTCACTTTAGCCTAGATTTGCAAAGCTATTTGTTAATGCGCACATACAGGGCTGTTTTCTCCAGGGTTTTAAAGAAAAAACTCATTTCAATGTAAAATTCACAGGATCAAATTGAAATTTATTTTGAGAAGAGTTAACATTACTGATTTTCAGGCTCAGACAATCACTTCCATGTCAGATTGTAATTACACCTTTTTGTGCATCAGCTGCATGCATGGTATGGAAAAAAAAATGTAAGATAATGCTATTTCTTTCAGCTACAGAAAGGACCTTTGTACTGTCCTTCCCTGGAAATCCCCCACACTGAAAGGAAAAAAGTGATTTATTTCAATCAGTCTGCCAGTATGAGCTAACGCATTAATTGCATAAAGATATTTGTCTTACCCAAAGTTTTGTTTGATTTTTACTCGCAATTGTCTGCTAGGTGTCTGCATAGCAATTTCTTTTCCCTGCAGCAGTTTTCACTGCCATAAAAATCTTGCTTCTGTTAAATAGCAACATTAAAATATTGCAGTTCTGACCTTAATGGTTTACAACATTCAGCTAAGAAGCTCAACTCTCTAAAATAAGGGTAAAACGCACAGTAAAAATCTGTCTCCAGAGAATTAAGGTCTCAGAAGAAGACTGACAACCATGATGTGATTTCAACCCTTTTTTGTACCTCCATAAGGTCCTGTTCAGCCACGCAGGTGCGCAGCGGGTCGGAGGATTGCAAGAGCCCGGTGCAGTCATGTAGGACTGGGGCGGGCAGGGATTTGGCCCCAGAGAAGATCCCGTCACTGGCCGATGGCAGCAGGCTATGGAAGCCCAACCTGATTTCACGCTGGTGGAGCATCTCTATGCTTGGGTGCAGAGCTGAACGCAAAGCACTACAGAACCAGGAAGACCGATGTCTTCTGCTCGCTTGCCCCAGTGTACAAGGCTACGTAAGTTGCAGGAAAATGGAGAACTAAATATCGTAGCTTTAATGTTATTTAATATTTCATTAGGTTAAATGGACACACATTTTGTACTTTGTGAAATACTCCACAGAGATTAGCTGTTTTGGTACAGCATTTAAAGGACAAGACAGTGGGGCTCCTATCAAGATTTTGCCAACTGCAAGACATTCTCAGCAATCAAGAGGTTATTGTTTTTGTCAAGGAACACCAGCTGTAGTGGGATAAAATAGTTTGTCCGTGAACTGTATTGTCATTTTGGTGTTACAGACCTCAGAAAGGATGCTCACCTAGCTGCTCCCTCAAAATCTGGCAGGACAATCTGCACTGTCCAGCCACATGGAGCAACTTGTGAAGCCATCAGCTATCCCCTGTGTGGAGAGGGAGTTCCGGACCTCGACAGGGGATGCTGGGGAGACAAAACACCAAGTGATTACATGGCCACGGGTGTGCTAGAAAAGATTTGTGAGCCCACACCCCAGAGGGTTGGAATCCTCTGAACACTTATTGGTGAATCCCTGCTGCAGAGATCGTTAGAAATAGTCTGAAATAATTTAGGCAAAGCTTGATAATATTTACTGTAAATTCAAAAGGAGAGGATCCACAGTGCTGTTTGGATAAAATCCTGACAGCACAGAAAATTTGCCCCATGAGCCATTAGGAAGATGAGAATCCTTGTAAGAACCCGGAGGATCTTGGGGAAAAAAACCCTGCAATATTGAATATAAGCCCCTCTTTACAAGATCTCATTTTAATATTAGTACAGCAGGCCAAGGAGTCAACAAGAGTTAATTCAGCCTTGCAACAAATTGAATCTTAAAAGCTGTCATTTTTATCGAGCGGCAGAGAATCAGCATCAACATACAGACAAATTCTGGTCCTTCAACTTCTGCAGCAGCTGAGCATCAAAAAACCCCAACAAGCTTGATCCCGGGGCAGCTCAGTCAACAGTACCCTTTCCAGCAGATCCACAGGGTTTGGGCAAGGACACGTAATTACAACCCCAACCCGCTGAAATCGATGGAAAAATGTTCCAAGCGGGCTTCCTATCTCCTCCAGGAAGTCTTTCACAAGATGGCAATGGTGGCCAAGGCTGTTTCCCTTTGCTATAGCACCTTTAGAGAGTCGCCTGTAATTCATGGTGAAAAACAACAATAATATTGCTTTATATAGGAAGATAAAAGCCTTCCTTTGCAGCAGTGAAACTCAGATGTCTTGAGCAATGTGTGTAGCTTAAGGGGGGTTTTTTTGACAGTGCAATATTGTATATAATAACAATTACCAATGACCTCTATTAGGTTGTCCAGTCTCATTAAGGCCAATGCATTTGGTACCTGCCACTGCCAATTTGCCTCAACAGAGGTTTTATTCAGTGGATATGATAGAGCTGTAAAGCAATCTTTTTTCATTTAAATAGTTTAATTGAGGAATGCTATCAGATGTTTCAAAATTTAATGTATACAACAATTTGCTTCCCCTATCTCTTTTCAGAGTTTAGTTTGGAGAAAATGACATCTGATTCTTATAGAAAGAAAGCAATTACATTTTGGAGCCTTCCTGCCCGTATTGCATATGTTTTTAAACATAAAAAGAAATTCTTAATATGTAATTGTCAGGTAATAAAAAGGAAAATATTTTACTTTGCATTTATGAAGTAATTTTTCAAAAGCATAAGGGAATTGCATGTTAACATTTTTCGTTTATTACTACACTCCTAATGCTGCACTGTTTTCACGAGTTTAGATTAAAAAAAAAAACCCAGCAGATCTGATGCTCACATATTAGTATGATAATACCCTATAAAGTAATTAGGACAGGGGAAACTGCAAAGGTTCATCGGTTCTGATAAGCCTACACCCGCTCCAGGGCATCATCAGAAACCCACCGGGAGTTTCTCCACTGACTTCTATGGGCCCCAACCCTTAACTTAATCTTCTAAGAAACTTCACTCCCAGCTCATCCATCTCGTAATCTGTATTCCCCACCTTTTCTCCTACATCACCTGGAGCACAAGCCTTGCCAACCAACGCAGCGCCTTGACGCTTGGCTCTCCTTTGCCGAGGGGATAGGGCAGCTCTGTGCCTGTGTCTCCACACGGAGGTGAGGACTGGAGTGATACCCCAATAATGTTCACCTTCCTCTGGCCAGGGACCATTGCCAGCCCTAACTTCAAATTGGGCCACTTGGTCCAATATGCTACAGCAGATACTCTAGGATTAACCTAAGCAACTGATCAGCAAAAAAAAGCTTTTTTTTTTTTCCCCCCAGGAATTAGCCTCAAAGCTCCTATGCTGCAGCACCAGGAACTTTGAGCTGTGAGTAAAATACTTTGGAGATCTCCTTATGTTTGTTTGTTGTGCTTTCATTTCGTAGAGCTGACCTCCCTTCTTTGAAAGGCACTTGTTCTCCACAAAGCCAGTAAACACCACCCAGTTGTCTTAAAGTAAATCACATGTTTGTGAAGGGCTGGATTGCAGTTTCATTAAATACTCACCTATATTTATTTTAAGTTATTCTTGCCTCATAAAAACAAATGCTTGAAGATAATCCCAGTTAGTAAAGAACGACTGAACTTCATCAGGGAATGGTAAATCCCTCTTCTCTTCCTCCCGCGGCTTCTTGGTTGGAACAAATCCATCTTTAAATCTCTGCCAAATTTTGACGCAGAATCTCAGCTAGGAAAATACAAACCCAAGTATTAAAGATACCAAAATATTTCATTCATCTTTTGATTTGGTTGTTTGCAATGTTTCCAGTCGATAGGGAAGGGAAGGGCACTCCGGTCTCTGCCTTCAGCCAGCCCAAGTGGGCTCAAGGACCCCCTGGAGCTTGGGGCATCTCCAGCTGCTTTCAGATCTTGCCACAGGATTGTGCCAGGAGCTCTCATGTACTACGGCTCAACAAGGGGGAACCCAAGCCCTTTTTTTGGAGTTCCTTTGGAAAGAAAGCACTCCATGCACAAAGAGGGGACCTGAGCTTGCAGTGCTAAAACTAAAATAACCTGTTTTCCATGGAGCTGGTGAAATATGGGCAGCAACTGCTAAGATAACCTACCCTGTCCCTGCTCTTCCCTATGGGTCAGCATTTGCCCATCGGTAGTGTCACAATGCCATAAAAACTTCAGAAAACCCTGTGAGTTTTATTCAGAACCGCAGGTGCGAATCTGAACTGATCCGGTGCCCACGCCATCCTCAGGATCTCTGAGGAGTGAAAGGGTCTCCACTGAAAAGACTATCGAAGCCCTGGAGCAGGTTGCCCGGAGAACTGATGGATCTCCAACACTGGTTAACACATACCTCACAGGCATGGTTTAGGTCTAGCTCATCTCACCTGAGGTCAAGGGCATGCGTTAAATGACTTTCTAGGGTTCCTTCTGGCCTTATTTGCTGTACTTCTATAACTTCAAGCAGGAGAGACAAGACAGCAGCCGGGGGAGGTATCAGCCTGGGTAGACACACAGCCGGCAGCATCAGACGGGCACAACGGCTGTTTTATAGACTTGCTGGTACCTCCTGACTTAGTGCCACTTAGTGCGAGATTAATGCCATGTGAATGCAGCTCGTGTCCCCAGCTGGGATTTCCTACAACCTACTGCTGATGCTTTGCTGGCAGCAAGAGCAACAAGCTTTCAGTTTACTGTTGGAGGTCAAGGTAAAGTGATTTCAATTAGAAGAGGATCACGTAGGTCTCAATCCAATGCAGGCAGGTTGTGTAACACTGGCAGCGTGAAGAGGAGAGTCATTTATTCATTTCTTAGCTGCGTGGTTTGGGATTTCATTTTCCCTCTCTGTTTTTACAGTCTCCCTTGTCCCTTTTACCATTCAAAGGGTAACGCGAAAATGCATTAGGGTTCTTCAGTTCCTTTGCTTTCGTCAGGCAGTTGTTTGCTTTGCCCCAGCAGCCCCAGTAATTAGCGGTAATGAACTAGAGGAGAAGGGAGGAAGCAAAGTTGGAAAACAAATATTCGGCTGACCGGTTTCTTCCCCCTGTGGCGTTGGCTTCTGTGTCACGCAGCTGCGTTTCAAAACCCCACGTATTTACATGCCTCTAAGAGGAAGGGCATGTGTTTGCTGCCCTGTTCAAAACCGAGCACGTATTTACACGCTGTGCTGAATTGGGGCCATATACCCTTCTTTTTCCTTGACACTGCGGGCAACCCTTTGTTTCTGCTGGTCAAACAAAACAGAACAAAAAAAAAGGAGACCAGGGAAAGAAAATGTATTTATTAAATGGTTCTATAAATAAAAGAGCTGGGAAGATATAGGAGGCTCTGATCTCTGAGGGATGATGGCAAAGTGCTACTGATAAAGTGGCTACGATTCAGATCAATAGCAAACAAGACAGGCAGGTGAATTTCCCCTTTGATCTTCATTCCCCGCGCAGCCCGAGTCGGTCTGACTGTGCCACACAAATTACTGCTTTGTGCAGGGGAAAAGCAGTTTGCTGGGCTTTTTGCTTATTGCACAAGTGGATTGGATGGCAAATGATAAGTGTCGCTTGTTATCATTTCAAAAAGCCACTGGAAAATGGTGGCTCCAGCACTTCGACTTGATGCGTCAACATTTTTCGTGTCAGCAGGGTATTACAGGGTTGATACATAGATCAGCACTAAATGGTCTTAATAAAAAAAGATTAAATCTGGAAGAAGGAAATAAAGCTCAGGGCAGGGTTCATCTGTAAAGCTATAAATATCCAGTAGGGAAATTTGAGGGGGCAAAATAGTGATGATGGGAGATGATGCTTTGCAAGCCAGAACCGTGCTTTTGGCCTCAAATCTGTGTTGCAACTTGCTCTGCCCTACTACTGACTTAGGGAAAATCACATCAGCTTTGTGCCTTGTTTTCTCCAGCAAGCAAGCAGGCATGGCTGAAAGGAACCTTCCAGACTTCCCAAAGGAGGTGCCTTGTGACCCTCAGTGCCTGGAAGGTGGCAGTGTGGATGGAGACCGCTTGGCTACATCAAAGTGAGCTCAAGCTAGATGCCCTGCTGGAAACCATTTTTCTGAAGCTCTGGAGAGCTACGTTGAAGAGGCTTGAACTTTCCAAGAAAAATGGGTGATATCGTTCCTGTACGGAGCTGGTGAGTGGATTTTGCCTTCAGCTTTTCCCCTCAGTGACAAGGGCAGGAGGGACACTTAGCAGGTCTAGCCTTACTTCATGCTGGCAGGTTCCCTACGGGAACCGAAAGATAAATCTGATCACAGATGCAACATACGCAAGGTTGCGAGGTTGGATGCCCACCTGAGCCCTTGAGCCCGGACAGGGAGTCGCATCGGGGCAATGCTAAGACAGGATGGTTGCAGTGCCAGTTGGGAGGTGCTGCCCA
Organism: Burhinus bistriatus; assembly: GCA_013397275.1. Classification (NCBI taxonomy): domain Eukaryota; kingdom Metazoa; phylum Chordata; class Aves; order Charadriiformes; family Burhinidae; genus Burhinus; species Burhinus bistriatus. Next base: position 124,729 of record VYXH01001587.1, on the reverse strand, counting down.
GAGGTTTGCCTTTTCTGCAGCACGTAACTGGGGGAGCACTCATCTCAGACAGCGAAGCCATTGGGGATGGGGAGAGGTTTACAAGCCATATGGACCACCTTCCATACAGTAACTCCATCCCTGTGGTCCACAGGGCAAGGCGAGCCTCGCTGGATATTTATAATTCCTGGGCTGTAGTGGATGGTACCTCATCCACCGGGCAAAGCTGTTAAACCATAAAATATTGGCTTCCCATATGTTGTCATTTTTATCACAACAGCCCGGTCTGTTGCAGTGAGAACTTCCCTCTGACAGGACTGATACTTTCTTAAAAAATAAATAATGATCTTGCAGCTTCTATGCCCTCTACTGCTGTTCAACTTCCCAACCAGCTGTTTTAATTGTTTTAAAATTAAGTGTACACCATGGAGATCTGTGGGTAGCTGAAACTTGGAATGTGCTTTTGACTGGGGCTAATGAGTCAGTGATATCCAGTCAGACATATGCCGCCCTACGGGTTTCTGAGCGATCACGGGACAATCTCCCACTCGGTTTCACATCATTTTTGAGCCGGTTGCGCCTTCTTTCCTTTTTAAATCCCAGGCATCCCAGGGACCCTCGCAGATCTGTGGGTAGCTTTTGAGTAGAGGAACAAGTATGATTAATGGAAAACAAACCACGTTTCCCAGATAGTGTGTACTGCACGTGAACACAGCTGCCGTTCATTCATCATCAAATCATGAGTCTTTAATACAGATCCTTTTCTTGTTGTATTCCCTGCATTCACATCTAGTAGCCACGGCAGCTGGGCTTTTTCACCTCTGTGTTTCTTTGAGTTTTGTACTGATTACATTTTTAAGCAGGAGACCAAACAGCTCTGTAGAAGTGACCTCCCATTAACAGCAATAAGGAGAGAAACAAAATCCAGACAGAGAACTGGCGAGAGGGCAAACTCATCTTTTCCTTCTTGAGGCACACAACTGCATCTTGCAGGGTAAAATCCAGATGTAACTAAAGTAGCTCCAAACCCTGGCAAGGAGTGGTTCAGCCCCTATGTTCCCATGTGCCCCATGGACCATCTTAACAAAACTATTATCTTGTTCCACACGATCTCTTCCATGAATTTCTAAGTCACTTTGCTGAGTTGATGGGAAGAGAATTCAAAAGGGTGAATCAAGCACAACTCAAATCTTCAGAGAACTGACAAGAACAGCTATGAGAGTTTCCCCACCTGAGGTAACATGAAGTTGGGGGAAACTGAGGGATGTAGTCGTTGCTGCTGGAGGTGTGCAAGAGCTGAGGACATCAGCTCACTTGGCTTTACCCTTTGCAGTGTCCAGGAATTAGTTGGAGAGCCAACTCCTCCTGTTCTCAGCAAGGACACAGGTTTCTCTGAGGATGTCTCAGATTTTACCTGGGCTGGAGAAACCCAAGTCATGGGGCTCATCTTTTTCCACTGCCAGATGAGAGATCATGATATGACTCGGCTTCCACCTGGAGCTACTTAGTTAGGTGTCAAAAGTGTGATGAGGCCACACTAGTGACCATTGAACCAGTGTATGCGGGCAAGGCAGAAGTCCTTGAGGAGTTCAGGGAGCTCCAAGAGGTAGTGCAGGAGACAGCCTGGAGTGAGGCTGCAGATGGAGGGGTCCTGGGACAGGTTGTAACATCAGGGAAGAAGCTGCCATGGTGTACATGGACCTTGCAGGGATGAATTATACTGTGTACCTCCTTGCAGTAGTGATGAAGAAGATATGGCCAACGTAGTGTTCATTCCCTGACTTAGGCAAGGCCACCGAGCAACTTGGACTGTGAGTACCGAAGTGATGCATTTATGGAGAAATATTGGCTTACTGGAAACCTATGTGGATTTTGCCATGGATTTCAGTAGGAGCATGACTTCATCCTCGGTCATCCTCATGCAATTTGCGTTCTCCACATTAAGAATCGACTGGTACTTGCTGGTGGTAATGTACAGGGAAATGGAGCTGGAGTTACTTGATATCACCATAAAAAGGGGAGCTGATGCTGGAACTTTAAAACTGTGCCAGTGAAAAGCTGATTTTTTATCGACATTTCTGAATATGCATATTACAGATAGCATATTACATAAATGATACCTCTATTATATGGTGTGCAATGCCAGTCTACATGAGTAAAAATGGAAGGAGCTTTTTATTCAGTTCAATTTTAATCAAATTCTACAGAGCAGCATTTCTATGGCCTATTTAAAATTTAAACAAAGGTAGAATAGCTCCCTCTATATCTATACCCTCTTACTATTGTCGCAAGAAAAGAACAAGTAAGAGCTCAAAGAAACCCTTACAATCCCATTGACACTGGCCAGATGCAAGCTGTACAGATATTTTAACCTCACTAAATAACTGTTTGAAATGTCTTTGCCTTCTATTTGGGGGTTCTAAAGAGCCTGATGAAATGATACCTGGAGAAAGTGGCCAGTCCTATTATTTGTGAGATATCTCTGTGGTTTCTTAATAGCAATTTTGAATACTAAGCATTTGCCCTGGCGCCTGTTGTGAGATTCTCAAAAATCTGCTCCAAAGAGAAAGAGACAAAAGAGAATGAATGAAATCAAATTGAGCTGTAGCAGGAGACAGATGGGACCCACTTACCAATGTAACGTGGCCTATTCATGATATTCTCCTCCATGCAGAACAAGGTTCTAGTACTTGGAACTAAGATGGAAATGATATATAGTTCCCAAGATTTGCCTTACACTGATGTTTGGACTCTACAAGGGATGTGTTTAAATGGAAAAATTGAGTGGTTTAATATTTTTTAAAATGATTTCTCTTTTCTGGTGAAACCTGGTAACTCACGCTCAAAGTTTGTCATAGGAATTGGGCTGCTCTTTTTTAATGGCAAAGCTTTCTTGGGTGTACTCAGAGGTGAAGTTATGAAGATATTATGTGCCTCCACAGTGTGGGAAGCATAGATGTGAAAAGCAGTCAGCTGCCTTTCGGACCGTACCCTTGGAGAGAAGGATGCTCGGATGCGGGACAGAACCAGGATCTGGAGCCATGCTCCTGCTTTACTGCTAGTTTCCTATGCCACCTGGGTACGTCGTGACCATGGTCACAGCTTTCACAGCTTATTTCTCAAGGATAGAGAAAGCTTTGAAAGCTACAGTGGAAGGCTTGAGAGCTATTTATTATATTCTTCTGAAAATTTATGGTCCTTAATTGTCATAGTCCTGAGCTCTGTATAGCTGTCTAACAGTATTGGGTTAAGTAAACAGTTTTCACAAAGAACTTAATTAAATTTCTGAACTTGTTGCCCCCGGATATTTTGGAGGCTAAAAGTTCAAATGGGTTTAAAAAGAGAGTAAAGAAATTCACGGAGGGAAAGTACTTCTGTGGTTACTGTATCAGTAGTCCAGACACACTCTCAACTCAAGCAGTCCCTTGACAGCTACTTGCCAGAAGCTTGAAGGAGACACCAAGGAAACCCTCTAGACTTCCTCTTCTGGACTTCTTCCCTAAGCATCCATTATTGCCCACCGGCAGAGACAAAATACAGAACTAACTGGATTTCATAACCCTGCCAGATAAGCCTTGGGCATATCTTCTGAAAATTGCCACTTCAAAAATCAATTTCTAACGGGGTTATAAGTAGCGGCAAACTGCATCTCACCAAGCTCTCTCTGCCTGTTGTGTAATGTCAGACCCTCTGTATATTCACATGACATAGAAGTCAAAAGGTTAAAATCTGATGACTGATCCCACTGACATAAGCAAACAACTCAATGGTCAGCAGTTAATTTGGCGTGTGGAAAATCATTGCTCTTTTGCAAGGCATATGCTACTTGTTAGCTGATTGTTGCTGCTGGGCAAGTTGGCTTTTATTAACAGTGCCAACCGTTGACATCCAAAAATAAATCTTTGCCTTCTCAGCTATGGTCTTTGAGACTGCAGTTTGTGGCCAGTAGAGAAATGGATGCCATCAGCCAAAGTCTTTGTTTTCAGCCATATCACCCCTACGCGGGACATGGGGATGCAATTGTACTTTTGTTCTGAGCTCTCCTCGTGCTACAGGCCTGGAGGTCTACGCAAAGTAAGGAGCTCCGTCAAGAATTAGTCGTAGCAGATCTTTTCATCTTGAGAGAATAAGTAGCTGGAATGACCCATGTCACCAGCTTCCCCTACCTGCATGCACCAGCCACTTGGAAGAGGTGTTCAAGCAAAGAGGCTTCAGAAAACATCAGCCTTTCATGCCGCCACCTGGTCTGCCACACGCTTCCCAGCAGCCCATATCCATGTAGACACCGGTGGGTCAAACCAGAAGGTCATTTGATGGCAATTAGGACTCTGTACGCTCCCTGCTGCTGTCATCAAAATGAGGGGATATACCCGAAAAGAAAGATGCATATAGCTGCGCAGTGTGAGCTATAATTGTAAGCTATGTCCAGACCCATATAGATTTTTATAGGTAATCCTAACAGCCGAGCTTGATAGACAAGAATTTTTACATCCAGCTCCCATTTTCCCAACATAGGCCAAGATACGGTCTTTCACTGGGGTCCTCTGAACTCACCTTAGTGCAGCTTGGATTCACCCAGGCTATGAATCAGCAATGGGTTTCTGAGGTCAGGACACTACAAGGAGACATACAGCACCTTCCGGGAAGCGTCAGGAGATCTGTCCATCCCCACGGGGGTCTGTGCCCACACAGCCCCTGCGGTGGGTGGTGGGACTGCCCTAGCAGATCCCGAGCAGGTACACCATGCTCTCCGCCTGGCACTCAAGAATTGCCCTGAAGGTTATTGCTGACGCTCATAGCAAAGCCTGAAGGCTTGGCAAACCTGCGGAAGACAAGTATCAGAGCAGCAGCGGGCTTCATCAGGATGACTGTTCAGCAGCTAGCTGGAGCTAAAACAGGGTCTAGGAAGTGAACAGAGGAGGATTTTTTTGTCAACTCGAATTGCGGAACGTCTCCTTGTCAGTCATGCATCATTTGCGATGCTCTGTTGCCCTTGGGCCTCATATTTAGCAGAGAAATCAGGCTGCTGGCTGCTGTTGGATGGCTGCAGAAGAGAGAATTTCCATTCCAAAACAGCCTGATTTTTTCCATTTCCTGATGACCCTCTTAGAGGAAAAAAAAAACAAACAAGCCAACCCCCACACACAACGTATTGCATTTAATCAAACTTATGCAGTAGAGGGTGGGTTGGTTTGTTTGTTTCATTTCATACTTCCATATTCCACCCATGGAGAAATCTTGCTGGTAGGGAGGATAAACAAACAACCAACCAAACAACCCAACCACTGGGCCTCTAGGAGCCGTTGTTATTTATTTCCACAATTAGCAGTCGAGTTCTGGTGCTGTGCCCAGAGAACTCCTCTCATTTTTCAGCGTGTCACTCTGTGCACAATATGCTTTTAGGAATTGAGGATTAAGGCGGCTGATTGTGGGTGGTTTATGAAACTTTTTATGGGAAGCCATATAGCCAAACCTTTAGAGAATCAGACCATCATTTTAATGGGCTTATGTTGTGTACAAGACTGTTCAGTAAGATTTTCGCACAGTACAGAGCGTCTTGATAGAGAACTTGGATTAATCAGGGACGCTGTTGCCAGTTGATGCTGTGGGTTGTTTTCTGAATTAGCAACAAGCTACGAGCGGTGCTGAGAACAGCCTGGGGGCGGCTGCCCTTCCTCCTTAAAGATGCTGAAATGGTCGGATTCCAACAGGGAAACATCTACAGATCTATTTGTGAAAGAAACTTAATATAGACTCGCTTTGGCAAGTGCCTGGAATATAGAGTTAGAGCAGAGAAGGCAACTCTGCTCATCAGAGATGGTCTCTCTGAAGTCCGGTGCCACCGGGATACTCGGCAGGACAGTGCTGGGAAGAGGTCATCAGTCACAAAACCTATTTGCATTGTATTTGCCCATATGAAAAACACACCTATATATTTACTAGCAGAAAACCAGAGATTTCAGAGAGCACAATCACCTCCTGAAAACTACGGGCACTCAGCAGCTTCCAGGATTTGGACAAATATTTCAGCTGTGACAGAGGGATGAGTATTTAAGGCATGGATCTACAGTGTAGCATTCAGATTTACCAGAGATGTCATCCTCTCCCAGGGTTGTTAAAGGTATTGATTAATTGCCTATTGTTAAAGTTATTGATTGATGAAGCTGCAAGATAAATATTGGCACGATCAGCTACTCCATACAGTTTTTAACCTGAGCATTCAAATATTTTATGTCTTTTTAGATTTGTAAATCAAGGGAGTTTCATGCCAAATTCCCACCATGCCCGTGCCCCCCGACTGCTGATTCCTCCTTTAGATGTAAGACCCCTTTAAGCATCATTTTGCAATAAGGAATTCACAATGAAACCTCATCTCTTTACCGTGCTGCAGGTACTGGGACTCTTGATGTCCAGTTTCTCTTTCAGATAGTATCTTTCGGATAGCATCTGAAGATCAGCTTTTAGTGTGCAACCAGCAAATCATCCAGCTTTCAGGATTAGCAAAGAGCAAAAGAGGTAAACCAGGAGTCATCTTCCCAGGATGAACAAAGAAGCCATTTTTCTGGATGGTGCTGAGCCTTCGAATACACCTGGGACCTGAAGACCTGATGAACCCTGCTATAAATCCTATAAAGAAAAAAAAAAATCATTTTTATTGAGTGCTACCTACTTTCAACAACTTTATTGATACATTTGAAGGGAATCCTGAAAAACAATTCCCAGAGCCTTCAAGGTCAATCCACCATCATCATTACCAAAGTGTTGCAAGACACTCCATGTTGATTAACTGCCATTGTATTTAATTAGTGCTCGAGTGGCACTTCATCCTGCTTATTGTCAGGAATCCCTTTATCTTGCTATTTGCATTGCAGAGTTTTTAATTAGGATATGCGTAGGGAATCTCTTAATGATCTCATGTCTGAACAACCATCCAGGCTGTGCAGAGGGTTGCTCAGTTGTCTCTGTCTCTCCAGAGGGTGCTTTGCCACCACGGGAGAAGAGAAACCTGGATTTCCTCAGCTGAGGCACCAGGAGCATGAGGCTGCTTTGAGACCAGCTCAGTTTGGCAGAGGTGTATCTAAGTGGGATACATCCAACAGCTTGGGTGCTACCGCCCAAGGCATCACCGTTTTCCTAGGAAACATTGTTTTTTCCTGCTGCCTAACCTAAAACCTTCCCGGTTGCAACTTGTTGCCCTATTCATCATGACGGACAGCTCTTTGTAATAACCTTTCAAGTAGCCTTAATCTTCAGTTTGATTGCCCCTTTAAATTCCTCTTTGCTGGACCAAACAAGCTCATTTGCTCAAGCCCTCCTTGCAGCTGCGTGCCTCGGGCCGACCACCTTGGGCACCTTTTGGTGAACTGATTTCTCAACATCCGTCTTGAAGTTAACGACAGATGAGAAACCTTAGGAAGGGTAAGGGGCACTTACAGAGATAGTGAAAGAAAAATAATTGTAGGAAGGTGATCCTCTGTTATCAAGAAGTAGGGGAATCCTTGGCTGGCTTTAGCCACCTCTATGTCAGAAAAAAAAGTGATTATTTAGATTTCTCCTCCAGCCAGTGAAGAGAGGAAATCTCCTTGGAGAGCTGTTCCTCCCTTCATCTTAGACATCCTCGCCAAGGAGTTGAATCACCGGCTAAGTCAGTCTGCTTGCGGTGGGAGCTGTCACTGCTAGATCCAGAGCAAACCTGAATCACGAGCGGGTTTTAGGACCCACCACACTGTGAAGAGTGAACGGAAAATAAAATGCATTTCTGGGAAGAACAGAGAGGTGCAAAGCCATCAACAGAAGTAAGAAGGCCACCCTCCATTTCCCAAGCATCCTTAATGACCTGAAGAGCAGCAAAGTTGGACTGACGCAGCTGACAATAGCTTTATAACTGCATGTGCTGCCCTCTTAGATACACGCGCTGTTTTGGCATCAGGGACTGCTCCATCCACCTGACAATTCAATAGCCAGAGACAAAATCAAGACAGCCCTCATACACCCAGCTGAGATGTTGAACTACGAGGAGATTAAATGATCAGATCCCGGCCGTGACGAAAAGCTGTGTCAGAGCACTGTTAAGAGGAGAAAAATCCTCTTTGTTGGCATCAATAAGCTCTTCCTTCTTCTTGTTGGATTCCTGTGCTGACCACCCAGAGTTGTTAAGGCTTGTAAAGATGAAAAAGGATTGCTGGAAGGCCCTACCAAATTATACCTGGGCAGTTGGGAAAGATAGGCAGTGTGTAGGTGATGCACACTGGAAGGAAAACAGTTTAAACTACTTGTACATGCTGATGGGTTCTGAATTAGTCGTAACTCACAGGGACAAGATTTAGGCATTGCTACTGACAGCTCAATGTGCAGCAGAGGTCAAAAAAGTAAATAACGCATTAGGCTGTGTTAGAAGGGGAGAGAGAATCAAGAGCGAATATAAGGCTGTGGCTGTGCTGCGTAGACAAATGATTAAGCCTGTGCTTTAAATGCAGCTTTCATTTCTTTGCCAGCTAGTCCAAAATTGGGGCTGTCCAGAGCAGGGCAGGGAAGAGAGACTGTCAACACCACTGGGATTTCAGGAATGGGGGAACTTCGAAGGAAATGCCAGTGTCAACCAAAGGGTGAGCTTGGCACACATAGATCACAGTAAATAGCTCACGGTCCTTGTCCAGAGAGTGCCCCACGTACAGAGCGCAGGTTCTGGGTGCAGAAGTTGCTGCCTCAAAGTAACAAGGGAAGATGTTGAAATCATCTGGACTCTGAAGTCAGGGACTCCCCATTTTGCTGGAAAACTCCCTCCACATCCTCAGAGAAGTGGTCCGGGCACTCTGTCTGCTCACAAAGTGAAAAGGGGATGGGGGAGCTTTAAATCTGAAGGAAATATAATTTTTCTTCTATCTGTTCATAGGGCTGTTGCATTCCTTTAGGTATTGACAGAAAGAAGGAAAAAAACTGTAACTATTAAATACTCTAAATGAATTATCGTGTCCTCTCTTTGTTTCAAGTTTCATTGGTATGGAACAAGATCCTGGAGTCTGCAGCCCTAAACGGTGAACCACAAAAGAGTTCACTGAGGAGGGAAGTGAAAGGGTCAAATTTTGTGTGTTCATTTTTATTCATCTCATAAGTGAAAACAAAAGTAGAGTCATGGGCTGGTACAAATCAAAGCAGGAACTTTCACCAATTAGCTCTAATCATTTGTATTTTATTTACAAACCAAGATGTATTTTATTTCCAAACCCATATCCCGGGCTGCATCTCCAGCAGCATGGCCAGCAGGGCCAGGGAGGTGTTTCTGCTNAGGGGGCTTGGAACTACGCGGTCTTTAAGGTCCCTTCCAACCTGAACCATTCTATGATTCTATGTGCTTGGAGCTGTACAAGAACCACAACGCTTTTGAAAGCAAAGCTCCTGCCTGAGGATTTTTGCTCTTCATGAAAGAAATTACTCTGCAAAACCAACTGTGAGGCTGGGGCTGTCCAGGAAAGAAAGTGCAGAGGTAAGTAGTTATCAAGTTATTTTGGCCCTTGAACATAAAATTGATCTGTGTCAGCCAATAGGTCTGGAAGCATCCATAGCTTTTGTGGATTATTTTGGATTATTTCTTCCTCCTTTCCCTGGATACTGTCTAATTTTTTCCTGCTGCAAATCACGGTTGCTTCTACTGAAGTCAGGAATTACAGCCCCAGCAAGCCTGGAGTTCACTTTGCTCCTGCAGAGCATCTGGACGGGTTTCAGTCCTTCTGGTTGAGCAATGCCTAAATAAAATCGAACTCATGGTTTGGGAATAGTAGGAACGGTGCCATAATTGCCATCCCCTCCCATTTCCCTGGAATCTGGCAGAGGTTTGCTGCCTGCACCGTGCAGGCATCCGCCCCACCTCGCTCAACCGAGCACGTTCAGCTGGCTCCTTCGCGCACTGCTTTATTGCCCTCCTTTGTGCTCAGGCTGCGTGACGCAACTGCGGGTTGTAAATTCGCCGGACATGGATTTAGCGTTGCGTTCGTCTTTGGAGAAAGGGAGGAAAAAAACCCACCGGCACCGCTCCGAGCTGCAACCAGATGCACCTGGATCAATACTGTAGCAGCCTTGAATGGGACTCGCCCCAGCCACCCCGTTTGCCGGCTCCCTTGATCCCCATCAGAGCTGACGAGCTGCTGTAGCCAGGGCTCTTGTGGAGAATCGAAATGCATCGTCGAGAAGTGGAGTGGATCCCAAGTAATTAAATGTATAAATTAATTCTCCCCTTAAGATACGTTCCTCTCCCATTATTAGGTTTGTCTCGGAGAAAATCCTTGGAGGATCTTCATAAAAGTACCACTACTTCAAATACTGTCTTTCTAAAGCTTTTCTTTCTTTCTTTTTTTTTTTTTTTTTTTT